>JAEIGF010000231.1:0-36291 GCA_018903485.1 Drosophila littoralis | reverse complement strand
ATATGCAAAACCATTAAGATCGGACCACTATATCATATAGCTGCCATAGGAACGATCGATCGAAAATTAAGTTTTTGTATGAAAAAAACATTTTGTTTTTCAAGATATCTTGACCAAACTCGGCATTTATTAGTTTTATAAAAACCCCCTTAAAATAAAAAAAATCCTATTAAGATCGGACCACTATATCATATTATAAAGTTTTTGTATGGAGAATTTTTTGTTTTTCATGATTTTGCGATTAAACACGGCATTTAAAGATTTCACTATGCTTCCTTCATTTTTGCTAAATCTTATTTACATCGGTTTTTGATTAAAAGCCTTTTTTTTTGTTTATCAATATACCTTGACCAAACTCGGCCTTAACCATTTTCTCGGCATTAAAAGGTTGGGTCTGCAAGGGTATTAGATCTTCGGCATGCCGAAGATAGCCCTTCTTTCTCGTTATAAATATACTGAGGTTAAGATTGATTGTGTGTATATTATTTATTGGTTTTGAATATCAGAAGGGGTCTGGTTTTCCGAGTTGCCTTGAGTTATTAATATGAGCCATTTCTATTATTGGAGTTATTCCTTCCTTGGTTGTAACCAAGGGAATTTCGTCTGAAATTGCCTCTATTGTTGTTATTATAGTTGGCATTATAATTATCGTGGCCATTGCGGTAATTATTAGCTCAATAATTTTATCTGTACAATCGCACCATTAGTATTGTTGCCGCACCCAATATTGGATGTTCTTCAGTTTGGCAATTCATAAGGCAATGTATTTAAAATAATTCCTTCTACTATTTTTGAACAGTGTATTAAAGGACTTCAATGAGTATTAATTTCTTCTACGTATTCGTTTTCGAATTCAATTATCGTCATGAATTCGCGATGTGAACGCAAAATATTTAATGCTCTTATTCGAAAATTGGGGTCGTTATTATAAGTATTTCTAATTTTGGACTCTATATCATTGTAGTGTATTCATACATATAATACATAACTCAACTTGTAACACTTTGTATAAACAAATATAAAAGACTCAAGCGCATAGCATGCAAATATGTGCATGCATACAGAGCTGCTTACATAACTAACATGATGCAGCTTTGGCAGGCCAAAACATGTAGTGATCAAGGTATTTTGCCAGATGACAAAAAGTCAGTTTTAACCCAAACTTATGGTGATAAGCAATTACCAGTAGCATACGCTTCACGTTCATTCACAAAAGGTGAGTCTAACAAAAATACCACAGAGCAAGAGTTAGCAGCAATTCATTGGGCAATAACCCATTTTTGACCTTACATATATGGTCAACATTTCACTATTAAAACAGACCACAGACCACTTACGTATTTATTCTAAATGGTAAATCCCAGTTCAAAATTAACTAGAATAAGGCTAAACTTAGAAGAGTATGAATTTACTGTAGAATATCTCATGGGAAAAGATAACTTTAATGCAGATGCGTTATCTAGAATAACCATCAAAGATTTAAAAAATACAAAAACAAATGTCTTAAAAGTCACTACAAAACAACAAAGTAGAAAAAATAAATCCTGCGCCGGAAATGAAAAAGGAAATTTGCTAAGGCAAATCCGAAAGCTTCCATCAACCAGTGGGTTCTGTTGAAAACTCAAAATTATCAACTCATTTTAATAGTATAGATAGTAAAGAACCACTCTATAACGTAGATGATTACGCTAAGGAATCTAAATATAGATTAGAAACAGCTTCTAAAAGAGCAAGAATAATTATAGATAAACATAAGCAGAAAAATAAGGAACTTTATGATAGAAAACATTAGACTTATATTTGAGTAAAGGAGACAAAGTACTTTAAAAAATGAAGGCCGACTTTGCACATTGGAGAGTAGAACCATGCAAAGTCGCCAGGTACGAACTCGGTAGAGGGGGAACGTAGATCGTAACGTACCTTGTTTACTTCTGCGGTCGCTCGCAAATGTCGGCGGGAGGTCTGGTGAGTTTTCCCATGGTTTTCGACGAATGCGGTATAGCTTACAGCGTCGGGCGTTGGGCGACCGAACATCAGTTGCGCGGGCGAAAATCCAGTAGCTTTGTGAGAGGCAGGGCACTATGTCCAAAGCGCAAGTAGCATCAACTGGTCCCAATCACGTTGGTCTGCAGCGACGAATTTGGCCAGCTAATCCAAAAGTGTCCGATTAAAACGTTCAACCTCCACCTTTTGCGTCTGTGCCAATCGACGAGGTGGTGCATGGCTGGTAGCTCTAGAGTGACAGGTCAGGCTGGTGCGTCCAAAGTCATCATCGCACTGGGTGAATATGTGCTTGTATCTCTTCAGTAGGTTTAGCAATTCGCCGCGCATTTCAATGGATAAATCTTCTGTTTGCCATAAATTCCAATCGATTTGTGGTGGTGTGACCAAAGAGCTCTCCGCTGGTAGTGTACGCCGGCCGTTTGTGCTCTTGAGCGCTCAAGTTTAACACGCGCAGAATGGCGGAGCCACTTCTGGTGTTCACGAGAGAACTTTTCAAAACAAGATCGTCAGGCAGCTGTGAGTGAGGGCCACGTTCCAGCATGGCTAAAGGCAGCTGATGCGGCGACGAACAGTTTTTGGTTTTGCTATTGTCGCGTAGTTTTTTACAAACTTCCTGTAGTAGCCTGTTAAGCCAAGAAAACCTCGTAATTCCCTTAAATTATTAGGAGGAGGGTATTTCATGATTGATTCTATTTTTTTCGGATCAGTTTTAATGATATTGTATGATACTATGTATCCTAAAAATTCTATTTCTTTTCTAAAGAATTTTGATTTTTCCAAGGATATTTTCATGTTTGCTTTGAATAGAATTTCAATGATTTCTTGTAAATCATCAAAATGTTCTTCCGGAGTATTTGAAAAATCTATTATGTCGTCCATATAAATGTGACAAGTTTTTCCGATTTTTTCACGTAATATATTGTCCATTGCTCTCTGAAAGATGCTTGGCGCGTTCGCAAGCCCAAATGGCAAACGAAGAAATTCATATTTTCCATTGTTAATGGAAAAAGCTGTTTTTTCGATGTCTTCTTCTTTCATTAGAATCTGATGAAATCCCGATTCGAAGTCATTGTCGAAAACATTTTAGCTTTGCCTAGGTTGGATAGAATGACTGAAGGATCAGGCATTGGATACCTATCGGGGATTGTATCGTTATTCAGTTTCTTAAAATCTATTACCAATCGATTCTTAGGCGTTCCATCTTCATTAAAACCTTTTTTCCCTACTACCCATACCGGGGCATTATAAGGACTTCTGCTGGGCCTTATTATATTTTCATTTAACATCCTGTTTATTTCCTGACTAACAAAATTGTTAGCTGAATGAGGATAAGGATATTGTTTACTGTAAATTGCATTTTCGTTTAATGTTCTTATCTCTCCTCTAATATCTGTTCTAAAAGGGAGACATGTTTGAATCTGAGAATGCTTTGTGTCTATTTGTTGAACGACTTGTTTCTCAAGGATATTCAAATTATCCATTTCATTAATGGAATGATTTATTTTGCATAAAGAAGAACTTGTTGTAGAGGATACCGACATCTTTCGACGTCTGCTCTTTTTGAGTTTTAATTTCTTTAGCTTTCCTTCATTAAGAATATCGTTAACTTTAGTTTTTTCGATACGTGGGTTATCAGCGTCACTTAAAGACGATGATTCTGTATCGGATACATTAAATAAAGAAAATGATTTACATTTCCCACTTTGGTAGTTCAAATACGAAGCAACGTTATAGGCTTCGTCTGAACTTTTTAAATGGCCAACCGTTTCTTGGACATGTTTTGTAAAATTAATATTTTCCTTTTTGTTATTATGAAACAAAGTTCCCTTTGACAAGTCGATTACTGCCTTAATCTCCTTCAGTAGATTATAACCGACAAATAGATCTGCGCCTAGATTATTAATTTCATAAAATCTGTGGCGTTTGCCAAATATGTTTATGTTATGAAAATGAGTTATGATACTGTAGCCATTTACAGTTTTAATTCTTTTTTTTTATAACTAATTCTTCTGCGTTATCTTATATACCCTCTTTTATATAACAAGCGGTGGCACCGGTGTCAATTAATATTTTTAAAATTTTATTTATTTTTTGTCTATTCTGAAAATGTAGGGGAGTTCTCCCCTTCTTCTTCTAAAAAATGGTCTTCCTCGAGGTTATTGATACGCATGAGTTTGTTAGGTTGCTGAACCGAAGGGGGAGCGTATTCCCGTTTCTTTGGTTGAGCCGAATTTCGATTTTGGGGATACGGATAAGGTGTATTCTGTAGTTGTATGGATTTGTCTACATCCATGGGCTCCGGTGGAGGTTGAGGAGTCTTGTTGCTTTGCGCAAAAATTTGATTTTGTGGAACTTGATTGAACCTTAAGTGATTGTCATATCTTCTATTAGGTTGTTTTGGGGATTCAGCTTTCTTTTGCTGATTGTTATGCCCTGTGTTTAGATTGATACGTTGGTGGGTATTTGCGAAATGATGGTAAGCGAAGTTAGCCCTTTGGTAATTCGCTTCCAGTTCCTGAGCTTTTGCCAAAGCATTAGGCAAATTTTCAGGTTTAAGGGAGAACAAAACTTCTGATAAAGAACCGTTAAGACCTGTGATGAAAATTCTTAAAGCGTTGTCTCTGTTTTTCTTATTCATTTCTGTAATGATGTGGGCTTTGTCACCATACGTCATAACAGTTTTGTTTATCAAAAGGGTTAGTTTTTTATTAACTAAATTGTAGTATTCGAGAACGGATAAGTTACCCTCTCGTAAAATACTTAACTCCTGTTCTATTATATAGATTGGTCGTCTATCACTGTAGGCGAAATCCAACCTTGCAAGTATAGCTTCAAAATTAAGAACGGTACCGTGATTAGTCAAGGTGTCATTAGCTTTACCTGTTATTTTATTTCTTAATATTGTTAAAGCACCTACGTACTTTCTACTTCCTTCTTTATACATTCGCATGGCACAGCAAGCGGCTTCGCGCCAACTAACATATGCATTATAGCTGCCTGAGAATTCTGGTATGGACTTGATAACATCAAAAGATTCATCGCAACGAATTAGGTCATTTATTTCACTAATCTTATATTCTTGTTCATTATTAGATGAGAGAGTGATTTGTAACTTCAATTCTGCAATTTGCTCTTGAAGCGCTCTGGTCTGAGTTTCAATCAACTGAGCTACCAAATCAGCTGTCAAGTTATTATTGTTAGCCATTTTTAAATTTTGAAAATCCTTAATTAAACTTTCTATATGGTTATTCAGTTTATAACACTTATTATTCTAACAAATGCTTACACAAATTTAAACTCTCATTACTTAAGTAAAAAAAATTTCTTTTTAAAGTAAATGATGATGGCTCACGTAAAAGGTCTTTCTTTATGGGTGATTATACATATGTCGTTCAAGTCTTCCTTCCTTCCTTCCTTCCTTCCTTCTGGGTTTTAGGGTCTTCTTTTATGGGTGTCTCAGGTTGACGTGATATTTTTTATTTGGTTAAAAGTTTTTGATTGGTGAAAAAATTTTTGTTGGCGAAAATATTTGCTTCGCTTCTTTGATCGATTAATTTTTTGGAATGTTTTCATTTAACTTGAATGGGAAAATTTGATTTCACTTTTAAGTCTTGTGAACAATCAATATTTCCAGCTCAGGGTATTTTCACTACTCTTCAAGTTTTCAGAAACAGGGTATTTCCGCTCGTCGGAAATTTTTAATGTTTCTTTTAGAGGCACTCGATATTTTCGTTCTTAGAAAATTTTTAATGCTCTTTTGAGACAATCTTGGACTGGTAAATCGGCACTTTTGCTCACTCGCGAATCACTAAGGATTTTGTTTCTTTTAATTATCCTTTTTTGTGTTTATAATCGCGAGCCCCACGTTGGGCGCCAATTAACCGATTAGTGGCTACTAATTGGAAAAAATATTTTTTTAAGTGGGAGGCTGAAGGCTTCCGATTTATTTGAATCCAAGATTATAACTAAAGTACAATTGTGAACTTATGCTGCAAGTCAGCTATGGTTATGATAAAGCTTATTCTCTTAAAGCTCAAAAGCTCGCGGTGATCTTATGCTGCGAATCAGCTGAGTTTATGCTAATGCTTCTTTCCTTAAAGTTTAAAAGCTCGCGGGGGTGGCTTGCGTAAGCTAGACGCTTTGAGTCATGTTTACGTTAGCAATTGCGCTCTAGAGACTGGGTCTTTAGTTTACGTTATGAATTGCGCATGAGAATATGAATCTTTATGTTAAGTGGTTGCGCTGTTATGTTTATGTTAGAGCCGGGAATCTGGATATTTATGTTAGCAGAGCCGCAGCTGTGCGTTAAGTGGACGTAGTGATTGAAACGGGTCTAATAAGCCTGAAAGGGCTAAGTAATTGGGATAGCGACTTATACTGAAATGTTGTTTATGATTGCAATAAGAATTGCCTTGCGGGCTGGGTGATAACTCCTCCCTTTCTTAAAAAGAATCGTCCCCGAATCTTAATGATTTATTTTTAAAGATTCAATTTGTTCGTTTAATTGGTTTAATATGTCAAGCTCTATTTCTGTAGTTTAAGGGTTATGGTACTTTTGATTTATTAGATTTATTAAAGGGCAGCGTTTAAGAAGCTTTACCATAGTAAAAATAAAAATTAGTATAAATAATAAAAAGGTTATTTTTGAATGATTACTTTCTAATTTTATAACAATTTTTGATAGTATATTTGTATTTTCTAATTAAAGTTCAGTATTAACAGTAACTTGATATTCACTAACTAAGTAGTTTGTGAATTTATTGTGTTTTACATAATTAAGAATTTTTTCTTTTACATTGGTGTAGGTAACATTGTTTATGGTTACTATGGTTTTAAATGTAACAAGGTAAATGCCTGTAAGCCAGGTTTCGTTAATACAGTTTGTGCCTGATACTAAAATAGCGCCGTCTGTTATAAATTCTATTGGTTTATTTTTTTCGGATAATTTTATACAACTTGTAAATTTTTTATTAAGGAGATTTACAAAACAGTTTGGTTCAAAATTAATGTGGGCAAAACTATTATAAATTTCTCTTTTAAAGTTATCAATGAGGTAAAACGTGTTATTACATTTAGCAATTTTGTCGTTAACGAAAAATTTTCCATCTGTTTGGGATATGGCTTTAGCGTGGTATAACTTACAATTGTAATTAATTGTAGGGTATTTTATGAAAACTATGAATAAACCTTGGTATGAAACGATCGAAAAAGAGGAAATGTCTAAAAGATCGATTAGAGTGATATTGAGTGTTTCGTGATTAAATATATTTATCATGTCTTGTTTATTTAAGATTTTTGGATTCAATATTCTGGCTTTGGAAAATGTGATAATATCCAGCAGATTTTGTAGGTCAAGTGATAACAACTTAAGTCGATATTTTTTCATAAATAATTCCTGATTAAATTTAATATCTCTTAAAAGATTTGTGATTTTAGTGACTTCTTTGAAAATTGCAGAATTGATTTGATTTTGCTTATTTTGGTTTTGAACAAGTTCATTGATTTTAGTTTGAATAGTTATCATGTCATCATGGTCTGGTGTTCCTGTGATCCATTTAAAAATTGTGCCTAGTTCATTGATACTACGTTTGGCAATTTTGTGAGGTGTAAGTTCAGAAAGGAGTGTTTTGATTAAATTCAATTCCAAGGTTGTTTCCCAATCAATTGTATTGTTTTTGTTTTTAAAAAAATTTAATTCTTTTTCAAAAATATCGTTATAAAAACTTAGATTAGTAACGTGAAAAACTTCTCCGTATGCTTCGTATAAAAAAAGATTATCTGTATCCTCAAGGTAGGACATAGTCATCATTTGAATAATTAATAATGTCTGCACCGCAAAACGGCAGTAAAACAGATAAGATACATAAAATGTGCATTCTAAAAATACATTAAAAAAAAACATAAAATAGGTTAGAATTTGATATTGTCTTTGTGAATAATACGATCCCTATTGTTTATTTTGACTTTATTTCCTAAGTCTTCTTTAACTACCTGTTTTTTAAATCTAGGTTGTAGTTTGTTTCGTTCGCCATGTTTTTTTTTCATAAATTATTTCACCTACTTGGTAATTTTTTGGTGACCTCTTTTTGTTATGGTACTCTAACATTTTGGCTTGGGCTGACTTAATTTTTCTGACAATTTTGGGTGTTCTATTTTGTTAAATAATATGTCACATGGTTTTTGTTGAGTTGTCGATTGAATTGTGTTGTTATACTCTTTAAGTGCTCGGTATACGACTTCGGAATGATCCATTATATCGTATTCTTCTTGAATACAACGAGAAATTTCGTTAGGTTCGTTGTCCATCATTATGGATTTAGCGAAAGGAAAAGTTTGGACAAGTTCCAACACTTTGTTTGCCATATCTGATTTGTCATTGATTTCCTTAATCACTAAAAATTTAGAATATGCGTCTAGGCATGTCAAGAATGTTAATTTTTGAGCATAAACAATGTCAATATGTAATTGTTCACCTTCTCTCTCCGGAATAGGAGCTTTAGAAATAGGAATTTGCTTAGGGTTTCTGTTATATTTATTTTTATTACAAATTTCGCAGTAGCGTATGTGTTGCTTAAGGGTTTTATATAGTGTTGGCCAATAATAGTATTTGAGAATTTGCTTAAGATTTTCGTCCAAACCTCTATGAGTACGAGCATGTGTTTCTTCTATTATAATTTCTTGGTCATTTTTGTTTTCGATGTCTAGGACAAACTTTTTAGTAAATAAAAATTTGTTGTTAAAAGTGTTTTTTAATGAGTTTTGGATTTCGTATAAATCTTCGAGACTGCAATGAACTCCTGTAGTCAGGTTTGGTTGAAGAAATTCTTTAAGTATTATTAAATTGTGTACTGTGTCGTATTCTATAATATGTCTTGTTTTGTTGAAAACTTCATATTTTTCATGAATTGTTATGTTGTTTTTAGAAACAAGTAGTTGTTGTTTAAATTGGTTCAATGGTTTGTGTGTTTCTTCAATTACGCTTTTATAACTACTGTCGGCTGAATGGATAGTTTCATTATCGGACGACGGTTCTTCTTCGGACACGAGATTTCTTTCATTGGAAATATGATTGATCATTACTCTTGATAACGCGTCAGCGACGACATTGGTAGATCCTGGTTTGTAAAATATTTTAGGGGAAAATTCTTCTATGAAAGCATGCCATCTTTTCATTTTTGAGTTAGGGTTTCGTGCAGAAACTGCAAAAGAAAGTGGTTGATGGTCTGTTTGGATTTCTAAATTTGTAACACCATACAAGTAGTTCCTAAGGTTTTTTAATGCCCATACAATGGCGTATAGTTCCCTTTCATTTGTGGCGTAATTTCTTTCTGTTTTATTTAAGGTTTTTGAAACAAAGGTGATTGGTTTGTTTTCCTGTGAAAGGACGGCGCCTATGGCGATGTCGGAAGCGTCTGTGGTGAGGACTAACTTTTTTGTATAATCTGGCTGAGTTAGTTCGATGTTTGCAATCAAGTGTGATATTAAGTTTTCAAACGCAGAGATTGCTTCTTTGTCTAGAGATATTTCTATTTTTTTGGACATATGTTTTGAAACCATACCGTTATGTCCCTGTAACAATTTAGTGAGTGGTTTTGCTATAGACGCGTAGTTTTTTACAAACTTCCTGTAGTAGCCTGTTAAGCCAAGAAAACCTCGTAATTCCCTTAAATTATTAGGAGGAGGGTATTTCATGATTGATTCTATTTTTTTCGGATCAGTTTTAATGATATTGTATGATACTATGTATCCTAAAAATTCTATTTCTTTTCTAAGGAATTTTGATTTTTCCAAGGATATTTTCATGTTTGCTTTGAATAGAATTTCAATGATTTCTTGTAAATCATCAAAATGTTCTTCCGGAGTATTTGAAAAATCTATTATGTCGTCCATATAAATGTGACTAGTTTTTCCGATTTTTTCACGTAATATATTGTCCATTGCTCTCTGAAAGATGCTTGGCGCGTTCGCAAGCCCAAATGGCAAACGAAGAAATTCTTATTTTCCATTGTTAATGGAAAAAGCTGTTTTTTCGATGTCTTCTTCTTTCATTAGATTCTGATGAAATCCCGATTCTAAGTCAATTGTCGAAAACATTTTAGCTTTGCCTAGGTTGGATAGAATGACTGAAGGATCAGGCATTGGATACCTATCGGGGATTGTATCGTTATTCAGTTTCTTAAAATCTATTACCAATCGATTCTTAGGCGTTCCATCTTCATTAAAACCTTTTTTCCCTACTACCTATACCGGGGCATTATAAGGACTTATGCTGGGCCTTATTATATTTTCATTTAACATCCTGTTTATTTCCTGACTAACAAAATTGTTAGCTGAATGAGGATAAGGATATTGTTTACTGTAAATTGCATTTTCGTTTAATGTTCTTATCTCTCCTCTAATATCTGTTCTAAAAGGGAGACATGTTTGAATCTGAGAATGCTTTGTGTCTATTTGTTGAACGACTTGTTGCTCAAGGATATTCAAATTATCCATTTCATTAATGGAATGATTTATTTTGCATAAAGAAGAACTTGTTGTAGAGGATACCGACATCTTTCGACGTCTGCTCTTTTTGAGTTTTAATTTCTTTAGCTTTCCTTCATTAAGAATATCGTTAACTTTAGTTTTTTCGATACGTGGGTTATCAGCGTCACTTAAAGACGATGATTCTGTATCGGATACATTAAATAAAGAAAATGATTTACATTTCCCACTTTGGTAGTTCAAATACGAAGCAACGTTATAGGTTTCGTCTGAACTTTTTAAATGGCCAACCGTTTCTTGGACATGTTTTGTAAAATTAATATTTTCCTTTTTGTTATTATGAAACAAAGTTCCCTTTGACAAGTCGATTACTGCCTTAATCTCCTTCAGTAGATTATAACCGACAAATAGATCTGCGCCTAGATTATTAATTTCATAAAATCTGTGGCGTTTGCCAAATATGTTTATGTTATGAAAATGAGTTATGATACTGTAGCCATTTACAGTTTTAATTCTTTTTTTTATAACTAATTCTTCTGCGTTATCGTATATACCCTCTTTTATATAACAAGCGGTGGCACCGGTGTCAATTAATATTTTTAAAATTTTATTTATTTTTTGTCTATTCTGAAAATGTAGGGGAGTTCTCCCCTTCTTCTTCTAAAAAATGGTCTTCCTCGAGGTTATTGATACGCATGAGTTTGTTAGGTTGCTGAACCGAAGGGGGAGCGTATTCCCGTTTCTTTGGTTGAGCCGAATTTCGATTTTGGGGATACGGATAAGGTGTATTCTGTAGTTGTATGGATTTGTCTACATCCATGGGCTCCGGTGGAGGTTGAGGAGTCTTGTTGCTTTGCGCAAAAATTTGATTTTGTGGAACTTGATTGAACCTTAAGTGATTGTCATATCTTCTATTAGGTTGTTTTGGGGATTCAGCTTTCTTTTGCTGATTGTTATGCCCTGTGTTTAGATTGATACGTTGGTGGGTATTTGCGAAATGATGGTAAGCGAAGTTAGCCCTTTGGTAATTCGCTTCCAGTTCCTGAGCTTTTGCCAAAGCATTAGGCAAATTTTCAGGTTTAAGGGAGAACAAAACTTCTGATAAAGAACCGTTAAGACCTGTGATGAAAATTCTTAAAGCGTTGTCTCTGTTTTTCTTATTCATTTCTGTAATGATGTGGGCTTTGTCACCATACGTCATAATAGTTTTGTTTATCAAAAGGGTTAGTTTTTTATTAACTAAATTGTAGTATTCGAGAACGGATAAGTTACCCTGTCGTAAAATACTTAACTCCTGTTCTATTATATAGATTGGTCGTCTATCACTGTAGGCGAAATCCAACCTTGCAAGTATAGCTTCAAAATTAAGAACGGTACCGTGATTAGTCAAGGTGTCATTAGCTTTACCTGTTATTTTATTTCTTAATATTGTTAAAGCACCTACGTACTTTCTACTTCCTTCTTTATACATTCGCATGGCACAGCAAGCGGCTTCGCGCCAACTAACATATGCATTATAGCAGCCTGAGAATTCTGGTATGGACTTGATAACATTAAAAGATTCATCGCAACGAATTAGGTCATTTATTTCAGTAATCTTATATTCTTGTTCATTATTAGATGAGAGAGTGATTTGTAACTTCAATTCTGCAATTTGCTCTTGAAGCGCTCTGGTCTGAGTTTCAATCAACTGAGCTACCAAATCAGCTGTCAAGTTATTATTGTTAGCCATTTTTAAATTTTGAAAATCCTTAATTAAACTTTCTATATGGTTATTCAGTTTATAACACTTATTATTCTAACAAATGCTTACACAAATTTAAACTCTCATTACTTAAGTAAAAAAAATTTCTTTTTAAAGTAAATGATGATGGCTCACGTAAAAGGTCTTTCTTTATGGGTGATTATACATATGTCGTTCAAGTCTTCCTTCCTTCCTTCCTTCCTTCCTTCTGGGTTTTAGGGTCTTCTTTTATGGGGGTCTCAGGTTGACGTGATATTTTTTATTTGGTTAAAAGTTTTTGATTGGTGAAAAAATTTTTGTTGGCGAAAATATTTGCTTTGCTTCTTTGATCGATTAATTTTTTGGAATGTTTTCATTTAACTTGAATGGGAAAATTTGATTTCACTTTTAAGTCTTGTGAACAATCAATATTTCCAGCTCAGGGTATTTTCACTACTCTTCAAGTTTTCAGAAACAGGGTATTTCCGCTCGTCGGAAATTTTTAATGTTTCTTTTAGAGGCACTCGATATTTTCGTTCTTAGAAAATTTTTAATGCTCTTTTGAGACAATCTTGGACTGGTAAATCGGCACTTTTGCTCACTCGCGAATCACTAAGGATTTTGTTTCTTTTAATTATCCTTTTTTGTGTTTATAATCGCGAGCCCCACGTTGGGCGCCGTATGCTTCGTATAAAAAAAGATTATCTGTATCCTCAAGTAGGACATAGTCATCATTTGAATAATTAATAATGTCTGCACCGCAAAACGGCAGTAAAACAGATAAGATACATAAAATGTGCATTCTAAAAATACATTAAAAAAAACATAAAATAGGTTAGAATTTGATATTGTCTTTGTGAATAATACGATCCCTATTGTTTATTTTGACTTTATTTCCTAAGTCTTCTTTAACTACCTGTTTTTTAAATCTAGGTTGTAGTTTGTTTCGTTCGCCATGTTTTTTTTCATAAATTATTTCACCTACTTGGTAATTTTTTGGTGACCTCTTTTTGTTATGGTACTCTAACATTTTGGCTTGGGCTGACTTAATTTTTCTGACAATTTTGGGTGTTCTATTTTGTTAAATAATATGTCACATGGTTTTTGTTGAGTTGTCGATTGAATTGTGTTGTTATACTCTTTAAGTGCTCGGTATACGACTTCGGAATGATCCATTATATCGTATTCTTCTTGAATACAACGAGAAATTTCGATAATTGCTAAACGAACTCTTTCTACCTGACCGTTGCTTAAACTGTGTCTGGGGTCTGCATGATAAATCGTTATACCTGAACGAGACATTGACGATTTGAATTGTGTCGAGGAAAACGTAGGTTCGTTGTCCATCATTATGGATTTAGCGAAAGGAAAAGTTTGGACAAGTTCCAACACTTTGTTTGCCATATCTGATTTGTCATTGATTTCCTTAATCACTAAAAATTTAGAATATGCGTCTAGGCATGTCAAGAATGTTAATTTTTGAGCATAAACAATGTCAATATGTAATTGTTCACCTTCTCTCTCGGAATAGGAGCTTTAGAAATAGGAATTTGCTTAGGGTTTCTGTTATATTTATTTTTATTACAAATTTCGCAGTAGCGTATGTGTTGCTTAAGGGTTTTATATAGTGTTGGCCAATAATAGTATTTGAGAATTTGCTTAAGATTTTCGTCCAAACCTCTATGAGTACGAGCATGTGTTTCTTCTATTATAATTTCTTGGTCATTTTTGTTTTCGATGTCTAGGACAAACTTTTTAGTAAATAAAAATTTGTTGTTAAAAGTGTTTTTTAATGAGTTTTGGATTTCGTATAAATCTTCGAGACTGCAATGAACTCCTGTAGTCAGGTTTGGTTGAAGAAATTCTTTAAGTATTATTAAATTGTGTACTGTGTCGTATTCTATAATATGTCTTGTTTTGTTGAAAACTTCATATTTTTCATGAATTGTTATGTTGTTTTTAGAAACAAGTAGTTGTTGTTTAAATTGGTTCAATGGTTTGTGTGTTTCTTCAATTACGCTTTTATAACTACTGTCGGCTGAATGGATAGTTTCATTATCGGACGACGGTTCTTCTTCGGACACGAGATTTCTTTCATTGGAAATATGATTGATCATTACTCTTGATAACGCGTCAGCGACGACATTGGTAGATCCTGGTTTGTAAAATATTTTAGGGGAAAATTCTTCTATGAAAGCATGCCATCTTTTCATTTTTGAGTTAGGGTTTCGTGCAGAAACTGCAAAAGAAAGTGGTTGATGGTCTGTTTGGATTTCTAAATTTGTAACACCATACAAGTAGTTCCTAAGGTTTTTTAATGCCCATACAATGGCGTATAGTTCCCTTTCATTTGTGGCGTAATTTCTTTCTGTTTTATTTAAGGTTTTTGAAACAAAGGTGATTGGTTTGTTTTCCTGTGAAAGGACGGCGCCTATGGCGATGTCGGAAGCGTCTGTGGTGAGGACTAACTTTTTTGTATAATCTGGCTGAGTTAGTTCGATGTTTGCAATCAAGTGTGATATTAAGTTTTCAAACGCAGAGATTGCTTCTTTGTCTAGAGATATTTCTATTTTTTTGGACATATGTTTTGAAACCATACCGTTATGTCCCTGTAACAATTTAGTGAGTGGTTTTGCTATAGACGCGTAGTTTTTTACAAACTTCCTGTAGTAGCCTGTTAAGCCAAGAAAACCTCGTAATTCCCTTAAATTATTAGGAGGAGGGTATTTCATGATTGATTCTATTTTTTTCGGATCAGTTTTAATGATATTGTATGATACTATGTATCCTAAAAATTCTATTTCTTTTCTAAGGAATTTTGATTTTTCCAAGGATATTTTCATGTTTGCTTTGAATAGAATTTCAATGATTTCTTGTAAATCATCAAAATGTTCTTCCGGAGTATTTGAAAAATCTATTATGTCGTCCATATAAATGTGACAAGTTTTTCCGATTTTTTCACGTAATATATTGTCCATTGCTCTCTGAAAGATGCTTGGCGCGTTCGCAAGCCCAAATGGCAAACGAAGAAATTCTTATTTTCCATTGTTAATGGAAAAAGCTGTTTTTTCGATGTCTTCTTCTTTCATTAGATTCTGATGAAATCCCGATTCTAAGTCAATTGTCGAAAACATTTTAGCTTTGCCTAGGTTGGATAGAATGACTGAAGGATCAGGCATTGGATACCTATCGGGGATTGTATCGTTATTCAGTTTCTTAAAATCTATTACCAATCGATTCTTAGGCGTTCCATCTTCATTAAAACCTTTTTTCCCTACTACCTATACCGGGGCATTATAAGGACTTATGCTGGGCCTTATTATATTTTCATTTAACATCCTGTTTATTTCCTGACTAACAAAATTGTTAGCTGAATGAGGATAAGGATATTGTTTACTGTAAATTGCATTTTCGTTTAATGTTCTTATCTCTCCTCTAATATCTGTTCTAAAAGGGAGACATGTTTGAATCTGAGAATGCTTTGTGTCTATTTGTTGAACGACTTGTTGCTCAAGGATATTCAAATTATCCATTTCATTAATGGAATGATTTATTTTGCATAAAGAAGAACTTGTTGTAGAGGATACCGACATCTTTCGACGTCTGCTCTTTTTGAGTTTTAATTTCTTTAGCTTTCCTTCATTAAGAATATCGTTAACTTTAGTTTTTTCGATACGTGGGTTATCAGCGTCACTTAAAGACGATGATTCTGTATCGGATACATTAAATAAAGAAAATGATTTACATTTCCCACTTTGGTAGTTCAAATACGAAGCAACGTTATAGGTTTCGTCTGAACTTTTTAAATGGCCAACCGTTTCTTGGACATGTTTTGTAAAATTAATATTTTCCTTTTTGTTATTATGAAACAAAGTTCCCTTTGACAAGTCGATTACTGCCTTAATCTCCTTCAGTAGATTATAACCGACAAATAGATCTGCGCCTAGATTATTAATTTCATAAAATCTGTGGCGTTTGCCAAATATGTTTATGTTATGAAAATGAGTTATGATACTGTAGCCATTTACAGTTTTAATTCTTTTTTTTATAACTAATTCTTCTGCGTTATCGTATATACCCTCTTTTATATAACAAGCGGTGGCACCGGTGTCAATTAATATTTTTAAAATTTTATTTATTTTTTGTCTATTCTGAAAATGTAGGGGAGTTCTCCCCTTCTTCTTCTAAAAAATGGTCTTCCTCGAGGTTATTGATACGCATGAGTTTGTTAGGTTGCTGAACCGAAGGGGGAGCGTATTCCCGTTTCTTTGGTTGAGCCGAATTTCGATTTTGGGGATACGGATAAGGTGTATTCTGTAGTTGTATGGATTTGTCTACATCCATGGGCTCCGGTGGAGGTTGAGGAGTCTTGTTGCTTTGCGCAAAAATTTGATTTTGTGGAACTTGATTGAACCTTAAGTGATTGTCATATCTTCTATTAGGTTGTTTTGGGGATTCAGCTTTCTTTTGCTGATTGTTATGCCCTGTGTTTAGATTGATACGTTGGTGGGTATTTGCGAAATGATGGTAAGCGAAGTTAGCCCTTTGGTAATTCGCTTCCAGTTCCTGAGCTTTTGCCAAAGCATTAGGCAAATTTTCAGGTTTAAGGGAGAACAAAACTTCTGATAAAGAACCGTTAAGACCTGTGATGAAAATTCTTAAAGCGTTGTCTCTGTTTTTCTTATTCATTTCTGTAATGATGTGGGCTTTGTCACCATACGTCATAATAGTTTTGTTTATCAAAAGGGTTAGTTTTTTATTAACTAAATTGTAGTATTCGAGAACGGATAAGTTACCCTGTCGTAAAATACTTAACTCCTGTTCTATTATATAGATTGGTCGTCTATCACTGTAGGCGAAATCCAACCTTGCAAGTATAGCTTCAAAATTAAGAACGGTACCGTGATTAGTCAAGGTGTCATTAGCTTTACCTGTTATTTTATTTCTTAATATTGTTAAAGCACCTACGTACTTTCTACTTCCTTCTTTATACATTCGCATGGCACAGCAAGCGGCTTCGCGCCAACTAACATATGCATTATAGCAGCCTGAGAATTCTGGTATGGACTTGATAACATTAAAAGATTCATCGCAACGAATTAGGTCATTTATTTCAGTAATCTTATATTCTTGTTCATTATTAGATGAGAGAGTGATTTGTAACTTCAATTCTGCAATTTGCTCTTGAAGCGCTCTGGTCTGAGTTTCAATCAACTGAGCTACCAAATCAGCTGTCAAGTTATTATTGTTAGCCATTTTTAAATTTTGAAAATCCTTAATTAAACTTTCTATATGGTTATTCAGTTTATAACACTTATTATTCTAACAAATGCTTACACAAATTTAAACTCTCATTACTTAAGTAAAAAAAAATTTCTTTTTAAAGTAAATGATGATGGCTCACGTAAAAGGTCTTTCTTTATGGGTGATTATACATATGTCGTTCAAGTCTTCCTTCCTTCCTTCCTTCCTTCCTTCTGGGTTTTAGGGTCTTCTTCTATGGGGGTCTCAGGTTGACGTGATATTTTTTATTTGGTTAAAAGTTTTTGATTGGTGAAAAAATTTTTGTTGGCGAAAATATTTGCTTCGCTTCTTTGATCGATTAATTTTTTGGAATGTTTTCATTTAACTTGAATGGGAAAATTTGATTTCACTTTTAAGTCTTGTGAACAATCAATATTTCCAGCTCAGGGTATTTTCACTACTCTTCAAGTTTTCAGAAACAGGGTATTTCCGCTCGTCGGAAATTTTTAATATTTCTTTTAGAGGCACTCGATATTTTCGTTCTTAGAAAATTTTTAATGCTCTTTTGAGACAATCTTGGACTGGTAAATCGGCACTTTTGCTCACTCGCGAATCACTAAGGATTTTGTTTCTTTTAATTATCCTTTTTTTGTGTTTATAATCGCGAGCCCCACGTTGGGCGCCAATTAACCGATTAGTGGCTACTAATTTGAAAAAATATTTTTTTAAGTGGGAGGCTGAAGGCTTCCGATTTATTTGAATCCAAGATTATACCTAAAGTACAATTGTGAACTTATGCTGCAAGTCAGCTATGGTTATGATAAAGCTTATTCTCTTAAAGCTCAAAAGCTCGCGGTGATCTTATGCTGCGAATCAGCTGTGTTTATGCTAATGCTTCTTTCCTTAAAGTTTAAAAGCTCGCGGGGGTGGCTTGCGTAAGCTAGACGCTTTGAGTCATATTTACGTTAGCAATTGCGCTCTAGAGACTGGGTCTTTAGTTTACGTTATGAATTGCGCATGAGAATATGAATCTTTATGTTAAGTGGTTGCGCTGTTATGTTTATGTTAGAGCCGGGAATCTGGATATTTATGTTAGCAGAGCCGCAGCTGTGCGTTAAGTGGACGTAGTGATTGAAACGGGTCTAATAAGCCTGAAAGGGCTAAGTAATTGGGATAGCGACTTATACTGAAATGTTGTTTATGATTGCAATAAGAATTGCCTTGCGGGCTGGGTGATAACTCCTCCCTTTTCTTAAAAAGAATCGTCCCCGATTCTTAATGATTTATTTTTAAAGATTCAATTTGTTCGTTTAATTGGTTTAATATGTCAAGCTCTGTTTCTGTAGTTTGAGGGTTATGGTACTTTTGATTTATTAGATTTATTAAAATGCAGCGTTTAAGAAGCTTTACCATAGTAAAAATAAAAATTAGTATAAATAATAAAAAGGTTATTTTTGAATGATTACTTTCTAATTTTATAACAATTTTTGATAGTATATTTGTATTTTCTAATTAAAGTTCAGTATTAACAGTAACTTGATATTCACTAACTAAGTAGTTTGTGAATTTATTGTGTTTTACATAATTAAGAATTTTTTCTTTTACATTGGTGTAGGTAACATTGTTTATGGTTACTATGGTTTTAAATGTAACAAGGTAAATGCCTGTAAGCCAGGTTTCGTTAATACAGTTTGTGCCTGATACTAAAATAGCCGTCTGTTATAAATTCTATTGGTTTATTTTTTTCGGATAATTTTATACAACTTGTAAATTTTTTATTAAGGAGATTTACAAAACAGTTTGGTTCAAAATTAATGTGGGCAAAACTATTATAAATTTCTCTTTTAAAGTTATCAATGAGGTAAAACGTGTTATTACATTTAGCAATTTTGTCGTTAACGAAAAATTTTCCATCTGTTTGGGATATGGCTTAAGCGTGGTATAACTTACAATTGTAATTAATTGTAGGGTATTTTATGAAAACTATGATTAAACCTTGGTATGAAACGATCGAAAAAGAGGAAATGTCTAAAAGATCGATTAGAGTGATATTGAGTGTTTCGTGATTAAATATATTTATCATGTCTTGTTTATTTAAGATTTTTGGATTCAATATTCTGGCTTTGGAAAATGTGATAATATCCAGCAGATTTTGTAGGTCAAGTGATAACAACTTAAGTCGATATTTTTTCATAAATAATTCCTGATTAAATTTAATATCTCTTAAAAGATTTGTGATTTTAGTGACTTCTTTGAAAATTGCAGAATTGATTTGATTTTGCTTATTTTGGTTTTGAACAAGTTCATTGATTTTAGTTTGAATAGTTATCATGTCATCATGGTCTGGTGTTCCTGTGATCCATTTAAAAATTGTGCCTAGTTCATTGATACTACGTTTGGCAATTTTGTGAGGTGTAAGTTCAGAAAGGAGTGTTTTGATTAAATTCAATTCCAAGGTTACATCCCAATCAATTGTATTGTTTTTGTTTTTAAAAAAATGTAATTCTTTTTCAAAAATATCGTTATAAAAACTTAGATTAGTAACGTGAAAAAAAAAGATTATCTGTATCCTCAAGTAGGACATAGTCATCATTTGAATAATTAATAATGTCTGCACCGCAGAACGGCAGTAAAACAGATAAGATACATAAAATGTGCATTCTAAAAATACATTAAAAAAAACATAAAATAGGTTAGAATTTGATATTGTCTTTGTGAATAATACGATCCCTATTGTTTATTTTGACTTTATTTCCTAAGTCTTCTTTAACTACCTGTTTTTTAAATCTAGGTTGTAGTTTGTTTCGTTCGCCATGTTTTTTTTCATAAATTATTTCACCTACTTGGTAATTTTTTGGTGACCTCTTTTTGTTATGGTACTCTAACATTTTGGCTTGGGCTGACTTAATTTTTCTGACAATTTTGGGTGTTCTACTTTGTTAAATAATATGTCACATGGTTTTTGTTGAGTTGTCGATTGAATTGTGTTGTTATACTCTTTAACTGCTCGGTATACGACTTCGGAATGATCCATTATATTGTATTCTTCTTGAATACAACGAGAAATTTCGATAATTTTTAAGCGAACTTTTTCTACCTGACCGTTGCTTAAACTGTGTCTGGGGCATGATAAATCGCTATACCTGAACGAGACATTGACGATTTGAATTGTGTCGAGGAAAACGTAGGTTCGTTGTCCATCATTATGGATTTAGCGAAAGGAAAAGTTTGGACAAGTTCCAACACTTTGTTTGCCATATCTGATTTGTCATTGATTTCCTTAATCACTAAAAATTTAGAATATGCGTCTAGGCATGTCAAGAATGTTAATTTTTGAGCATAAACAATGTCAATATGTAATTGTTCACCTTCTCTCTCCGGAATAGGAGCTTTAGAAATAGGAATTTGCTTAGGGTTTCTGTTATATTTATTTTTATTACAAATTTCGCAGTAGCGTATGTGTTGCTTAAGGGTTTTATATAGTGTTGGCCAATAATAGTATTTGAGAATTTGCTTAAGATTTTCGTCCAAACCTCTATGAGTACGAGCATGTGTTTCTTCTATTATAATTTCTTGGTCATTTTTGTTTTCGATGTCTAGGACAAACTTTTTAGTAAATAAAAATTTGTTGTTAAAAGTGTTTTTTAATGAGTTTTGGATTTCGTATAAATCTTCGAGACTGCAATGAACTCCTGTAGTCAGGTTTGGTTGAAGAAATTCTTTAAGTATTATTAAATTGTGTACTGTGTCGTATTCTATAATATGTCTTGTTTTGTTGAAAACTTCATATTTTTCATGAATTGTTATGTTGTTTTTAGAAACAAGTAGTTGTTGTTTAAATTGGTTCAATGGTTTGTGTGTTTCTTCAATTACGCTTTTATAACTACTGTCGGCTGAATGGATAGTTTCATTATCGGACGACGGTTCTTCTTCGGACACGAGATTTCTTTCATTGGAAATATGATTGATCATTACTCTTGATAACGCGTCAGCGACGACATTGGTAGATCCTGGTTTGTAAAATATTTTAGGGGAAAATTCTTCTATGAAAGCATGCCATCTTTTCATTTTTGAGTTAGGGTTTCGTGCAGAAACTGCAAAAGAAAGTGGTTGATGGTCTGTTTGGATTTCTAAATTTGTAACACCATACAAGTAGTTCCTAAGGTTTTTTAATGCCCATACAATGGCGTATAGTTCCCTTTCATTTGTGGCGTAATTTCTTTCTGTTTTATTTAAGGTTTTTGAAACAAAGGTGATTGGTTTGTTTTCCTGTGAAAGGACGGCGCCTATGGCGATGTCGGAAGCGTCTGTGGTGAGGACTAACTTTTTTGTATAATCTGGCTGAGTTAGTTCGATGTTTGCAATCAAGTGTGATATTAAGTTTTCAAACGCAGAGATTGCTTCTTTGTCTAGAGATATTTCTGTTTTTTTGGACATATGTTTTGAAACATTACCGTTATGTCCCTGTAACAATTTAGTGAGTGGTTATAGACGCGTAGTTTTTTACAAACTTCCTGTAGTAGCCTGTTAAGCCAAGAAAACCTCGTAATTCCCTTAAATTATTAGGAGGAGGGTATTTCATGATTGATTCTATTTTTTTCGGATCAGTTTTAATGATATTGTATGATACTATGTATCCTAAAAATTCTATTTCTTTTCTAAAGAATTTTGATTTTTCCAAGGATATTTTCATGTTTGCTTTGAATAGAATTTCAATGATTTCTTGTAAATCATCAAAATGTTCTTCCGGAGTATTTGAAAAATCTATTATGTCGTCCATATAAATGTGACAAGTTTTTCCGATTTTTTCACGTAATATATTGTCCATTGCTCTCTGAAAGATGCTTGGCGCGTTCGCAAGCCCAAATGGCAAACGAAGAAATTCATATTTTCCATTGTTAATGGAAAAAGCTGTTTTTTCGATGTCTTCTTCTTTCATTAGAATCTGATGAAATCCCGATTCTAAGTCAATTGTCGAAAACATTTTAGCTTTGCCTAGGTTGGATAGAATGACTGAAGGATCAGGCATTGGATACCTATCGGGGATTGTATCGTTATTCAGTTTCTTAAAATCTATTACCAATCGATTCTTAGGCGTTCCATCTTCCTTAAAACCTTTTTTCCCTACTACCCATACCGGGGCATTATAAGGACTTCTGCTGGGCCTTATTATATTTTCATTTAACATCCTGTTTATTTCCTGACTAACAAAATTGTTAGCTGAATGAGGATAAGGATATTGTTTACTGTAAATAGCATTTTCGTTTAATGTTCTTATCTCTCCTCTAATATCTGTTCTAAAAGGGAGACATGTTTGAATCTGAGAATGCTTTGTGTCTATTTGTTGAACGACTTGTTGCTCAAGGATATTCAAATTATCCATTTCATTAATGGAATGATTTATTTTGCATAAAGAAGAACTTGTTGTAGAGGATACCGACATCTTTCGACGTCTGCTCTTTTTGAGTTTTAATTTCTTTAGCTTTCCTTCATTAAGAATATCGTTAACTTTAGTTTTTTCGATACGTGGGTTATCAGCGTCAATTAAAGACGATGATTCTGTATCGGATACATTAAATAAAGAAAATGATTTACATTTCCCACTTTGGTAGTTCAAATGCGAAGCAACGTTATAGGCTTCGTCTGAACTTTTTAAATGGCCAACCGTTTCTTGGACATGTTTTGTAAAATTAATATTTCCCTTTTTGTTATTATGAAACAAAGTTCCCTTTGACAAGTCGATTACTGCCTTAATCTCCTTCAGTAGATTATAACCGACAAATAGATCTGCGCCTAGATTATTAATTTCATAAAATCTGTGGCGTTTGCCAAATATGTTTATGTTATGAAAATGAGTTATGATACTGTAGCCATTTACAGTTTTAATTCTTTTTTTTATAACTAATTCTTCTGCGTTATCTTATATACCCTCTTTTATATAACAAGCGGTGGCACCGGTGTCAATTAATATTTTTAAAATTTTATTTATTTTTTGTCTATTCTGAAAATGTAGGGGAGTTCTCCCCTTCTTCTTCTAAAAAATGGTCTTCCTCGAGGTTATTGATACGCATGAGTTTGTTAGGTTGCTGAACCGAAGGGGGAGCGTATTCCCGTTTCTTTGGTTGAGCCGAATTTCGATTTTGGGGATACGGATAAGGTGTATTCTGTAGTTGTATGGATTTGTCTACATCCATGGGCTCCGGTGGAGGTTGAGGAGTCTTGTTGCTTTGCGCAAAAATTTGATTTTGTGGATCTTGATTGAACCTTAAGTGATTCTATTAGGTTGTTTTGGGGATACAGCTTTCTTTTGCTGATTGTTATGCCCTGTGTTTAGATTGTTACGTTGATGGGTATTTGCGAAATGATGGTAAGCGAAGTTAGCCCTTTGGTAATTCGCTTCCAGTTCCTGAGCTTTTGCCAAAGCATTAGGCAAATTTTCAGGTTTAAGGGAGAACAAAACTTCTGATAAAGAACCGTTAAGACCTGTGATGAAAATTCTTAAAGCGTTGTCTCTGTTTTTCTTATTCATTTCTGTAATGATGTGGGCTTTGTCACCATACGTCATAACAGTTTTGTTTATCAAAAGGGTTAGTTTTTTATTAACTAAATTGTAGTATTCGAGAACGGATAAGTTACCCTCTCGTAAAATACTTAACTCCTGTTCTATTATATAGATTGGTCGTCTATCACTGTAGGCGAAATCCAACCTTGCAAGTATAGCTTCAAAATTAAGAACGGTACAGTGATTAGTCAAGGTGTCATTAGCTTTACCTGTTATTTTATTTCTTAATATTGTTAAAGCACCTACGTACTTTCTACTTCCTTCTTTATACATTCGCATGGCACAGCAAGCGGCTTCGCGCCAACTAACATATGCATTATAGCAGCCTGAGAATTCTGGTATGGACTTGATAACATTAAAAGATTCATCGCAACGAATTAGGTCATTTATTTCAGTAATCTTATATTCTTGTTCATTATTAGATGAGAGAGTGATTTGTAACTTCAATTCTGCAATTTGCTCTTGAGGCGCTCTGGTCTGAGTTGCAATCAACTGAGCTACCAAATCAGCTGTCACGTTATTATTGTTAGCCATTTTTAAATTTTGAAAATCCTTAATTAAACTTTCTATATGGTTATTCAGTTTATAACACTTATTATTCTAACAAATGCTTACACAAATTTAAACTCTCATTACTTAAGTAAAAAAAAATTTCTTTTTAAAGTAAATGATGATGGCTCACGTAAAAGGTCTTTCTTTATGGGTGATTATACATATGTCGTTCAAGTCTTCCTTCCTTCCTTCCTTCCTTCCTTCTGGGTTTTAGGGTCTTCTTTTATGGGGGTCTCAGGTTGACGTGATATTTTTTATTTGGTTAAAAGTTTTTGATTGGTGAAAAAATTTTTGTTGGCGAAAATATTTGCTTCGCTTCTTTGATCGATTAATTTTTTGGAATGTTTTCATTTAACTTGAATGGGAAAATTTGATTTCACTTTTAAGTCTTGTGAACAATCAATATTTCCAGCTCAGGGTATTTTCACTACTCTTCAAGTTTTCAGAAACAGGGTATTTCCGCTCGTCGGAAATTTTTAATGTTTCATTTAGAGGCACTCGATATTTTCGTTCTTAGAAAATTTTTAATGCTCTTTTGAGACAATCTTGGACTGGTAAATCGGCACTTTTGCTCACTCGCGAATCACTAAGGATTTTGTTTCTTTTAATTATCCTTTTTTGTGTTTATAATCGCGAGCCCCACGTTGGGCGCCAATTAACCGATTAGTGGCTACTAATTGGAAAAAATATTTTTTTAAGTGGGAGGCTGAAGGCTTCCGATTTATTTGAATCCAAGATTATAACTAAAGTACAATTGTGAACTTATGCTGCAAGTCAGCTATGGTTATGATAAAGCTTATTCTCTTAAAGCTCAAAAGCTCGCGGTGATCTTATGCTGCGAATCAGCTGAGTTTATGCTAATGCTTCTTTCCTTAAAGTTTAAAAGCTCGCGGGGGTGGCTTGCGTAAGCTAGACGCTTTGAGTCATGTTTACGTTAGCAATTGCGCTCTAGAGACTGGGTCTTTAGTTTACGTTATGAATTGCGCATGAGAATATGAATCTTTATGTTAAGTGGTTGCGCTGTTATGTTTATGTTAGAGCCGGGAATCTGGATATTTATGTTAGCAGAGCCGCAGCTGTGCGTTAAGTGGACGTAGTGATTGAAACGGGTCTAATAAGCCTGAAAGGGTTAAGTAATTGGGATAGCGACTTATACTGAAATGTTGTTTATGATTGCAATAAGAATTGCCTTGCGGACTGGGTGATAACTTGCACAAGTAGGCGAGATAAAGTCTATCTTCTCGGTACGCACACGCTACAGTGGATATATCCCGCAAAGAAAATAGAAATAACTGGAATCCTAAATTGCAGATTGTGGATACCCTGTGAAAATAGGAAATAAGAAATAATAATAATTGTTAATAATTATGAGGAATACGACTACTGAAGAACGAAATGATAACTCCTCCCTTTCTTAAAAAGAATCGTCCCCGATTCTTAATGATTTATTTTTAAAGATTCAATTTGTTCGTTTAATTGGTTTAATATGTCAAGCTCTGTAGTTTGAGGGTTATGGTACTTTTGATTTATTAGATTTATTAAAATGCAGCGTTTAAGAAGCTTTACCATAGTAAAAATAAAAATTAGTATAAATAATAAAAAGGTTATTTTTGAATGATTACTTTCTAATTTTATAAAAATTTTTGATAGTATATTTGTATTTTCTAATTAAAGTTCAGTATTAACAGTAACTTGATATTCACTAACTAAGTAGTTTGTGAATTTATTGTGTTTTACATAATTAAGAATTTTTTCTTTTACATTGGTGTAGGTAACATTGTTTATGGTTACTATGGTTTTAAATGTAACAAGGTAAATGCCTGTAAGCCAGGTTTCGTTAATACAGTTTGTGCCTGATACTAAAATAGCCGTCTGTTATAAATTCTATTGGTTTATTTTTTTCGGATAATTTTATACAACTTGTAAATTTTTTATTAAGGAGATTTACAAAACAGTTTGGTTCAAAATTAATGTGGGCAAAACTATTATAAATTTCTCTTTTAAAGTTATCAATGAGGTAAAACGTGTTATTACATTTAGCAATTTTGTCGTTAACGAAAAATTTTCCATCTGTTTGGGATATGGCTTTAGCGTGGTATAACTTACAATTGTAATTAATTGTAGGGTATTTTATGAAAACTATGATTAAACCTTGGTATGAAACGATCGAAAAAGAGGAAATGTCTAAAAGATCGATTAGAGTGATATTGAGTGTTTCGTGATTAAATATATTTATCATGTCTTGTTTATTTAAGATTTTTGGATTCAATATTCTGGCTTTGGAAAATGTGATAATATCCAGCAGATTTTGTAGGTCAAGTGATAACAACTTAAGTCGATATTTTTTCATAAATAATTCCTGATTAAATTTAATATCTCTTAAAAGATTTGTGATTTTAGTGACTTCTTTGAAAATTGCAGAATTGATTTGATTTTGCTTATTTTGGTTTTGAACAAGTTCATTGATTTTAGTTTGAATAGTTATCATGTCATCATGGTCTGGTGTTCCTGTGATCCATTTAAAAATTGTGCCTAGTTCATTGATACTACGTTTGGCAATTTTGTGAGGTGTAAGTTCAGAAAGGAGTGTTTTGATTAAATTCAATTCCAAGGTTACTTCCCAATCAATTGTATTGTTTTTGTTTTTAAAAAAATTTAATTCTTTTTCAAAAATATCGTTATAAAAACGTAACGTGAAAAACTTCTCCGTATGCTTCGTATAAAAAAAGATTATCTGTATCCTCAAGTAGGACATAGTCATCATTTGAATAATTAATAATGTCTGCACCGCAAAACGGCAGTAAAACAGATAAGATACATAAAATGTGCATTCTAAAAATACATTAAAAAAAAACATAAAATAGGTTAGAATTTGATATTGTCTTTGTGAATAATACGATCCCTATTGTTTATTTTGACTTTATTTCCTAAGTCTTCTTTAACTACCTGTTTTTTAAATCTAGGTTGTAGTTTGTTTCGTTCGCCATGTTTTTTTTCATAAATTATTTCACCTACTTGGTAATTTTTTGGTGACCTCTTTTTGTTATGGTACTCTAACATTTTGGCTTGGGCTGACTTAATTTTTCTGACAATTTTGGGTGTTCTATTTTGTTAAATAATATGTCACATGGTTTTTGTTGAGTTGTCGATTGAATTGTGTTGTTATACTCTTTAAGTGCTCGGTATACGACTTCGGAATGATCCATTATATTGTATTCTTCTTGAATACAACGAGAAATTTCGATAATTGCTAAACGAACTCTTTCTACCTGACCGTTGCTTAAACTGTGTCTGGGGTCTGCATGATAAATCGTTATACCTGAACGAGACATTGACGATTTGAATTGTGTCGAGGAAAACGTAGGTTCGTTGTCCATCATTATGGATTTAGCGAAAGGAAAAGTTTGGACAAGTTCCAACACTTTGTTTGCCATATCTGATTTGTCATTGATTTCCTTAATCACTAAAAATTTAGAATATGCGTCTAGGCATGTCAAGAATGTTAATTTTTGAGCATAAACAATGTCAATATGTAATTGTTCACCTTCTCTCTCCGGAATAGGAGCTTTAGAAATAGGAATTTGCTTAGGGTTTCTGTTATATTTATTTTTATTACAAATTTCGCAGTAGCGTATGTGTTGCTTAAGGGTTTTATATAGTGTTGGCCAATAATAGTATTTGAGAATTTGCTTAAGATTTTCGTCCAAACCTCTATGAGTACGAGCATGTGTTTCTTCTATTATAATTTCTTGGTCATTTTTGTTTTCGATGTCTAGGACAAACTTTTTAGTAAATAAAAATTTGTTGTTAAAAGTGTTTTTTAATGAGTTTTGGATTTCGTATAAATCTTCGAGACTGCAATGAACTCCTGTAGTCAGGTTTGGTTGAAGAAATTCTTTAAGTATTATTAAATTGTGTACTGTGTCGTATTCTATAATATGTCTTGTTTTGTTGAAAACTTCATATTTTTCATGAATTGTTATGTTGTTTTTAGAAACAAGTAGTTGTTGTTTAAATTGGTTCAATGGTTTGTGTGTTTCTTCAATTACGCTTTTATAACTACTGTCGGCTGAATGGATAGTTTCATTATCGGACGACGGTTCTTCTTCGGACACGAGATTTCTTTCATTGGAAATATGATTGATCATTACTCTTGATAACGCGTCAGCGACGACATTGGTAGATCCTGGTTTGTAAAATATTTTAGGGGAAAATTCTTCTATGAAAGCATGCCATCTTTTCATTTTTGAGTTAGGGTTTCGTGCAGAAACTGCAAAAGAAAGTGGTTGATGGTCTGTTTGGATTTCTAAATTTGTAACACCATACAAGTAGTTCCTAAGGTTTTTTAATGCCCATACAATGGCGTATAGTTCCCTTTCATTTGTGGCGTAATTTCTTTCTGTTTTATTTAAGGTTTTTGAAACAAAGGTGATTGGTTTGTTTTCCTGTGAAAGGACGGCGCCTATGGCGATGTCGGAAGCGTCTGTGGTGAGGACTAACTTTTTTGTATAATCTGGCTGAGTTAGTTCGATGTTTGCAATCAAGTGTGATATTAAGTTTTCAAACGCAGAGATTGCTTCTTTGTCTAGAGATATTTCTGTTTTTTTGGACATATGTTTTGAAACCATACCGTTATGTCCCTGTAACAATTTAGTGAGTGGTTTTGCTATAGTCGCGTAGTTTTTTACAAACTTCCTGTAGTAGCCTGTTAAGCCAAGAAAACCTCGTAATTCCCTTAAATTATTAGGAGGAGGGTATTTCATGATTGATTCTATTTTTTTCGGATCAGTTTTAATGATATTGTATGATACTATGTATCCTAAAAATTCTATTTCTTTTCTAAAGAATTTTGATTTTTCCAAGGATATTTTCATGTTTGCTTTGAATAGAATTTCAATGATTTCTTGTAAATCATCAAAATGTTCTTCCGGAGTATTTGAAAAATCTATTATGTCGTCCATATAAATGTGACAAGTTTTTCCGATTTTTTCACGTAATATATTGTCCATTGCTCTCTGAAAGATGCTTGGCGCGTTCGCAAGCCCAAATGGCAAACGAAGAAATTCATATTTTCCATTGTTAATGGAAAAAGCTGTTTTTTCGATGTCTTCTTCTTTCATTAGAATTTGATGAAATCCCGATTCGAAGTCATTGTCGAAAACATTTTAGCTTTGCCTAAGTTGGATAGAATGACTGAAGTATGAGGCATTGGATACCTATCGGGGATTGTATCGTTATTCAGTTTCTTAAAATCTATTACCAATCGATTCTTAGGCGTTCCATCTTCATTAAAACCTTTTTTCCCTACTACCCATACCGGGGCATTATAAGGACTTCTGCTGGGCCTTATTATATTTTCATTTAACATCCTGTTTATTTCCTGACTAACAAAATTGTTAGCTGAATGAGGATAAGGATATTGTTTACTGTAAATTGCATTTTCGTTTAATGTTCTTATCTCTCCTCTAATATCTGTTCTAAAAGGGAGACATGTTTGAATCTGAGAATGCTTTGTGTCTATTTGTTGAACGACTTGTTGCTCAAGGATATTCAAATTATCCATTTCATTAATGGAATGATTTATTTTGCATAAAGAAGAACTTGTTGTAGAGGATACCGACATCTTTCGACGTCTGCTCTTTTTGAGTTTTAATTTCTTTAGCTTTCCTTCATTAAGAATATCGTCAACTTTAGTTTTTTCGATACGTGGGTTATTAGCGTCACTTAAAGACGATGATTCTGTATCGGATACATTAAATAAAGAAAATGATTTACATTTCCCACTTTGGTAGTTCAAATACGAAGCAACGTTATAGGTTTCGTCTGAACTTTTTAAATGGCCAACCGTTTCTTGGACATGTTTTGTAAAATTAATATTTTCCTTTTTGTTATTATGAAACAAAGTTCCCTTTGACAAGTCGATTTTTTTTTTTCTTTTTATGGTTTCGCATTTATTTTCTTTTATATTGTTCTTATTCCTTTACACGCCGTTTTTTTTTATTTGTTTTTTGTCTATTCTGAAAATGTAGGGGAGTTCTCCCCTTCTTCTTCTAAAAAATGGTCTTCCTCGAGGTTATTGATACGCATGAGTTTGTTAGGTTGCTGAACCGAAGGGGGAGCGTATTCCCGTTTCTTTGGTTGAGCCGAATTTCGATTTTGGGGATACGGATAAGGTGTATTCTGTAGTTGTATGGATTTGTCTACATCCATGGGCTCCGGTGGAGGTTGAGGAGTCTTGTTGCTTTGCGCAAAAATTTGATTTTGTGGAACTTGATTGAACCTTAAGTGATTGTCATATCTTCTATTAGGTTGTTTTGGGGATTCAGCTTTCTTTTGCTGATTGTTATGCCCTGTGTTTAGATTGATACGTTGGTGGGTATTTGCGAAATGATGGTAAGCGAAGTTAGCCCTTTGGTAATTCGCTTCCAGTTCCTGAGCTTTTGCCAAAGCATTAGGCAAATTTTCAGGTTTAAGGGAGAACAAAACTTCTGATAAAGAACCGTTAAGACCTGTGATGAAAATTCTTAAAGCGTTGTCTCTGTTTTTCTTATTCATTTCTGTAATGATGTGGGCTTTGTCACCATACGTCATAATAGTTTTGTTTATCAAAAGGGTTAGTTTTTTATTAACTAAATTGTAGTATTCGAGAACGGATAAGTTACCCTGTCGTAAAATACTTAACTCCTGTTCTATTATATAGATTGGTCGCCTATCACTGTAGGCGAAATCCAACCTTGCAAGTATAGCTTCAAAATTAAGAACGGTACCGTGATTAGTCAAGGTGTCATTAGCTTTACCTGTTATTTTATTTCTTAATATTGTTAAAGCACCTACGTACTTTCTACTTCCTTCTTTATACATTCGCATGGCACAGCAAGCGGCTTCGCGCCAACTAACATATGCATTATAGCTGCCTGAGAATTCTGGTATGGACTTGATAACATCAAAAGATTCATCGCAACGAATTAGGTCATTTATTTCAGTAATCTTATATTCTTGTTCATTATTAGATGAGAGAGTGATTTGTAACTTCAATTCTGCAATTTGCTCTTGAAGCGCTCTGGTCTGAGTTGCAATCAACTGAGCTACCAAATCAGCTGTCAAGTTATTATTGTTAGCCATTTTTAAATTTTGAAAATCCTTAATTAAACTTTCTATATGGTTATTCAGTTTATAACACTTATTATTCTAACAAATGCTTACACAAATTTAAACTCTCATTACTTAAGTAAAAAAAAATTTCTTTTTAAAGTAAATGATGATGGCTCACGTAAAAGGTCTTTCTTTATGGGTGATTATACATATGTCGTTCAAGTCTTCCTTCCTTCCTTCCTTCCATCCTTCTGGGTTTTAGGGTCTTCTTTTATGGGGGTCTCAGGTTGACGTGATATTTTTTATTTGGTTAAAAGTTTTTGATTGGTGAAAAAATTTTTGTTGGCGAAAATATTTGCTTCGCTTCTGTGATCGATTAATTTTTGGAATGTTTTCATTTAACTTGAATGGGAAAATTTGATTTCACTTTTAAGTCTTGTGAACAATCAATATTTCCAGCTCAGGGTATTTTCCCTACTCTTCAAGTTTTCAGAAACAGGGTATTTCCGCTCGTCGGAAATTTTTAATGTTTCTTTTAGAGGCACTCGATATTTTCGTTCTTAGAAAATTTTTAATGCTCTTTTGAGACAATCTTGGACTGGTAAATCGGAACTTTTGCTCACTCGCGAATCACTAAGGATTTTGTTTCTTTTAATTATGAAAAAATATTTTTTTAAGTGGGAGGCTGAAGGCTTCCGATTTATTTGAATCCAAGATTATAACTAAAGTACAATTGTGAACTTATGCTGCAAGTCAGCTATGGTTATGATAAAGCTTATTCTCTTAAAGCTCTAAAGCTCGCGGTGATCTTATGCTGCGAATCAGCTGTGTTTATGCTAATGCTTCTTTCCTTAAAGTTTAAAAGCTCGCGGGGGTGGCTTGCGTAAGCTAGACGCTTTGAGTCATGTTTACGTTAGCAATTGCACTCTAGAGACTGGGTCTTTAGTTTACGTTATGAATTGCGCATGAGAATATGAATCTTTATGTTAAGTGGTTGCGCTGTTATGTTTATGTTAGAGCCGGGAATCTGGATATTTATGTTAGCAGAGCCGCAGCTGTGCGTTAAGTGGACGTAGTGATTGAAACGGGTCTAATAAGCCTGAAAGGGTTAAGTAATTGGGATAGCGACTTATACTGAAATGTTGTTTATGATTGCAATAAGAATTGCCTTGCGGACTGGGTGATAACTTGCACAAGTAGGCGAGATAAAGTCTATCTTCTCGGTACGCACACGCTACAGTGGATATATCCCGCAAAGAAAATAGAAATAACTGGAATCCTAAATTGCAGATTGTGGATACCCTGTGAAAATAGGAAATAAGAAATAATAATAATTGTTAATAATTATGAGGAATACGACTACTGAAGAACGAAATGATAACTCCTCCCTTTCTTAAAAAGAATCGTCCCCGATTCTTAATGATTTATTTTTAAAGATTCAATTTGTTCGTTTAATTGGTTTAATATGTCAAGCTCTGTTTCTGTAGTTTGAGGGTTATGGTACTTTTGATTTATTAGATTTATTAAAATGCAGCGTTTAAGAAGCTTTACCATAGTAAAAATAAAAATTAGTATAAATAATAAAAAGGTTATTTTTGGGTTTTTTTTGAATGATTACTTTCTAATTTTATAAAAATTTTTGATAGTATATTTGTATTTTCTAATTAAAGTTCAGTATTAACAGTAACTTGATATTCACTAACTAAGTAGTTTGTGAATTTATTGTGTTTTACATAATTAAGAATTTTTTCTTTACATTGGTGTAGGTAACATTGTTTATGGTTACTATGGTTTTAAATGTAACAAGGTAAATGCCTGTAAGCCAGGTTTCGTTAATACAGTTTGTGCCTGATACTAAAATAGCCGTCTGTTATAAATTCTATTGGTTTATTTTTTTCGGATAATTTTATACAACTTGTAAATTTTTTATTAAGGAGATTTACAAAACAGTTTGGTTCAAAATTAATGTAGGCAAAACTATTATAAATTTCTCTTTTAAAGTTATCAATGAGGTAAAACGTGTTATTACATTTAGCAATTTTGTCGTTAACGAAAAATTTTCCATCTGTTTGGGATATGGCTTTAGCGTGGTATAACTTACAATTGTAATTAATTGTAGGGTATTTTATGAAAACTATGATTAAACCTTGGTATAAAACGATCGAAAAGAGGAAATGTCTAAAAGATCGATTAGAGTGATATTGAGTGTTTCGTGATTAAATATATTTATCATGTCTTGTTTATTTAAGATTTTTGATTCAATATTCTGGCTTTGGAAAATGTGATAATATCCAGCAGATTTTGTAGGTCAAGTGATAACAACTTAAGTCGATATTTTTTCATAAATAATTCCTGATTAAATTTAATATCTCTTAAAAGATTTGTGATTTTAGTGACTTCTTTGAAAATTGCAGAATTGATTTGATTTTGCTTATTTTGGTTTTGAACAAGTTCATTGATTTTAGTTTGAATAGTTATCATGTCATCATGGTCTGGTGTTCCTGTGATCCATTTAAAAATTGTGCCTAGTTCATTGATACTACGTTTGGCAATTTTGTGAGGTGTAAGTTCAGAAAGGAGTGTTTTGATTAAATTCAATTCCAAGGTTACTTCCCAATCAATTGTATTGTTTTTGTTTTTAAAAAAATTTAATTCTTTTTCAAAAATATCGTTATAAAAACGTAACGTGAAAAACTTCTCCGTATGCTTCGTATAAAAAAAGATTATCTGTATCCTCAAGTAGGACATAGTCATCATTTGAATAATTAATAATGTCTGCACCGCAAAACGGCAGTAAAACAGATAAGATACATAAAATGTGCATTCTAAAAATACATTAAAAAAAACATAAAATAGGTTAGAATTTGATATTGTCTTTGTGAATAATACGATCCCTATTGTTTATTTTGACTTTATTTCCTAAGTCTTCTTTAACTACCTGTTTTTTAAATCTAGGTTGTAGTTTGTTTCTGTTCGCCATGTTTTTTTTCATAAATTATTCACCTACTTGGTAATTTTTTGGTGACCTCTTTTGTTATGGTACTCTAACATTTTGGCTTGGGCTGACTTAATTTTTCTGACAATTTTGGGTGTTCTATTTTGTTAAATAATATGTCACATGGTTTTTGTTGAGTTGTCGATTGAATCGTGTTGTTATACTCTTTAGTGCTCGGTATACGACTTCGGAATGATCCATTATATTGTATTCTTCTTGAATACAACGAGAAATTTCGATAATTGCTAAACGAACTCTTTCCACCTGACCGTTGCTTAAACTGTGTCTGGGGTCTGCATGATAAATCGTTATACCTGAACGAGACATTGACGATTTGAATTGGGTCGAGGAAAACGAGGTTCGTTGTCCATCATTATGGATTTAGCGAAAGGAAAAGTTTGGACAAGTTCCAACACTTTGTTTGCCATATCTGATTTGTCATTGATTTCCAATCACTAAAAATTTAGAATATGCGTCTAGGCATGTCAAGAATGTTAATTTTTGAGCATAAACAATGTCAATATGTAATTGTTCACCTTCTCTCTCCGGAATAGGAGCTTTAGAAATAGGAATTTGCTTAGGGTTTCTGTTATATTTATTTTTATTACAACTTGTATTCGGAGTAGCGTATGTGTTGCTTAAGGGTTTTATATAGTGTTGGCCAATAGTATTTGAGAATTTGCTTAAGATTTTCGCCCAAACCTCTATGAGTACGAGCATGCGTTTCTTCTATTATAATTTCTTGGTCATTTTTGTTTTCGATGTCTAGGACAAACTTTTTAGTAAATAAAAATTTGTTGTTAAAAGTGTTTTTAATGAGTTTGGACTTGTATAAATCTTCGAGACTGCAATGAACTCCTGTAGTCAGGTTTGGTTGAAGAAATTTTTTAAGTATTATTAAATTGTGTACTGTGTCGTATTCTTATAATATGTCTTGTTTTGTTGAAAACTTCATATTTTTCATGAATTGTTATGTTGCTTTTAGAAACAAGTAGTTGTTGTTTAAATTGGTTCAATGGTTTGAATGTTTCTTCAATTACGCTTTTATAACTACTGTCGGCTGAATGGATAGTTTCATTATCGGACGACGGTTCTTCTTCGGACACGAGATTTCTTTCATTGGAAATATGATTGATCATTACTCTTGATAACGCGTCAGCGACGACATTGGTAGATCCTGGTTTGTAAAATATTTTAGGGGAAAATTCTTCTATGAAAGCATGCCATCTTTTTCATTTTTGAGTTAGGTTTCCGCAGAAACTGCAAAAGAAAGTGGTTGATGGTCTGTTTGGATTTCCTAAATTTGTAACACCATACAAGTAGTTCCTAAGGTTTTTTAATGCCCATACAATGGCGTATAGTTCCCTTTCATTTGTGGCGTAATTTCTTTCTGTTTATTTAAGGTTTTTGAAACAAAGGTGATTGGTTTGATTTCCCGTGAAAGGACGGCGCCTATGGCGATGTCGGAAGCGTCTGTGAGAGGACTAACTTTTTGTATAATCTGGCTGAGTTAGTTCGATGTTTGAAATCAAGTGTGATATTAAGTTTTCAAACGCAGAGATTGCTTCTTTGTCTAGAGATATTTCTGTTTTTTTGGACATATGTTTTGAAACCATACCGTTATGTCCCTGTAAC
>JAEIGF010000230.1:0-155280 GCA_018903485.1 Drosophila littoralis | reverse complement strand
TCTCACCAGACTTTTTAATCTTTAAACATACAGCCTCACCTGGAAGTCAAAACTGCTTCACCAAAACTTGTCTCAGATACCAGGAGCCCCGCCAATCTGGCTTTTGCAGCCTAGGGGAGCTAGTCAAAGCCAAATAGTCTCACCCGACTATTAAGTCTTAAAACATGCAGCCTCACCTGGACGTCAAAACTGCTTTACCAAGACTTGTCTCAGATGCCAATGCCCTGCCAATCTGGCATTGCAGCCTAGGGGAGCAGGTCAAAGCCAAATAGTCTCACCAGACTTTTTAATCTTGAAACATACAGCCTCACCTGGAAGTCAAAACTGCTTCACAGGTCAAAGCCAAATAGTCTCACCCGACAATTTAGTCTTCAAACATGCAGCCTCACCTGGACGTCAAAACTGCTTTACCAAGACTTGTCTCAGATGCCAATGCCCTGCCAATCTGGCATTGCAGCCTAGGGGAGCAGGTCAAAGCCAAATAGTCTCACCAGACTTTTTAATCTTGAAACATACAGCCTCACCTGGAAGTCAAAACTGCTTCACCAAAACTTGTCTCAGATACCAGGAGCCCCGCCAATCTGGCTTTTGCAGCCTAGGGGAGCTAGTCAAAGCCAAATAGTCTCACCCGACTATTAAGTCTTAAAACATACAGCCTCACCTGGACGTCAAAACTGCTTTACCAAGACTTGTCTCAGATGCCAGGAGCCCTGCCAATCTGGCATTGCAACCTAGGGGAGCAGGTCAAAGCCAAATAGTCTCACCAGATTTTTTAATCTTAAAACATACAGCCTCACCTGGAAGTCATAACTGCTTCACCAAAACTTGTCTCAGATACCAGGAGCCCGATAATCTGGCTTTTGCGGCCTAGGGGACCTAGTCAAAGCCAAATAGTCTCACCCGACTATTTAGTCTGAAAACATACAGTCTCACCCGGAAGTCAAAACTGCTTTACCGAAATTTGACTGAGATACCAGCACTCCTGCCATTCTTGCTTTTGCAGCCTAGGGGAGCTAGTCAACGCCAAAAAGTCTCAATCGACTGCTTAGTCTGAAAACATACAGCCTCACCTGGACGTCAAAACTGCTTTGCCAAGACTTGTCTCAGATGCCAGGAGCCCTGCCAATCTGGCATTGCAGCCTAGGGGAGCAGGTCAAAGCCAAATAGTCTCACCAGACTTTTTAATCTTAAAACATACAGCCTCACCTGGAAGTCAAAACTGCTTCACCAAAACTTGTCTCAGATACCAGGAGCCCCGCCAATCTGGCTTTTGCAGCCTAGGGGAGCTAGTCAAAGCCAAATAGTCTCACCCGACTATTTAGTCTGAAAACATACAGTCTCACCTGGAAGGCAAAACTGCTGAGCAAAAACTTGTCTCAGATAGCAGGAGCCCTGTCAATTTGGCATTGCAGCCTAGGGGAGCAGGTCAAAGCCAAATAGTCTCACCCGACAATTTAGTCTTCAAACATCCAGTCTCACCTGGAAGGCAAAACTGCTTTACAAAACCTTGTCACAGATACCAGGAGCCCTGTCAATTTGGCATTGCAGCCTAAGGGAGCAGGTCAAAGCCAAATAGTCTCACCAGACTTTTTAATCTTAAAACATACAGCCTCACCTGGAAGTTAAAACTGCTTAACCAAAACTTGTCTCAGATACCAGGAGCCCCGCCAATCTGGCTTTTGCAGCCTAGGGGAGCTAGTCAAAGCCAAATTGTCTCACCCGACTATTAAGTCTTAAAACATGCAGCCTCACCTGGACGTCAAACTGCTTTACCAAGACTTGTCTCAGATGCCAATGCCCTGCCAATCTGGCATTGCAGCCTAGGGGAGCAGGTCAAAGCCAAATAGTCTCACCAGACTTTTTAACCTTAAAACATACAGCCTCACCTGGAAGTCAAAACTGCTTCACAAAAACTTGTCTCAGATACCAGGAGCCCCGCCAATCTGGCTTTTGCAGCCTAAGGGAGCTATTCAAAGCCAAATAGTCTCACCCGACTATTAAGTCTTAAAACATACAGCCTCACCTGGACGTCAAAACTGTTTTACAAAAATTTGTCTCAGATACCAGGAGCCCCGCCAATCTGGCTTTTGCAGCCTAGGGGAGCAGGTCAAAGCCAAATAGTCTCACCCGACAATTTAGTCTTCAAGCATACAGTCTCACCTGGAAGGCAAAACTGCTTTACTAAAACTTGTCACAGATACCAGGAGCCCTGTCAATTTGGCATTGCAGCCTAGGGGAGCAGGTCAAAGCCAAATAGTCTCACCCGACAATTTAGTCTTCAAACATCCAGTCTCACCTGGAAGGCAAAACTGCTTTACATAAACTTGTCACAGATACCAGGAGCCCTGTCAATTTGGCATTGCAGCCTAGGGGAGCAGGTCAAAGCCAAATAGTCTCACCAGACTTTTTAATCTTAAAACATACAGCCTCACCTGGAAGTCAAAACTGCTTCACCAAAACTTGTCTCAGATACCAGGAGCCCCGCCAATCTGGCTTTTGCAGCCTAGGGGAGCTAGTCAAAGCCAAATAGTCTCACCCGACTATTTAGTCTGAAAACATACAGTCTCACCTGGAAGTCAAAACTGCTTTACCGAAATTTGACTAAGATACCAGCACTCCTGCCATTCTTGCTTTTGCAGCCTAGGGGAGCTAGTCAACGCCAAAAAGTCTCAATCGACTGTTTAGTCCGAAAACATACAGCCTCACCTGGAAGTCACAACTGCTTTGCCAAAACTTGACTCAAATATCTGGACCCCAGTCAATCTGGCATTTGCAGCCTAGGGGAGCAGTCAAAGCCAAATAGACTCACCCGACTATTTAGTCTTAAAACATACAGTCTCACCTGGAAGGCAAAACTGCTTTACAAAAACTTATCACAGATACCAGGAGCCCTGTCAATTTGGCATTGCAGCCTAGGGGAGCAGGTCAAAGCCAAATATTCTCACCAGACTTTTTAATCTTAAAACATACAGCCTCACCTGGAATTCAAAACTGCTTCACCAAAACTTGTCTCAGATACCAGGAGCCCGCCAATCTGGCTTTTGCAGCCAAGGGGAGCTTGTCAAAGCCAAATAGTCTCACCCGACTATTTAGTCTGAAAACATACAGTCTCACCTGGAAGTCAAAACTGCTTTACCGAAATTTGACTAAGATACCAGCACTCCTGCCATTCTTGCTTTTGCAGCCTAGGGGAGCTAGTCAACGCCAAAAAGTCTCAATCGACTGTTTAATCTGAAAGCATCACCTGGAAGTCAAAACTGCTGTACAAAAACTTGACTTGTTACCAGGAGCCCTGCCAATCTGGCATTGCAGCCTAGGGGAGCAGGTCAAAGCCAAATAGTCTCACCAGACTTTTTAATCTTAAAACATACAGCCTCACCTGGAAGTTAAAACTGCTTCACAAAAACTTGTCTCAGATACCAGGAGCCCCGCCAATCTGGCCTTTGCAGCCTAGGGAAGCTAGTCAAGGCCAAATAGTCTCACCCGACTATTTAATCTGAAAGCATACAGTCTCACCTGGAAGTCAAAACTGCTTTACCAAAATTTGTTTCAGATACCAGAAGCCCTGCCAATCTGGCATTTGCAGCCTAGGGCAGCTAGTCAAAGCCAAATAGTCTCACCCGACTATTCCATCTTTAAACATACAGCCCCACCTGGACGTCAAAACTGCGTCACCAAAATTTGTCTCAGATACCAGGAGCCCCGCCAATCTGGCTTTTGCAGCCTAGGGTAGTTAGTCAAAGCCAATTAGTCTCACCCGACTATTTAGTCTGAAAACATACAGTCTCACCTGGAAGTCAAAACTGCTTTACCGAAATTTGACTAAGATACCAGCACTCCTGCCATTCTTGCTTTTGCAGCCTAGGGGAGCTAGTCAACGCCAAAAAGTCTCAATCGACTGTTTAGTCCGAAAACATACAGCCTCACCTGGAAGTCACAACTGCTTTGCCAAAACTTGACTCAAATATCTGGACCCCTGTCAATCTGGCATTTGCAGCCTAGGGGAGCTAGTCAAAGCCAAATAGTCTCACCAGACTTTTTAATCTTAAAACATACAGCCTCACCTGAAAGTCAAAACTGCTTAACCAAAACTTGTCTCAGATACCAGAAGCCCCGCCAATCTGGCCTTTGCAGCCTAGGGAAGCTAGTCAAGGCCAAATAGTCTCACCCGACTATTTAATCTGAAAGCATACAGTCTCACCTGGAAGTCAAAACTGCTGTACAAAAACTTGACTGGTTACCAGGAGCCCTGCCAATCTGGCATTGCAGCCTAGGGGAGCAGGTCAAAGCCAAATAGTCTCACCAGACTTTTTAATCTTAAAACATACAGCCTCACCTGGAAGTCAAAACTGCTTCACAAAAACTTGTCTCAGATACCAGGAGCCCCGCCAATCTGGCTTTTGCAGCCTAGGGGAGCTAGTCAAAGACAAATAGTCTCACCCGTCTATTTAGTCTTAAAACATACAGCCTCACCTGGAAGTCAAAACTGCTTTATCAAAACTTGCCTCAGATACCAGGAGCCCCGCCACTCTGGCCTTTGCAGCCTAGGGAAGCTAGTCAAGGCCAAATAGTCTCACCCGACTAGTTAATCTGAAAGCATACAGGCTCACCTGGAAGTCAAAACTGCTTTGCCAAAACTTGACTCAAATATCTGGACCCCTGTCAATCTGGCTTTTGCAGCCTAGGGGAGCTAGTCAAAGCCAAATAGTCTCACCCGACTATTTAGTCTTAAAACATACAGTCTCACCTGGAGGGCAAAACTGCTTTACAAAAACTTATCACAGATACCAGGATCAATTTGGCATTGCAGCCTAGGGGAGCAGGTCAAAGCCAAATAGTCTCACCAGACTTTTTAATCTTAAAACATACAGCCTCACCTGGAAGTCAAAACTGCTTCACCAAAACTTGTCTCAGATACCAGGAGCCCTGCCAATCTGGCTTTTGCAGCCTAGGGGAGCTTGTCAAAGCCAAATAGTCTCACCCGACTATTTAGTCTGAAAACATACAGTCTCACCTGGAAGTCAAAACTGCTTTACCGAAATTTGACTAAGATACCAGCACTCCTGCCATTCTTGCTTTTGCAGCCTAGGGGAGCTAGTCAACGCCAAAAAGTCTCAATCGACTGTTTAATCTGAAAGCAAACAGTCTCACCTGGAAGTCAAAACTGCTGTACAAAAACTTGACTTGTTACCAGGAGCCCTGCCAATCTGGCATTGCAGCCTAGGGGAGCAGGTCAAAGCCAAATAGTCTCACCAGACTTTTTAATCTTAAAACATACAGCCTCACCTGGAAGTTAAAACTGCTTCACAAAAACTTGTCTCAGATACCAGAAGCCCTGCCAATCTGGCATTTGCAGCCTAGGGCAGCTAGTCAAAGCCAAATAGTCTCACCCGACTATTCCATCTTTAAACATACAGCCCCACCTGGACGTCAAAACTGCTTCACCAAAATTTGTCTCAGATACCAGGAGCCCCGCCAATCTGGCTTTTGCAGCCTAGGGTAGTTAGTCAAAGCCAATTAGTCTCACCCGACTATTTAGTCTGAAAACATACAGTCTCACCTGGAAGTCAAAACTGCTTTACCGAAATTTGACTAAGATACCAGCACTCCTGCCAATCTTGCTTTTGCAGCCTAGGGGAGCTAGTCAACGCCAAAAAGTCTCAATCGACTGTTTAGTCCGAAAACATACAGCCTCACCTGGAAGTCACAACTGCTTTGCCAAAACTTGACTCAAATATCTGGACCCCTGTCAATCTGGCATTTGCAGCCTAGGGGAGCTAGTCAAAGCCAAATAGTCTCACCAGACTTTTTAATCTTAAAACATACAGCCTCACCTGAAAGTCAAAACTGCTTAACCAAAACTTGTCTCAGATACCAGGAGCCCCGCCAATCTGGCCTTTGCAGCCTAGGGAAGCTAGTCAAGGCCAAATAGTCTCACCCGACTATTTAATATGAAAGCATACAGTCTCACCTGGAAGTCAAAACTGCTGTACAAAAACTTGACTTGTTACCAGGAGCCCTGCCAATCTGGCTTTTGCAGCCTAGGGGAGCTAGTCAAAGCCAAATAGTCTCACCCGACTGTTTAGTCTGAAAACAAACTGTCTCACCTGGAAGTCAAAACTGCTTTACCGAAATTTGACTAAGATACCAGCACTCCTGCCATTCTTGCTTTTGCAGCCTAGGGGAGCTAGTCAACGCCAAAAAGTCTCAATCGACTGTTTAATCTGAAAGCATACAGTCTCACCTGGAAGTCAAAACTGCTGTACAAAAACTTGACTGGTTACCAGGAGCCCTGCCAATCTGGCATTGCAGCCTAGGGGAGCAGGTCAAAGCCAAATAGTCTCACCAGACTTTTTAATCTTAAAACATACAGCCTCACCTGGAAGTCAAAACTGCTTCACCAAAACTTGTCTCAGATACCAGGAGCCCCGCCAATCTGGCTTTTGCAGCCTAGGGGAGCTTGTCAAAGCCAAATAGTCTCACCCGACTATTTAGTCTGAAAACATACAGTCTCACCTGGAAGTCAAAACTGCTGTACAAAAACTTGACTTGTTACCAGGAGCCCTGCCAATCTGGCTTTTGCAGCCTAGGGGAGCTAGTCAAAGCCAAATAGTCTCACCAGACTTTTTAATCTTAAAACATACAGCCTCACCTGGAAGTCAAAACTGCTTCACCAAAACTTGTCTCAGATACCAGGAGCCCCGCCAATCTGGCTTTTGCAGCCTAGGGGAGCTAGTCAAAGACAAATAGTCTCACCCTACTATTCCATCTTTAAACATACAGCCTCACCTGGACGTCAAAACTGCTTTACCAATACTTGTCTCAGATGCCAGGAGCCCTGCCAATCTGGCATTGCAGCCTAGGGGAGCAGGTCAAAGCCAAATAGTCTCACCAGACTTTTTAATCTTAAAACATACAGCCTCACCTGGAAGTCAAAACTGCTTCACCAAAACTTGTCTCAGATACCAGGAGCCCCGCCAATCTGGCTTTTGCAGCCTAGGGGAGCTAGTCAAAGACAAATAGTCTCACCCGTCTATTTAGTCTTAAAACATACAGCCTCACCTGGAAGTCAAAACTGCTTTATCAAAACTTGCCTCAGATACCAGGAGCCCCGCCACTCTGGCCTTTGCAGCCTAGGGAAGCTAGTCAAGGCCAAATAGTCTCACCCGACTAGTTAATCAGAAAGCATACAGGCTCACCTGGAAGTCAAAACTGCTTTGCCAAAACTTGACTCAAATATCTGGACCCCTGTCAATCTGGCATTTGCAGCCTAGGGGAGCTAGTCAAAGCCAAATAGTCTCAGCAGACTTTTTAATCTTAAAACATACAGCCTCACCTGTAAGTCAAAACTGCTTAACCAAAACTTGTCTCAGATACCAGGAGCCCCGCCAATCTGGCTTTTGCAGCCTAGGGGAGCTAGTCAACGCCAAAAAGTCTCAATCGACTGTTTAATCTGAAAGCATACAGTCTCACCTGGAAGTCAAAACTGCTGTACAAAAACTTGACTTGTTACCAGGAGCCCTGCCAATCTGGCATTGCAGCCTAGGGGAGCAGGTCAAAGCCAAATAGTCTCACCAGACTTTTTAATCTTAAGACATACAGCCTCACCTGGAAGTCAAAACTGCTTCACAAAAATTTGTCTCAGATACCAGGAGCCCCGCCAATCTGGCTTTTGCAGCCTAGGGGAGCTAGTCAAAGACAAATAGTCTCACCCGTCTATTTAGTCTTTAAAACATACAGCCTCACCTGGAAGTCAAAACTGCTTTATCAAAACTTGCCTCAGATACCAGGAGCCCCGCCACTCTGGCCTTTGCAGCCTAGGGAAGCTAGTCAAGGCCAAATAGTCTCACCCGACTAGTTAATCTGAAAGCATACAGGCTCACCTGGAAGTCAAAACTGCTTTGCCAAAACTTGATTCAAATATCTGGACCCCTGTCAATCTGGCATTTGCAGCCTAGGGGAGTTAGTCAAAGCCAAATAGTCTCAGCAGACTTTTTAATCTTAAAACATACAGCCTCACCTGGAAGTCAAAACTGCTTAACCAAAACTTGTCTCAGATACCAGGAGCCCCGCCAATCTGGCTTCTGCAGCCTAGGGAAGCTAGTCAAGGCCAAATAGTCTCACCCGACTATTTAATCTGAAAGCATACAGTCTCACCTGGAAGTCAAAACTGCTTTGCCAAAACTTGACTTGTTACCAGGAGCCCTGCAAATCTGGCATTTGCAGCCTAGGGGAGCTAGTCAAAGCCAAATAGTCTCACCCGACTATTCCATCTTAAAACATACAGGCTCACCTGGACGTCAAAACTGCATTACCAAAATTTGTTTCAGATACCAGGAGCCCCGCCAATCTGGCTTTTGCAGCCCAGCGGAGCTAGTCAAAGCCAAATAGTCTTACCCGGCAATTTGGTCTTAAAATATACAGCCTCACCTGGAAATCAAAACTGCTTCACCAAAACGTGGCTTATATACCAGGAGCCCTGCCAATCTGGCTTAGCAGCCTAGGGGAACAAGTCAAAGACAAATAGTCTCACCCGTCTATTTAGTCTTAAAACATACAGCCTCACCTGGAAGTCAAAACTGCTTTATCAAAACTTGTCTCAGATACCAGGAGCCCTGCCAATCTGGCATTTGCAGCCTAGGGAAGCTAGTCAAGGCCAAATAGTCTCACCCGACTATTTAATCTGAAAGCATACAGTCTCTCCTGGAAGTCAAAACTGCTTTGCCAAAACTTGACTTGATACCAGAAGCCCTGCCAATCTGGCATTTGCAGCCTAGGGCAGCTAGTCAAAGCCAAATAGTCTCACCCGACTATTCCATCTTTAAACATACAGCCTCACCTGGACGTCAAAACTGCTTCACCAAAATTTGTCTCAGATACCAGGAGCCTTGCCAATCTGGCTTTTGCAGCCTAGGGTAGTTAGTCGAAGCCAATTAGTCTCACCCGACTATTTAGTCTGAAAACATACAGTCTCACCTGGAAGTCAAAACTGCTTTACCGAAATTTGACTAAGATACCAGCACTCCTGCCATTCTTGCTTTTGCAGCCTAGGGGAGCTAGTCAACGCCAAAAAGTCTCAATCGACTGTTTAGTCCGAAAACATACAGCCTCACCTGGAAGTCACAACTGCTTTGCCAAAACTTGACTCAAATATCTGGACCCCTGTCAATCCGGCATTTGCAGCCTAGGGGAGCTAGTCAAAGCCAAATAGTCTCACCAGACTTTTTAATCTTAAAACATACACCCTCACCTGAAAGTCAAAACTGCTTAACCAAACTTGTCTCAGATACCAGGAGCCCCGCCAATCTGGCCTTTGCAGCCTAGGGAAGCTAGTCAAGGCCAAATAGTCTCACCCGACTATTTAATCTGAAAGCATACAGTCTCACCTGGAAGTCAAAACTGCTGTACAAAAACTTGACTTGTTACCAGGAGCCCTGCCAATCTGGCTTTTGCAGCCTAGGGGAGCTAGTCAAAGCCAAATAGTCTCACCCGACTGTTTAGTCTGAAAACATACAGTCTCACCTGGAAGTCAAAACTGCTTTACCGAAATTTGACTAAGATACCAGCACTCCTGCCATTCTTGCTTTTGCAGCCTAGGGGAGCTAGTCAACGCCAAAAAGTCTCAATCGACTGTTTAATCTGAAAGCATACAGTCTCACCTGGAAGTCAAAACTGCTGTACAAAAACTTGACTTGTTACCAGGAGCCCTGCCAATCTGGCATTGCAGCCTAGGGGAGCAGGTCAAAGCCAAATAGTCTCACCAGACTTTTTAATCTTAAAACATACAGCCTCACCTGGAAGTCAAAACTGCTTAACCAAAACTTGTCTCAGATACCAGGAGCCCCGCCAATCTGGCTTTTGCAGCCTAGGGGAGGTAGTCAAAGCCAAATAGTCTCACCCGACTATTAAGTCTTAAAACATACAGCCTCACCTGGACGTCAAAACTGTTTTACCAAGACTTGTCTCAGATGCCAGGAGCCCTGCCAATCTGGCCTTTGCAGCCTAGGGAAGCTAGTCAAGGCCAAATAGTCTCACCCGACTATTTAATCTGAAAGCATACAGTCTCACCTGGAAGTCAAAACTGCTTTGCCAAAACTTGACTTGTTACCAGGAGCCCTGCAAATCTGGCATTTGCAGCCTAGGGGAACTAGTCAAAGCCAAATAGTCTCACCCGACTATTCCATCTTAAAACATACAGGCTCACCTGGACGTCAAAACTGCTTTACCAAAATTTGTTTCAGATACCAGGAGCCCCGCCAATCTGGCTTTTGCAGCCTAGGGGAGCTAGTCAAAGCCAAATAGTCCCACCCGACTATTTAGTCTTCAAACATACAGCCTCACCTGGAAGTCAAAACTGCTTTATCAAAGCTTGTCTCAGATACCAGGAGCCACGCCAATCTGGCATTTGCAGCCTAGGGGAACAAGTCCAAGCCAAATAGTCACAACCGACTATTCCATTTTAAAACATGCAGCCCAATCTGACCTCCAAAATTGCTTTACCAAAACTTGTCTCAGATACCAGGAGCCCCGCCAATCTGGCTTTTGCCGCCTAGGGGAGCTAGTCAAAGACAAATAGTCTCACCCGTCTATTTAGTCTTAAAACATACAGCCTCACCTGGAAGTCAAAACTGCTTTATCAAAACTTGCCTCAGATACCAGGAGCCCCGCCACTCTGGCCTTTGCAGCCTAGGGAAGCTAGTCAAGGTCAAATAGTCTCACCCGACTAGTTAATCTGAAAGCATACAGGCTCACCTGGAAGTCAAAACTGCTTTGCCAAAACTTGACTCAAATATCTGGACCCCTGTCAATCTGGCATTTGCAGCCTAGGGGAGCTAGTCAAAGCCAAATAGTCTCACCCGACTTTTCCATCTTAAAACATACAGGCTCACCTGGACGTCAAAACTGCTTTACCAAAATTTGTTTCAGATACCAGGAGCCCGGCCAATCTGGCTTTTGCAGCCTAGGGGAGCTAGTCAAAGCCAAATAGTCTCACCCGACAATTTGGTCTTAAAATATACAGCCTCACCTGGAAGTCAAACCTGCTTCACCAAAACTTGTCTCAGATACCAGGAGCCCTGCCAATCTGGCTTAGCAGCCTAGGGGAGCTAGTCAAGGCCAAATAGTCTCACCCGACTATTTAAGCTGAAAGCATACAGTCTCACCTGGAAGTCAAAACTGCTTTGCCAAAACTTGACTTGATACCAGGAGCCCTGCCAATCTGGCCTTTGCAGCCTAGGGAAGCTAGTCAAGGCCAAATAGTCTCACCCGACTATTTAATCTGAAAGCATACAGTCTCTCCTGGAAGTCAAAACTGCTTTGCCAAAATTTGACTTGATACCAGAAGCCCTGCCAATCTGGCATTTGCAGCCTAGGGCAGCTAGTCAAAGCCAAATAGTCTCACCCGACTATTCCATCTTTAAACATACAGCCTCACCTGGACGTCAAAACTGCTTCACCAAAATTTGTCTCAGATACCAGGAGCCCTGCCAATCTGGCTTTTGCAGCCTAGGGGAGCTAGTCAAAGCCAAATAGTCTCACCCGACAATTTAGTCTTAAAACATACAGCCTCACCTGGAAGTCAAAACTGCTTCACCAAAATTTGTCTCAGATACCAGGAGCCCTGCCAATCTGGCTTTTGCAGCCTAGGGGAGTTAGTCAAAGCCAAATAGTCTCACCCGACAATTTAGTCTTCAAACATACAGCCTCACCTGGAAGTCAAAACTGATTTACCGAAATTTGACTCAGATACCAGCACCCCTGCCATTCTTGCTTTTGCAGCCTAGGGGAGCTAGTCAAAGCCAAATAGTCTCACCCGACAATTTAGTCTTAAAACATACAGCCTCACCTGGAAGTCAAAACTGCTTCACCAAAATTTGTCTCAGATACCAGGAGCCCTGCCAATCTGGCTTTTGCAGCCTAGGGGAGTTAGTCAAAGCCAATTAGTCTCACCCGACAATTTAGTCTTCAAACATACAGCCTCACCTGGAAGTCAAAACTGATTTACCGAAATTTGACTCAGATACCAGCACCCCTGCCATTCTTGCTTTTGCAGCCTAGGGGAGCTAGTCAAAGACAAATAGTCTCACCCGTCTATTTAGTCTTAAAACATACAGCCTCACCTGGAAGTCAAAACTGCTTTACCAAAATTTGTTTCAGATACCAGAAGCCCTGCCAATCTGGCATTTGCAGCCCAGGGCAGCTAGTCAAAGCCAAATAGTCTCACCAGACTTTTTAATCTTAAAACATACAGCCTCACCTGAAAGTCAAAACTGCTTAACCAAAACTTGTCTCAGATACCAGGAGCCCCGCCAATCTGGCCTTTGCAGCCTAGGGAAGCTAGTCAAGGCCAAATAGTCTCACCCGACTATTTAATCTGAAAGCATACAGTCTCACCTGGAAGTCAAAACTGCTGTACAAAAACTTGACTTGTTACCAGGAGCCCTGCCAATCTGGCTTTTGCAGCCTAGGGGAGCTAGTCAAAGCCAAATAGTCTCACCCGACTGTTTAGTCTGAAAACATACAGTCTCACCTGGAAGTCAAAACTGCTTTACCGAAATTTGACTAAGATACCAGCACTCCTGCCATTCTTGCTTTTGCAGCCTAGGGGAGCTAGTCAACGCCAAAAAGTCTCAATCGACTGTTTAATCTGAAAGCATACAGTCTCACCTGGAAGTCAAAACTGCTGTACAAAAACTTGACTTGTTACCAGGAGCCCTGCCAATCTGGCATTTGCAGCCTAGGGGAGCTAGTCAAAGCCAAATAGTCTCACCCGACTTTTTAATCTTAAAACATACAGCCTCACCTGGAAGTCAAAACTGCTTTACCAAAATTTGTCTCAGATACCAGGAGCCCTGCCAATCTGGCTTTTGCAGCCTAGGGGAGCTAGTCAAAGCCAAATAGTCTCACCCGACAATTTAGTCTTAAAACATACAGCCTCACCTGGAAGTCAAAACTGCTTTATCAAAACTTGTCTCAGATACCAGGAGCCCTGCCAATCTGGCTTTTGCAGCCTAGGGGAGCTAGTCAAAGCCAAATAGTCTCACCCGACAATTTAGTCTTAAAACATACAGCCTCACCTGGAAGTCAAAACTGCTTCACCAAAACTTGTCTCAGATACCAGGAGCCCTGCCAATCTGGCATTTGCAGCCTAGGGGAGCTAGTCAAAGCCAAATAGTCTCACCCGACTATTTAATCTTAAAGCATACAGTCTCACCTGGAAGTCAAAACTGCTTTACCAAAACTTGTCTTAGATACCAGGAGCCCTGCCAATCTGGCATTTGCAGCCTAGGGGAGCTAGTCAAAGCCAAATAGTCTCACCCGACTACTTTAGTCTGAAAACATACAGTCTCACCTGGAAGGCAAAACTGGCTTACAAAAACTTGTCACAGATACCAGGAGCCCTGTCAATTTGGCATTGCAGCCTAGGGGAGCAGGTCAAAGCCAAATAGTCTCACCCGACTACTTTTAGTCTTAAAACATACAGCCTCACCTGGAAGTCAAAACTGCTTCACCAAAACTTGACTCAGATACCAGGAGCCCCGCCAATCTGGCTTTTGCAGCCTAGGGGAGCTAGTCAAAGCCAAATAGTCTCACCCGACTATTTACAGTCTTAAAACATACAGCCTCACCTGGACGTCAAAACTGCTTTACCAAGACTTGTCTCAGATGCCAGGAGCCCTGTCAATCTGGCATTGCAGCCTAGGGGAGCAGGTCAAAGCCAAATAGTCTCACCAGACTTTTTAATCTTAAAACATACAGCCTCACCTGGAAGTCAAAACTGCTTCACAAAACTTGTCTCAGATACCAGGAGCCCCGCCAATCTGGCTTTTGCAGCCTAGGGGAGCTAGTCAAAGACAAATAGTCTCACCCGACTATTTAGTCTAAAAACATACAGCCTCACCTGGAAGTCAAAACTGCTTTATCAAAACTTGCCTCAGATACCAGGAGCCCCGCCACTCTGGCCTTTGCAGCCTAGGGAAGCTAGTCAAGGCCAAATAGTCTCACCCGACTAGTTAATCTGAAAGCATACAGGCTCACCTGGAAGTCAAAACTGCTTTGCCAAAACTTGACTCAAATATCTGGACCCCTGTCAATCTGGCATTTGCAGCCTAGGGGAGCTAGTCAAAGCCAAATAGTCTCAGCAGACTTTTTAATCTTAAAACATACAGCCTCACCTGTAAGTCAAAACTGCTTAACCAAAACTTGTCTCAGATACCAGGAGCCCCGCCAATCTGACTTTTGCAGCCTAGGGGAGCTAGTCAAAGCCAAATAGTCTCCCCCGACTATTTAGTCTTAAAACATACAGTCTCACCTGGAAGTCAAAACTGCTTTACAAAAACTTATCACAGATACCAGGAGCCCTGTCAATTTGGCATTGCAGCCTAAGGGAGCAGGTCAAAGCCAAATAGTCTCACCAGACTTTTTAATCTTAAAACATACAGCCTCACCTGGAAGTCAAAACTGCTTCACCAAAACTTGTCTCAGATACCAGGAGCCCCGCCAATCTGGCTTTTGCAGCCTAGGGGAGCAAGTAAAAGCCAAGTAGTCTCACCCGACTATTCCATATTAAAACATACAGCCTCACCTGGAAGTAAAACTGCTTTGCCAAAACTTGACTTGATACCAGGAGCCCTGCCAATCTGGCTTTTGCAGCCTAGGGGAGCTAGTCAAAGCCAAATAGTCTCACCCGACTATTTAATCTGAAAGCATACAGCCTCACCTGGAAGTAAAACTGCTTTACCGAAATTTGACTAAGATACCAGCACTCCTGCCATTCTTGCTTTTGCAGCCTAGGGGAGCTAGTCAACGCCAAATAGTCTCACCCGACTATTTAATCTGAAAGCATACAGTCTCACCTGGAAGTCAAAACTGCTTTGCCAAAACTTGACTTGTTACCAGGAGCCCCGCCAATCTGGCTTTTGCAGCCTAGTGGAGCTAGTCAAAGCCAAATAGTCATACCCGACTACTTAGTCTGAAAACATACAGTCTCACCTGGAAGTCAAAACTGGCTTACAAAAACTTGTCACAGATACCAGGAGCCCTGCCAATCTGGCTTTTGCAGCCTAGGGGAGCTAGTCAAAGCCAAATAGTCTCACCCGACTATTTAGTCTTAAAACATACAGCCTCACCTGGAAGTCAAAACTGCTTTGACCAAAACTACAACTCTTTCCAAACCAATATCTCACCGACTATTTAATCTAAAACAGAACTTGTCTCAGATACCAGGAGCCCTGCCAATCTGGCTTTTGCAGCCTAGGGGAGCTAGTCAAAGCCAAATAGTCTCACCCGACTATTTAGTCTTAAAACATACAGCCTCACCTGGAAGTCAAAACTGATTTTTTACCCAAATTTTTTTTTTTAACCAGGGGGGGAGGGTAAAAGCCAAATAGTCTCACCAGACTTTTAATTAAAACATACAACCAAGTCAAAACTTGCTTAAGTCTCAGATACCAGGAGCCCGCGCCAATCTGGCTTTTCCTTTGCAGCCTAGGGAAGCTAGTCAAGGCCAAATAGTCTCACCCGACTAGTTAATCTGAAAGCATACAGCTCACCTGGAAGTCAAAACTGCTTTGCCAAAACTTGACTCAAATATCTGGACCCCTGTCAATCTGGCATTTGCAGCCTAGGGGAGCTAGTCAAAGCCAAATAGTCTCAGCAGACTTTTTAATCTTAAAACATACAGCCTCACCTGGAAGTCAAAACTGCTTAACCAAAACTTGTCTCAGATACCAGGAGCCCCTGCCAATCTGGCTTTTGCAGCCTAGGGGAGCTAGTCAAAGCCAAATAGTCTCACCCGACTATTTAGTCTTAAAACATACAGTCTCACCTGGAAGTCAAAACTGCTTTACAAAAACTTGTCACAGATACCAGGAGCCCTGCCAATTTGGCATTTGCAGCCTAGGGGAGCAGGTCAAAGCCAAATAGTCTCACCAGACTTTTTAATCTTAAAACATACAGCCTCACCTGGAAGTCAAAACTGCTTCACCAAAACTTGTCTCAGATACCAGGAGCCCTGCCAATCTGGCTTTTGCAGCCTAGGGGAGCTAGTCAAAAGCCAAATAGTCTCACCCGACTATTCCATCTTAAAACATACAGCCTCACCTGGAAGTAAAACTGCTTTGCCAAAACTTGACTTGATACCAGGAGCCCTGCCAATCTGGCTTTTGCAGCCTAGGGGAGCTAGTCAAAGCCAAATAGTCTCACCCGACTATTTAATCTGAAAGCATACAGCCTCACCTGGACGTAAAACTGCTTTACCAAAATTTGACTCAGATACCAGGACCCCTGCCAATCGGGCATTTGCAGCCTAGGGGAGCTAGTCAAAGCCAAATAGTCTCACCCGACTATTTAATCTGAAAACATACAGCCTCACCTGGAAGTCAAAACTGCTTTACCAAAACTTGACTCAGGTACCAGGAACCCTGCCAATCTGGCATTTGCAGCCTAGGGGAGCTAGTCAAAGCCAAATAGTCATACCCGACTACTTAGTCTGAAAACATACAGTCTCACCTGGAAGGCAAAACTGGCTTACAAAAACTTGTCACAGATACCAGGAGCCCCGCCAATCTGGCTTTTGCAGCCTAGGGGAGCAAGTAAAAGCCAAGTAGTCTCACCCGACTATTCCATATTAAAACATACAGCCTCACCTGGAAGTCAAAACTGCTTTACCAAAACTTGACTCAGGTACCAGGAACCCTGCCAATCTGGCTTTTGCAGCCTAGGGGAGCTAGTCAAAGCCAAATAGTCTCACCCGACTATTTAATCTGAAAACATACAGCCTCACCTGGAAGTAAAACTGCTTTGCCAAAACTTGACTTGATACCAGGAGCCCTGCCAATCTGGCTTTTGCAGCCTAGGGGAGCTAGTCAAAGCCAAATAGTCTCACCCGACTATTTAATCTGAAAGCATACAGTCTCACCTGGAAGTCAAAACTGCTTCACCAAAACTTGTCTCAGATACCAGGAGCCCTGCCAATCTGGCCTTTGCAGCCTAGGGAAGCTAGTCAAGGCCAAATAGTCTCACCCGACTATTTAATCTGAAAGCATACAGTCTCACCTGGAAGTCAAAACTGCTTTGCCAAAACTTGACTTGTTACCAGGAGCCCCGCCAATCTGGCTTTTGCAGCCTAGTGGAGCTAGTCAAAGCCAAATAGTCATACCCGACTACTTAGTCTGAAAACATACAGTCTCACCTGGAAGGCAAAACTGGCTTACAAAAACTTGTCACAGATACCAGGAGCCCTGTCAATTTGGCATTGCAGCCTAGGGGAGCAGGTCAAAGCCAAATAGTCTCACCCGACTACTTAGTCTTAAAACATACAGCCTCACCTGGAAGTCAAAACTGCTTAACCAAAACTTGTCTCAGATACCAGGAGCCCCGCCAATCTGGCTTTTGCAGCCTAGGGGAGCTAGTCCAAGCCAAATAGTCTCAACCGACTTTTCCATTTTAAAACATGCAGCCCAATCTGACCGCCAAAATTGCTTTAGCAAAACTTGCCTCAGATACCAAGGCCAAATAGTCTCACCCGACTAGTTAATCTGAAAGCATACAGGCTCACCTGGAAGTCAAAACTGCTTTGCCAAAACTTGACTCAAATATCTGGAGCCCCGCCAATCTGGCTTTTGCAGCCTAGGGGAGCTAGTCAAAGCCAAATAGTCTCACCCGACTATTAAGTCTTAAAACATACAGCCTCACCTGGAAGTCAAAACTGCTTTACCAAAATTTGTTTCAGATACCAGGAGCCCTGCCAATGTGGCTTTTGCAGCCTAGGGGAGCTAGTCAAAGCCAAATAGTCTCACCCGACAATTTGGTCTTAAAATATACAGCCTCACCTGGAAGTCAAAACTGCTTCACCAAAACGTTGCTTATATACCAGGAGCCCTGCCAATCTGGCTTAGCAGCCTAGGGGAGCTAGTCAAGGCCAAATAGTCTCACCCGACTATTTAAGCTGAAAGCATACAGTCTCACCTGGAAGTCAAAACTGCTTTGCCAAAACTTGACTTGATACCAGGAGCCCTGCCAATCTGGCATTTGCAGCCTAGGGCAGCTAGTCAAAGCCAAATAGTCTCACCCGACTTTTCCATCTTAGAACATACAGGCTCACCTGGACGTCAAAACTGCTTTACCAAAATTTGTTTCAGATACCAGGAGCCCCGCCAATCTGGCTTTTGCAGCCTAGGGGAGCTAGTCAAAGCCAAATAGTCTCACCCGACAATTTAGTCTTAAAACATACAGCCTCACCTGGAAGTCAAAACTGCTTCACCAAAACCTTGTCTCAGATACCAGGAGCCACGCCAATCTGGTATTTGCAGCCTAGGGGAACAAGTCCAAGCCAAATAGTCTCAACCGCCTTTTCCATTTTAATACATGCAGCCCAATCTGACCGCCAAAATTGCTTTAGCAAAACTTGTCTCAGATACCAGGAGCCCCGCCAATCTGGCTTTTGCAGCCTAGGGGAGCTAGTCAAAGACAAATAGTCTGACCCGTCTATTTAGTCTTAAAACATACAGCCTCACCTGGAAGTCAAAACTGCTTTATAAAAACTTGCCTCAGATACCAGGAGCCCCGCCACTCTGGCCTTTGCAGCCTAGGGAAGCTAGTCAAGGCCAAATAGTCTCACCCGACTAGTTAATCTGAAAGCATACAGGCTCACCTGGAAGTCAAAACTGCTTTGCCAAAACTTGACTCAAATATCGGGACCCCTGTCAATCTGGCATTTGCAGCCTAGGGGAGCTAGTCAAAGCCAAATAGTCTCAGCAGACTTTTTAATCTTAAAACATACAGCCTCACCTGGAAGTCAAAACTGCTTAACCAAAACTTGTCTCAGATACCAGGAGCCCCTCCAATCTGGCTTTTGCAGCCTAGGGGAGCTAGTCAAAGCCAAATAGTCTCACCCGACTATTAAGTCTTAAAACATACAGCCTCACCTGGACGTCAAAACTGCTTTACCAAAATTTGTTTCAGATACCAGGAGCCCTGCCAATGTGGCTTTTGCAGCCTAGGGGAGCTAGTCAAGGCCAAATAGTCTCACCCGACAATTTGGTCTTAAAATATACAGCCTCACCTGGAAGTCAAAACTGCTTCACCAAAACTTGTCTCAGATACCAGGAGCCCCGCCTATCTGGCATTTGCAGCCTAGGGGAGCTAGTCAAGGCCAAATAGTCTCACCCGACTATTTAAGCTGAAAGCATACAGTCTCACCTGGAAGTCAAAACTGCTTTGCCAAAACTTGACTTGATACCAGGAGCCCTGCCAATCTGGCATTTGCAGCCTAGGGCAGCTAGTCAAAGCCAAATAGTCTCACCCGACTTTTCCATCTTAAAACATACAGGCTCACCTGGACGTCAAAACTGCTTTACCAAAATTTGTTTCAGATACCAGGAGCCCTGCCAATCTGGCTTTTGCAGCCTAGGGGAGCTAGTCAAAGCCAAATAGTCTCACCCGACAATTTAGTCTTAAAACATACAGCCTCACCTGGAAGTCAAAACTGCTTTATCAAAACTTGCCTCAGATACCAGGAGCCCCGCCACTCTGGCCTTTGCAGCCTAGGGAAGCTAGTCAAGGTCAAATAGTCTCACCCGACTAGTTAATCTGAAAGCATACAGGCTCACCTGGAAGTCAAAACTGCTTTGCCAAAACTTGACTCAAATATCTGGACCCCTGTCAATCTGGCATTTGCAGCCTAGGGGAGCTAGTCAAAGCCAAATAGTCTCACCCGACTTTTCCATCTTAAAACATACAGGCTCACCTGGACGTCAAAACTGCTTTACCAAAATTTGTTTCAGATACCAGGAGCCCGGCCAATCTGGCTTTTGCAGCCTAGGGGAGCTAGTCAAAGCCAAATAGTCTCACCCGACAATTTGGTCTTAAAATATACAGCCTCACCTGGAAGTCAAACCTGCTTCACCAAAACTTGTCTCAGATACCAGGAGCCCTGCCAATCTGGCTTAGCAGCCTAGGGGAGCTAGTCAAGGCCAAATAGTCTCACCCGACTATTTAAGCTGAAAGCATACAGTCTCACCTGGAAGTCAAAACTGCTTTGCCAAAACTTGACTTGATACCAGGAGCCCTGCCAATCTGGCCTTTGCAGCCTAGGGAAGCTAGTCAAGGCCAAATAGTCTCACCCGACTATTTAATCTGAAAGCATACAGTCTCTCCTGGAAGTCAAAACTGCTTTGCCAAAATTTGACTTGATACCAGAAGCCCTGCCAATCTGGCATTTGCAGCCTAGGGCAGCTAGTCAAAGCCAAATAGTCTCACCCGACTATTCCATCTTTAAACATACAGCCTCACCTGGACGTCAAAACTGCTTCACCAAAATTTGTCTCAGATACCAGGAGCCCTGCCAATCTGGCTTTTGCAGCCTAGGGGAGCTAGTCAAAGCCAAATAGTCTCACCCGACAATTTAGTCTTAAAACATACAGCCTCACCTGGAAGTCAAAACTGCTTCACCAAAATTTGTCTCAGATACCAGGAGCCCTGCCAATCTGGCTTTTGCAGCCTAGGGGAGTTAGTCAAAGCCAAATAGTCTCACCCGACAATTTAGTCTTCAAACATACAGCCTCACCTGGAAGTCAAAACTGATTTACCGAAATTTGACTCAGATACCAGCACCCCTGCCATTCTTGCTTTTGCAGCCTAGGGGAGCTAGTCAAAGCCAAATAGTCTCACCCGACAATTTAGTCTTAAAACATACAGCCTCACCTGGAAGTCAAAACTGCTTCACCAAAATTTGTCTCAGATACCAGGAGCCCTGCCAATCTGGCTTTTGCAGCCTAGGGGAGTTAGTCAAAGCCAATTAGTCTCACCCGACAATTTAGTCTTCAAACATACAGCCTCACCTGGAAGTCAAAACTGATTTACCGAAATTTGACTCAGATACCAGCACCCCTGCCATTCTTGCTTTTGCAGCCTAGGGGAGCTAGTCAAAGACAAATAGTCTCACCCGTCTATTTAGTCTTAAAACATACAGCCTCACCTGGAAGTCAAAACTGCTTTACCAAAATTTGTTTCAGATACCAGAAGCCCTGCCAATCTGGCATTTGCAGCCCAGGGCAGCTAGTCAAAGCCAAATAGTCTCACCCTACTATTCCATCTTTAAACATACAGCCTCACCTGGACGTCAAAACTGCTTCACCAAAATTTGTCTCAGATACCAGGAGCCTTGCCAATCTGGCTTTTGCAGCCTAGGGGAGCTAGTCAACGCCAAAAAGTCTCAATCGACTGTTTAGTCCGAAAACATACAGCCTCACCTGGAAGTCACAACTGCTTTGCCAAAACTTGACTCATATATCTGAACCCCTGTCAATCTGGCATTTGCAGCCTAGGGGAGCTAGTCAAAGCCAAATAGTCTCACCAGACTTTTTAATCTTAAAACATACAGCCTCACCTGAAAGTCAAAACTGCTTAACCAAAACTTGTCTCAGATACCAGGAGCCCCGCCAATCTGGCCTTTGCAGCCTAGGGAAGCTAGTCAAGGCCAAATAGTCTCACCCGACTATTTAATCTGAAAGCATACAGTCTCACCTGGAAGTCAAAACTGCTGTACAAAAACTTGACTTGTTACCAGGAGCCCTGCCAATCTGGCTTTTGCAGCCTAGGGGAGCTAGTCAAAGCCAAATAGTCTCACCCGACTGTTTAGTCTGAAAACATACAGTCTCACCTGGAAGTCAAAACTGCTTTACCGAAATTTGACTAAGATACCAGCACTCCTGCCATTCTTGCTTTTGCAGCCTAGGGGAGCTAGTCAACGCCAAAAAGTCTCAATCGACTGTTTAATCTGAAAGCATACAGTCTCACCTGGAAGTCAAAACTGCTGTACAAAAACTTGACTTGTTACCAGGAGCCCTGCCAATCTGGCATTGCAGCCTAGGGGAGCAGGTCAAAGCCAAATAGTCTCACCAGACTTTTTAATCTTAAAACATACAGCCTCACCTGGAAGTCAAAACTGCTTCACAAAAACTTGTCTCAGATACCAGGAGCCCCGCCAATCTGACTTTTGCAGCCTAGGGGAGCTAGTCAAAGCCAAATAGTCTCACCCGACTATTTAGTCTTAAAACATACAGTCTCACCTGGAAGGCAAAACTGCTTTACAAAAACTTATCACAGATACCAGGAGCCCTGTCAATTTGGCATTGCAGCCTAAGGGAGCAGGTCAAAGCCAAATAGTCTCACCAGACTTTTTAATCTTAAAACATACAGCCTCACCTGGAAGTCAAAACTGCTTCACCAAAACTTGTCTCAGATACCAGGAGCCCCGCCAATCTGGCTTTTGCAGCCTAGGGGAGCAAGTAAAAGCCAAGTAGTCTCACCCGACTATTCCATATTAAAACATACAGCCTCACCTGGAAGTAAAACTGCTTTGCCAAAACTTGACTTGATACCAGGAGCCCTGCCAATCTGGCTTTTGCAGCCTAGGGGAGCTAGTCAAAGCCAAATAGTCTCACCCGACAGTTTAGTCTTAAAACATACAGCCTCACCTGGAAGTCAAAACTGCTTCACCAAAACTTGTCTCAGATACCAGGAGCCCTGCCAATCTGGCATTTGCAGCCTAGGGAAGCTAGTCAAGGCCAAATAGTCTCACCCGACTATTTAATCTGAAAGCATACAGTCTCACCTGGAAGTCAAAACTGCTTTGCCAAAACTTGACTTGTTACCAGGAGCCCCGCCAATCTGGCTTTTGCAGCCTAGTGGAGCTAGTCAAAGCCAAATAGTCATACCCGACTACTTAGTCTTAAAACATACAGCCTCACCTGGAAGTCAAAACTGCTTAACCAAAACTTGTCTCAGATACCAGGAGCCCCGCCAATCTGGCTTTTGCAGCCTAGGGGAGCTAGTCCAAGCCAAATAGTCTCAACCGACTTTTCCATTTTAAAACATGCAGCCCAATCTGACCGCCAAAATTGCTTTAGCAAAACTTGCCTCAGATACCAGGAGCCCCGCCACTCTGGCCTTTGCAGCCTAGGGAAGCTAGTCAAGGCCAAATAGTCTCACCCGACTAGTTAATCTGAAAGCATACAGGCTCACCTGGAAGTCAAAACTGCTTTGCCAAAACTTGACTCAAATATCTGGAGCCCCGCCAATCTGGCTTTTGCAGCCTAGGGGAGCTAGTCAAAGCCAAATAGTCTCACCCGACTATTAAGTCTTAAAACATACAGCCTCACCTGGAAGTCAAAACTGCTTTACCAAAATTTGTTTCAGATACCAGGAGCCCTGCCAATGTGGCTTTTGCAGCCTAGGGGAGCTAGTCAAAGCCAAATAGTCTCACCCGACAATTTGGTCTTAAAATATACAGCCTCACCTGGAAGTCAAAACTGCTTCACCAAAACGTTGCTTATATACCAGGAGCCCTGCCAATCTGGCTTAGCAGCCTAGGGGAGCTAGTCAAGGCCAAATAGTCTCACCCGACTATTTAAGCTGAAAGCATACAGTCTCACCTGGAAGTCAAAACTGCTTTGCCAAAACTTGACTTGATACCAGGAGCCCTGCCAATCTGGCATTTGCAGCCTAGGGCAGCTAGTCAAAGCCAAATAGTCTCACCCGACTTTTCCATCTTAGAACATACAGGCTCACCTGGACGTCAAAACTGCTTTACCAAAATTTGTTTCAGATACCAGGAGCCCCGCCAATCTGGCTTTTGCAGCCTAGGGGAGCTAGTCAAAGCCAAATAGTCTCACCCGACAATTTAGTCTTAAAACATACAGCCTCACCTGGAAGTCAAAACTGCTTCACCAAAACTTGTCTCAGATACCAGGAGCCACGCCAATCTGGCATTTGCAGCCTAGGGGAACAAGTCCAAGCCAAATAGTCTCAACCGCCTTTTCCATTTTAATACATGCAGCCCAATCTGACCGCCAAAATTGCTTTAGCAAAACTTGTCTCAGATACCAGGAGCCCCGCCAATCTGGCTTTTGCAGCCTAGGGGAGCTAGTCAAAGACAAATAGTCTGACCCGTCTATTTAGTCTTAAAACATACAGCCTCACCTGGAAGTCAAAACTGCTTTATAAAAACTTGCCTCAGATACCAGGAGCCCCGCCACTCTGGCCTTTGCAGCCTAGGGAAGCTAGTCAAGGCCAAATAGTCTCACCCGACTAGTTAATCTGAAAGCATACAGGCTCACCTGGAAGTCAAAACTGCTTTGCCAAAACTTGACTCAAATATCGGGACCCCTGTCAATCTGGCATTTGCAGCCTAGGGGAGCTAGTCAAAGCCAAATAGTCTCAGCAGACTTTTTAATCTTAAAACATACAGCCTCACCTGGAAGTCAAAACTGCTTAACCAAAACTTGTCTCAGATACCAGGAGCCCCGCCAATCTGGCTTTTGCAGCCTAGGGGAGCTAGTCAAAGCCAAATAGTCTCACCCGACTATTAAGTCTTAAAACATACAGCCTCACCTGGACGTCAAAACTGCTTTACCAAAATTTGTTTCAGATACCAGGAGCCCTGCCAATGTGGCTTTTGCAGCCTAGGGGAGCTAGTCAAAGCCAAATAGTCTCACCCGACAATTTGGTCTTAAAATATACAGCCTCACCTGGAAGTCAAAACTGCTTCACCAAAACTTGGCTTATAAACCAGGAGCCCTGCCAATCTGGCTTAGCAGCCTAGGGGAGCTAGTCAAGGCCAAATAGTCTCACCCGACTATTTAAGCTGAAAGCATACAGTCTCACCTGGAAGTCAAAACTGCTTTGCCAAAACTTGACTTGATACCAGGAGCCCTGCCAATCTGGCATTTGCAGCCTAGGGCAGCTAGTCAAAGCCAAATAGTCTCACCCGACTTTTCCATCTTAAAACATACAGGCTCACCTGGACGTCAAAACTGCTTTACCAAAATTTGTTTCAGATACCAGGAGCCCTGCCAATGTGGCTTTTGCAGCCTAGGGGAGCTAGTCAAAGCCAAATAGTCTCACCCGACAATTTAGTCTTAAAACATACAGCCTCACCTGGAAGTCAAAACTGCTTCATAAAAGCTTGTCTCAGATACCAGGAGCCACTCCAATCTGGCATTTGCAGCCTAGGGGAACAAGTCCAAGCCAAATAGTCTCAACCGACTTTTCCATTTTAAAACATGCAGCCCCATCTGACCGCCAAAATTGCTTTAGCAAAACTTGTCTCAGATACCAGCACCTCTGCCATTCTTGCTTTTGCAGCCTAGGGGAACAAGTCAAAGCCAAAAAGTCTCACCCGACTTTTTAGTCTTAAAACATACAGCCTCACCTGGCCGTCAAAACTGCTTTACCAAGACTTGTCTCAGATGCCAGGAGCCCTGCCAATCTGGCATTGCAGCCTAGGGGAGCAGGTCAAAGCCAAATAGTCTCACCAGACTTTTTAATCTTAAAACATACAGCCTCACCTGGAAGTCAAAACTGCTTCACCAAAACTTGTCTCAGATACCAGGAGCCCCGCCAATCTGGCTTTTGCAGCCTAGGGGAGCTAGTCAAAGCCAAATAGTCTCACCCGACTTTTCCATCTTAAAACATACAGGCTCACCTGGACGTCAAAACTGCTTTACCAAAATTTGTTTCAGATACCAGGAGCCCCGCCAATCTGGCTTTTGCAGCCTAGGGGAGCTCGTCAAAGCCAAATAGTCTCACCCGACAATTTAGTCTTAAAACATACAGCCTCACCTGGAAGTCAAAACTGCTTCATAAAAGCCTGTCTCAGATACCAGGAGCCACTCCAATCTGGCCTTTGCAGCCTAGGGAAGCTAGTCAAGGCCAAATAGTCTCACCCGACTATTTAATCTGAAAGCATACAGTCTCTCCTGGAAGTCAAAACTGCTTTGCCAAAACTTGACTTGATACCCGAAGCCCTGCCAATCTGGCATTTGCAGCCTAGGGCAGCTAGTCAAAGCCAAATAGTCTCACCCGACTATTCCATCTTTAAACATACAGCCTCACCTGGAAGTCAAAACTGATTTACCGAAATTTGACTCAGATACCAGCACCCCTGCCATTCTTGCTTTTGCAGCCTAGAGGAGCTAGTCAAAGCCAAATAGTCTCACCCGACAAGTTAGTCTTAAAACATACAGCCTCACCTGGAAGTCAAAACTGCTTCACCAAAGCTTGTCTCAGATACCAGGAGCCACGCCAATCTGGCATTTGCAGCCTAGGGGAACAAGTCCAAGCCAAATAGTCTCAACCGACTTTTCCATTTTAAAACATGCAGCCCAATCTGACCGCCAAAATTGCTTTAGCAAAACTTGTCTCAGATACCAGGAGACCCGCCAATCTGGCTTTTGCAGCCTAGGGGAGCTAGTCAAAGACAAATAGTCTCACCCGTCTATTTAGTCTTAAAACATACAGCCTCACCTGGCCGTCAAAACTGCTTTACCAAGACTTGTCTCAGATGCCAGGAGCCCTGCCAATCTGGCATTGCAGCCTAGGGGAGCAGGTCAAAGCCAAATAGTCTCACCAGACTTTTTAATCTTAAAACATACAGCCTCACCTGGAAGTCAAAACTGCTTTACAAAAACTTGTCACAGATACCAGGAGCCCTGTCAATTTGGCATTACAGCCTAGGGGAGCAGGTCAAAGCCAAATAGTCTCACCAGACTTTTTAATCTTAAAACATACAGCCTCACCTGGAAGTCAAAACTGCTTAACCAAAACTTGTCTCAGATACCAGGAGCCCCGCCAATCTGGCTTTTGCAGCCTAGGGGAGCTAGTCAAAGCCAAATAGTCTCACCCGACTATTAAGTCTTAAAACATGCAGCCTCACCTGGACGTCAAAACTGCTTTACCAAGACTTGTCTCAGATGCCAGGAGCCCTGCCAATCTGGCATTGCAGCCTAGGGGAGCAGGTCAAAGCCAAATAGTCTCACCAGACTTTTTAATCGTAAAACATACAGCCTCACCTGGAAGTCAAAACTGCTTCACAAAAACTTGTCTCAGATACCAGGAGCCCCGCCAATCTGGCTTTTGCAGCCTAGGGGAGCTAGTCAAAGCCGAATAGTCTCACCCGACTATTTAGTCTGAAAACATACAGCCTCACCTGGCCGTCAAAACTGCTTTACCAAGACTTGTCTCAGATGCCAGGAGCCCTGCCAATCTGGCATTGCAGCCTAGGGGAGCAGGTCAAAGCCAAATAGTCTCACCAGACTTTTTAATCTTAAAACATACAGCCTCACCTGGAAGTCAAAACTGCTTCACCAAAACTTTTCTCAGATACCAGGAGCCCCGCCAATCTGGCTTTTGCAGCCTAGGGGAGCTAGTCAAAGCCAAATAGTCTCACCCGACTTTTCCATCTTAAAACATACAGGCTCACCTGGACGTCAAAACTGCTTTACCAAAATTTGTTTCAGATACCAGGAGCCCCGCCAATCTGGCTTTTGCAGCCTAGGGGAGCTCGTCAAAGCCAAATAGTCTCACCCGACAATTTAGTCTTAAAACATACAGCCTCACCTGGAAGTCAAAACTGCTTCATAAAAGCCTGTCTCAGATACCTGGAGCCACTCCAATCTGGCCTTTGCAGCCTAGGGAAGCTAGTCAAGACCAAATAGTCTCACCCGACTATTTAATCTGAAAGCATACAGTCTCTCCTGGAAGTCAAAACTGCTTTGCCAACACTTGACTTGATACCCGAAGCCCTGCCAATCTGGCATTTGCAGCCTAGAGCAGCTAGTCAAAGCCAAATAGTCTCACCCGACTATTCCATCTTTAAACATACAGCCTCACCTGGAAGTCAAAACTGATTTGCCGAAATTTGACTCAGATGCCAGGAGCCCTGCCAATCTGGCATTGCAGCCTAGGGGAGCTAGTCAAAGACAAATAGTCTCACCCGTCTATTTAGTCTTAAAACATACAGCCTCAACTGGAAGTCAAAACTGTTTTACCAAAATTTGTTTCAGATACCAGGAGCCCCGCCAATCTGGCTTTTGCAGCCTAGAGGAGCTAGTCAAAGCCAAATAGTCTCACCCGACAAGTTAGTCTTAAAACATACAGCCTCACCTGGAAGTCAAAACTGCTTCACCAAAGCTTGTCTCAGATACCAGGAGCCACGCCAATCTGGCATTTGCAGCCTAGGGGAACAAGTCCAAGCCAAATAGTCTCAACCGACTTTTCCATTTTAAAACATGCAGCCCAATCTGACCGCCAAAATTGCTTTAGCAAAACTTGTCTCAGATACCAGGAGCCCCGCCAATCTGGCTTTTGCAGCCTAGGGGAGCTAGTCAAAGACAAATAGTCTCACCCGTCTATTTAGTCTTAAAACATACAGCCTCACCTGGCCGTCAAAACTGCTTTACCAAGACTTGTCTCAGATGCCAGGAGCCCTGCCAATCTGGCATTGCAGCCTAGGGGAGCAGGTCAAAGCCAAATAGTCTCACCAGACTTTTTAATCTTAAAACATACAGCCTCACCTGGAAGTCAAAACTGCTTCACCAAAACTTGTCTCAGATACCAGGAGCCCCGCCAATCTGGCTTTTGCAGCCTAGGGGAGCTAGTCAAAGCCAAATAGTCTTACCCGACTATTTAGTCTGAAAACATACAGTCTCACCTGGAAGGCAAAACTGCTTTACAAAAACTTGTCACAGATAACAGGAGCCCTGTCAATTTGGCATTACAGCCTAGGGGAGCAGGTCAAAGCCAAATAGTCTCACCAGACTTTTTAATCTTAAAACGTACAGCCTCACCTGAAGATCAAAACTGCTTAACCAAAACTTGTCTCAGATACCAGGAGCCCCGCCAATCTGGCTTTTGCAGCCTAGGGGAGCTAGTCAAAGCCAAATAGTCTCACCCGACTATTAAGTCTTAAAACATGCAGCCTCACCTGGACGTCAAAACTGCTTTACCAAGACTTGACTTGATACCAGGAGCCCTGCCAATCTGGCATTTGCAGCCTAGGGAAGCTAGTCAAGGCCAAATAGTCTCACCCGACTAGTTAATCTGAAAGCATACAGGCTCACCTGGAAGTCAAAACTGCTTTGCCAAAACTTGACTCAAATAGCTGGACCCCTGTCAATCTGGCATTTGCAGCCTAGGGGAGATAGTCAAAGCCAAATAGTCTCAGCAGACTTTTTAGTCTTAAAACATACAGCCTCACCTGGAAGTCAAAACTGCTTTATCAAAACTTGCCTCAGATACCAGGAGCCCCGCCACTCTGGCCTTTGCAGCCTAGGGAAGCTAGTCAAGGCCAAATAGTCTCACCCGACTAGTTAATCTGAAAGCGTACAGGTTCACCTGGAAGTCAAAACTGCTTTGCCAAAACTTGACTCAAATAGCTGGACCCCTGTCAATCTGGCATTTGCAGCCTAGGGGAGCTGGTCAAAGCCAAATAGTCTCAGCAGACTTGTTAATCTTAAAACATACAGCCTCACCTGGAAGTCAAAACTGCTTAACCAAAACTTGTCTCAGATACCAGGAGCCCCGCCAATCTGGATTTTGCAGCCTAGGGGAGCTAGTCAAAGCCAAATAGTCTCACCCGACTATTAAGTCTTAAAACATACAGCCTCACCTGGACGTCAAAACTGCTTTACAAAAATTTGTTTCAGATACCAGGAGCCCTGCCAATGTGGCTTTTGCAGCCTAGGGGAGCTAGTCAAAGCCAAATAGTCTCACCCGACAATTTGGTCTTAAAATATACAGCCTCACCTGGAAGTCAAAACTGCTTCACCAAAACGTGGCTTATATACCAGGAGCCCTGCCAATCTGGCTTAGCAGCCTAGGGGAGCTAGTCAAGGCCAAATAGTCTCACCCGACTATTTAAGCTGAAAGCATACAGTCTCACCTGGAAGTCAAAACTGCTTTGCCAAAACTTGACTTGATACCAGGAGCCCTGCCAATCTGGCATTTGCAGCCTAGGGCAGCTAGTCAAAGCCAAATAGTCTCACCCGACTTTTCCATCTTAAAACATACAGGCTCACCTGGACGTCAAAACTGCTTTACCAAAATTTGTTTCAGATACCAGGAGCCCCGCCAATCTGGCTTTTGCAGCCTAGGGGAGCTAGTCAAAGCCAAATAGTCTCACCCGTCTATTTAGTCTTAAAACATACAGCCTCACCTGGAAGTCAAAACTGCTTTATCAAAACTTGCCTCAGATACCAGGAGCCCCGCCACTCTGGCCCTTGCAGCCTAGGGAAGCTAGTCAAGGCCAAATAGTCTCACCCGACTAGTTAATCTGAAAGCATACAGGCTCACCTGGAAGTCAAAACTGCTTTGCCAAAACTTGACTCAAATATCGGGACCCCTGTCAATCTGGTATTTGCAGCCTAGGGGAGCTAGTCAAAGCCAAATAGTCTCACCCGACTATTAAGTCTTAAAACATACAGCCTCACCTGGACGTCAAAACTGCTTCACCAAAATTTGTTTCAGATACCAGGAGCCCTGCCAATGTGGCTTTTGCAGCCTAGGGGAGCTAGCCAAAGCCAAATAGTCTCACCCGACAATTTGGTCTTAAAATATACAGCCTCACCTGGAAGTCAAAACTGCTTCACTAAAACGTGGCTTATATACCAGGAGCCCTGCCAATCTGGCTTAGCAGCCTAGGGGAGCTAGTCAAGGCCAAATAGTCTCACCCGACTAATTAAGCTGAAAGCATACAGTCTCACCTGGAAGTCAAAACTGCTTTGCCAAAACTTGACTTGATACCAGGAGCCCTGCCAATCTGGCATTTGCAGCCTAGGGCAGCTAGTCAAAGCCAAATAGTCTCACCCGACTTTTCCATCTTAAAACATACAGGCTCACCTGGACGTCAAAACTGCTTTACCAAAATTTGTTTCAGATACCAGGAGCCCCGCCAATCTGGCTTTTGCAGCCTAGGGGAGCTAGTCAAAGCCAAATAGTCTCACCCGACAATTTAGTCTTAAAACATACAGCCTCACCTGGAAGTCAAAACTGCTTCATAAAAGCTTGTCTCAGATACCAGGAGCCACTCCAATCTGGCATTTGCAGCCTAGGGGAACAAGTCCAAGCCAAATAGTCTCAACCGACTTTTCCATTTTAAAACATGCAGCCCCATCTGACCGCTAAAATTGCTTTAGCAAAATTTGTTTCAGATACCAGGAGCCCCGCCAATCTGGCTTTTGCAGCCTAGGGGAGCTAGTCAAAGACAAATAGTCTCACCCGACTATTTAAGCTGAAAGCATACAGTCTCACCTGGAAGTCAAAACTGCTTTGCCAAAACTTGACTTGATACCAGGAGCCCTGCCAATCTGGCATTTGCAGCCTAGGGAAGCTAGTCAAGGCCAAATAGTCTCACCCGACTAGTTAATCTGAAAGCATACAGGCTCACCTGGAAGTCAAAACTGCTTTGCCAAAACTTGACTCAAATAGCTGGACCCCTGTCAATCTGGCATTTGCAGCCTAGGGGAGATAGTCAAAGCCAAATAGTCTCAGCAGACTTTTTAGTCTTAAAACATACAGCCTCACCTGGAAGTCAAAACTGCTTTACAAAAATTTGTCTCAGATACCAGGAGCCCCGCCAATCTGGATTTTGCAGCCTAGGGGAGCTAGTCAAAGCCAAATAGTCTCACCCGATTATTAAGTCTTAAAACATACAGCCTCACCTGGACGTCAAAACTGCTTTACCAAAATTTGTTTCAGATACCAGGAGCCCTGCCAATGTGGCTTTTGCAGCCTAGGGGAGCTAGTCAAAGCCAAATAGTCTCACCCGACTATTTAAGCTGAAAGCATACAGTCTCACCTGGAAGTCAAAAGTGCTTTGCCAAAACTTGACTTGATACCAGGAGCCCTGCCAATCTGGCATTTGCAGCCTAGGGCAGCTAGTCAAAGCCAAATAGTCTCACCCGACTTTTCCATCTTAAAACATACAGGCTCACCTGGACGTCAAAACTGCTTTACCAAAATTTGTTTCAGATACCAGGAGCCCCGCCAATCTGGCTTTTGCAGCCTAGGGGAGCTAGTCAAAGCCAAATAGTCTCACCCGACAATTTAGTCTTAAAACATACAGCCTCACCTGGAAGTCAAAACTGCTTCACCAAAGCTTGTCTCAGATACCAGGAGCCACGCCAATCTGGCATTTGCAGCCTAGGGGAACAAGTCCAAGCCAAATAGTCTCAACCTACTTTTCCATTTTAAAACATGCAGCCCAATCTGACCGCCAAAATTGCTTTAGCAAAACTTGTCTCAGATACCAGGAGCCCCGCCAATCTGGCTTTTGCAGCCTAGGGGAGCTAGTCAAAGACAAATAGTCTCACCCGTCTATTTAGTCTTAAAACATACAGCCTCACCTGGAAGTCAAAACTGCTTTATCAAAACTTGCCTCAGATACCAGGAGCCCCGCCACTCTGGCCTTTGCAGCCTAGGGAAGCTAGTCAAGGCCAAATAGTCTCACCCGACTAGTTAATCTGAAAGCATACAGGCTCACCTGGAAGTCAAAACTGCTTTGCCAAAACTTGACTCAAATATCGGGACCCCTGTCAATCTGGTATTTGCAGCCTAGGGGAGCTAGTCAAAGCCAAATAGTCTCACCCGACTATTAAGTCTTAAAACATACAGCCTCACCTGGACGTCAAAACTGCTTCACCAAAATTTGTTTCAGATACCAGGAGCCCTGCCAATGTGGCTTTTGCAGCCTAGGGGAGCTAGCCAAAGCCAAATAGTCTCACCAGACAATTTGGTCTTAAAATATACAGAATCACCTGGAAGTCAAAACTGCTTCACTAAAACGTGGCTTATATACCAGGAGCCCTGCCAATCTGGCTTAGCAGCCTAGTCAAGGCCAAATAGTCTCACCCGACTAATTAAGCTGAAAGCATACAGTCTCACCTGGAAGTCAAAACTGCTTTGCCAAAACTTGACTTGATACCAGGAGCCCTGCCAATCTGGCATTTGCAGCCTAGGGCAGCTAGTCAAAGCCAAATAGTCTCACCCGACTTTTCCATCTTAAAACATACAGGCTCACCTGGACGTCAAAACTGCTTTACCAAAATTTGTTTCAGATACCAGGAGCCCCGCCAATCTGGCTTTTGCAGCCTAGGGGAGCTAGTCAAAGCCAAATAGTCTCACCCGACAATTTAGTCTTAAAACATACAGCCTCACCTGGAAGTCAAAACTGCTTCATAAAAGCTTGTCTCAGATACCAGGAGCCACTCCAATCTGGCATTTGCAGCCTAGGGGAACAAGTCCAAGCCAAATAGTCTCAACCGACTTTTCCATTTTAAAACATGCAGCCCCACCTGACCGTCAAAATTGCTTTAGCAAAATTTGTTTCAGATACCAGGAGCCCCTGCCAATCTGGCTTTTGCAGCCTAGGGGAGCTAGTCAAAGCCAAATAGTCTCACCCGACAATTTAGTCTTAAAACATACAGCCTCACCTGGAAGTCAAAACTGCTTCACCAAAACTTGTCTCAGATACCAGGAGCCCCGCCAATCTGGCTTTTGCAGCCTAGGGGAGCTAGTCAAAGCCAAATAGTCTCACCCGACAATTTAGTCTTAAAACATACAGCCTCACCTGGAAGTCAAAACTGCTTCACCAAAACTTGTCTCAGATACCAGGACCCCTGCCAATCTGGCTTTTGCAGCCTAGGGGAACAAGTCAAAGCCAAATAGTCTCACCCGACTTTTTAGTCTTAAAACATACAGCCTCACCTGGCCGTCAAAACTGCTTTACCAAGACTTGTCTCAGATGCCAGGAGCCCTGCCAATCTGGCATTTGCAGCCTAGGGGAGCAGGTCAAAGCCAAATAGTCTCACCAGAGTTTTTAATCTTAAAACATACAGCCTCACCTGGAAGTCAAAACTGCTTCACCAAAACTTGTCTCAGATACCAGGAGCCCCGCCAATCTGGCTTTTGCAGCCTAGGGGAGCTAGTCAAAGCCAAATAGTCTCACCCGACTATTTAGTCTTAAAACATACAGCCTCACCTGGAAGTCAAAACTGCTTCACCAAAACTTGTCTCAGATACCAGGAGCCCCGCCAATCTGGCTTTTGCAGCCTAGGGGAGCTAGTCAAAGCCAAATAGTCTCACCCGACTATTTAGTCTTAAAACATACAGCCTCACCTGGAAGTCAAAACTGCTTTACCAAAACTTGTCTCAGATACCAGGAGCCCCTGCCAATCTGGCCTTTGCAGCCTAGGGAAGCTAGTCAAGGCCAAATAGTCTCACCCGACTATTTAGTCTTAAAACATACAGCCTCACCTGGAAGTCAAAACTGCTTTGCCAAAACTTGTCTTCAGATACCAGGAGCCCCGCCAATCTGGCATTTTGCAGCCTAGGGGAGCTAGTCAAAGCCAAATAGTCTCACCCGACAATTTCAGTCTTAAAACATACAGCCTCACCTGGAAGTCAAAACTGCTTCACCAAAAGCTTGTCTCAGATACCAGGAGCCCTGCCAATCTGGCTTTTGCAGCCTAGGGGAGCTAGTCAAGGCCAAATAGTCTCACCCGACTATTTAGTCTTAAAACATACAGCCTCACCTGGAAGTCAAAACTGCTTTGCCAAAACTTGACTTAGATACCAGAAGCCCTGCCAATCTGGCTTTTGCAGCCTAGGGGAGCTAGTCAAAGCCAAATAGTCTCACCCGACTATTTCAGTCTTAAAACATACAGCCTCACCTGGAAGTCAAAACTGCTTTACCAAAATTTGTCTCAGATACCAGGAGCCCTGCCAATCTGGCTTTTGCAGCCTAGGGGAGCTAGTCAAAGCCAAATAGTCTCACCCGACTATTCAGTCTTAAAACATACAGCCTCACCTGGAAGTCAAAACTGCTTTACCAAAAATTGTTTCAGATACCAGGAGCCCCGCCAATCTGGCTTTTGCAGCCTAGGGGAGCTAGTCAAAGCCAAATAGTCTCACCCGACAATTTAGTCTTAAAACATACAGCCTCACCTGGAAGTCAAAACTGCTTCACCAAAGCTTGTCTCAGATACCAGGAGCCCTGTCAATCTGGCATTTGCAGCCTAGGGGAACAAGTCCAAGCCAAATAGTCTCAACCGACTTTTCCATTTTAAAACATGCAGCCCTATCTGACCGCCAAAATTGCTTTAGCAAAACTTGTCTCAGATACCAGGAGCCCCTGCCAATCTGGCTTTTGCAGCCTAGGGGAGCAAGTCAAAGCCAAATAGTCTCACCCGACTATTTAGTCTTAAAACATACAGCCTCACCTGGACGTCAAAACTGCTTTACCAAGACTTGTCTCAGATGCCAGGAGCCCTGCCAATCTGGCATTGCAGCCTAGGGGAGCAGGTCAAAGCCAAATAGTCTCACCCGACTATTTAATCTTAAAACATACAGCCTCACCTGGAAGTCAAAACTGCTTTACCAAAACTTGTCTCAGATACCAGGAGCCCTGTCAATCTGGCTTTTGCAGCCTAGGGGAGCTAGTCAAAGCCAAATAGTCTCACCCGACTTTTTAGTCTTAAAACATACAGCCTCACCTGGAAGTCAAAACTGCTTACCAAAACTTGTCTCAGATACCAGGAGCCCTGCCAATCTGGCTTTTGCAGCCTAGGGGAGCTAGTCAAAGCCAAATAGTCTCACCCGACTATTAAGTCTTAAAACATACAGCCTCACCTGGAAGTCAAAACTGCTTTACCAAAACTTGTCTCAGATACCAGGAGCCCTGCCAATCTGGCATTTGCAGCCTAGGGGAGCTAGGTCAAAGCCAAATAGTCTCACCCGACTATTTAATCTTAAAACATACAGCCTCACCTGGAAGTCAAAACTGCTTTACCAAAACTTGTCTCAGATACCAGGAGCCCCGCAAATCTGGCATTTGCAGCCTAGGGGAGCTAGTCAAAGCCAAATAGTCTCACCCGACTATTTAGTCTGAAAACATACAGCCTCACCTGGAAGTCAAAACTGCTTTACAAAAACTTGTCTCAGATACCAGGAGCCCCGCCAATCTGGCATTTGCAGCCTAGGGGAGCAGGTCAAAGCCAAATAGTCTCACCCGACAATTTAGTCTTAAAACATACAGCCTCACCTGGAAGTCAAAACTGCTTTACAAAAACTTGTCTCAGATACCAGGAGCCCCGCCAATCTGGCATTTGCAGCCTAGGGGAGCAGGTCAAAGCCAAATAGTCTCACCCGACTTTTTAATCTTAAAACATACAGCCTCACCTGGAAGTCAAAACTGCTTTACCAAAACTTGTCTCAGATACCAGGAGCCCCGCCAATCTGGCTTTTGCAGCCTAGGGGAGCTAGTCAAAGCCAAATAGTCTCACCCGACTAATTAAGTCTTAAAACATACAGCCTCACCTGGACGTCAAAACTGCTTTACCAAAACTTGTCTCAGATGCCAGGAGCCCCGCCAATCTGGCATTTGCAGCCTAGGGGAGCAGGTCAAAGCCAAATAGTCTCACCCGACTTTTTAATCTTAAAACATACAGCCTCCCCTGGAAGTCAAAACTGCTTCACAAAAACTTGTCTCAGATACCAGGAGCCCCGCCAATCTGGCTTTTGCAGCCTAGGGGAGCAGGTCAAAGCCAAATAGTCTCACCCGACAATTTAGTCTTCAAGCATACAGTCTCACCTGGAAAGCAAAACTGCTTTACAAAAACTTGTCACAGATACCAGGAGCCCTGTCAATTTGGCATTGCAGCCTAGGGGAGCAGGTCAAAGCCAAATAGTCTCACCAGACTTTTTAATCTTAAATCATACAGCCTCACCTGGACGTCAAAACTGCTTTACCAAAACTTGTCTCAGATACCAGGAGCCCTGCCAATCTGGCATTGCAGCCTAGGGGGAGCAGGTCAAAGCCAAATAGTCTCACCAGACTTTTTAATCTTAAAACATACAGCCTCACCTGGAAGTCAAAACTTTTAGCAAAATTGTCTCAGACAAGCCACAATAGGCTTCACCTAGGAGCTTTTTAATCTTAAAACATACAGTCTCACCTGGAAATTAAAACTGCTTCACCAAAACTTGTCTCAGATACCAGGAGCCCTGCCAATCTGGCCTTTGCAGCCTAGGGAAGCTAGTCAAGGCCAAATAGTCTCACCCGACTATTTAATCTGAAAGCATACAGTCTCACCTGGAAGTCAAAACTGCTTTACAAAAACTTATCACAGATACCAGGAGCCCTGTCAATCTGGCAATTTGCAGCCTAGGGGAGCTAGTCAAAGCCAAATAGTCTCACCCGACTGTTTAGTCTTAAAACATACAGTCTCACCTGGAAGTCAAAACTGCTTTACAAAAACTTATCACAGATACCAGGAGCCCTGTCAATCTGGCAATTTGCAGCCTAGGGGAGCTAGTCAAAGCCAAATAGTCTCACCCGACTATTTAATCTGAAAGCATACAGTCTCACCTGGAAGTCAAAACTGCTTTGCCAAAACTTGACTCAAATATCTGGACTCCTGTCAATCTGGCATTTGCAGCCTAGGGGAGCTAGTCAAAGCCAAATAGTCTCACCCGACTATTTAGTCTTAAAACATACAGTCTCACCTTGAAGGCAAAACTGCTTTACAAAAACTTATCACAGATACCAGGAGCCCTGTCAATCTGGCAATTTGCAGCCTAGGGGAGCTAGTCAAAGCCAAATAGTCTCACCCGACTGTTTAGTCTTAAAACATACAGCCTCACCTGGAAGTCAAAACTGCTTCACCAAAACTTGTGTCAGATACCAGGAGCCCTGCCAATCTGGCCTTTGCAGCCTAGGGAAGCTAGTCAAGGCCAAATAGTCTCACCCGACTATTTAATCTGAAAGCATACAGTCTCACCTGGAAGTCAAAACTGCTTTGCCAAAACTTGACTTGTTACCAGGAGCCCCGCCAATCTGGCCTTTGCAGCCTAGGGGAGCTAGTCAAAGCCAAATAGTCTCACCCGACTATTTAATCTGAAAACATACAGCCTCACCTGGAAGTCAAAACTGCTGCACCAAAACTTGTGTCAGATACCAGGAGCCCTGCCAATCTGGCCTTTGCAGCCTAGGGAAGCTAGTCAAGGCCAAATAGTCTCACCCGACTACTTAGTCTGAAAACATACAGTCTCACATGGAAGGCAAAACTGCTGTACAAAAACTTGTCTCAGATAGCAGGAGCCCTGTCAATTTGGCATTGCAGCCTAGGGGAGCAGGTCAAAGCCAAATAGTCTCACCCGACAATTTAGTCTTCAAACATACAGTCTCACCTGGAAGGCAAAACTGGCTTACAAAAACTTGTCACAGATACCAGGAGCCCTGTCAATTTGGCATTGCAGCCTAGGGGAGCAGGTCAGAGCCAAATAGTCTCACCAGACTTTTTAATCTTAAAACATACAGCCTCACCTGGAAGTCAAAACTGCTTAACCAAAACTTGTCTCAGATACCAGGAGCCCCGCCAATCTGGCTTTTGCCGCCTAGGGGAGCTAGTCAAAGCCAAATAGTCTCACCCGACTATTAAGTCTTAAAACATACAGCCTCACCTGGACGTCAAAACTGTTTTACCAAGACTTGTCTCAGATGCCAGGAGCCCTGCCAATCTGGCCTTTGCAGCCTAGGGAAGCTAGTCAAGGCCAAAAAGTCTCACCCGACTATTTAATCTGAAAGCATACAGTCTCACCTGGAAGTCAAAACTGCTTTGCCAAAACTTGACTTGTTACCAGGAGCCCTGCCAATCTGGCATTTGCAGCCTAGGGGAGCTAGTCAAAGCCAAATAGTCTCACCCGACTATTCCATTTTAAAACATACAGGCTCACCTGGACGTCAAAACTGCTTTACCAAAATTTGTTTCAGATACCAGGAGCCACGCCAATCTGGCATTTGCAGCCTAGGGGAACAAGTCCAAGCCAAATAGTCTCAACCGACTTTTCCATTTTCAAACATGTAGCCCAATCTGACCGCCAAAATTGCTTTATCAAAACTTGTCTCAGATACCAGGAGCCCCGCCAATCTGGCTTTTGCAGCCTAGGGGAGCTAGTCAAAGCCAAATAGTCTCACCCGACTATTCCATTTTAAAACATACAGGCTCACCTGGACGTCAAAACTGCTTTACCAAAATTTGTTTCAGATACCAGGAGCCACGCCAATCTGGCATTTGCAGCCTAGGGGAACAAGTCCAAGCCAAATAGTCTCAACCGACTTTTCCATTTTCAAACATGTAGCCCAATCTGACCGCCAAAATTGCTTTATCAAAACTTGTCTCAGATACCAGGAGCCCTGTCAATTTGGCATTGCAGCCTAGGGGAGCAGGTCAGAGCCAAATAGTCTCACCAGACTTTTTAATCTTAAAACATATAGCCTCACCTGGAAGTCAAAACTGCTTTATCAAAACTTGCCTCAGATACCAGGAGCCCCGCCACTCTGGCCTTTGCAGCCTAGGGAAGCTAGTCAAGGCCAAATAGTCTCACCCGACTATTTAATCTGAAAGCATACAGGCTCACCTGGAAGTCAAAACTGCTTTGCCAAAACTTGACTCAAATATCTGGACCCCTGTCAATCTGGCATTTGCAGCCTAGGGAGCTAGTCAAAGCCAAATAGTCTCAGCAGACTTTTTAATCTTAAAACATACAGCCTCACCTGAAAGTCAAAACTGCTTAACCAAAACTTGTCTCAGATACCAGGAGCCCCGCCAATCTGGCTTTTGCAGCCTAGGGGAGCTAGTCAAAGCCAAATAGTCTCACCCGACTACTAAGTCTTAAAACATACAGCCTCACCTAGACGTCAAAACTGCTTTACAAAAATTTGTCTCAGATACCAGGAGCCCTGCCAATCTGGCCTTTGCAGCCTAGGGAAGCTAGTCAAGGCCAAATAGTCTCACCTGACAATTTAATCTGAAAGCATACAGTCTCACCTGGAAGTCAAAACTGCTTTGCCAAAACTTGACTTGATACCAGGAGCCCTGCCAATCTGGCAATTTGCAGCCTAGGGGAGCTAGTCAAAGCCAAATAGTCTCACCCGACTGTTTAGTCTTAAAACATACAGCGTCACCTGGAAGTCAAAACTGCTTCACCAAAACTTGTGTCAGATACCAGGAGCCCTGCCAATCTGGCCTTTGCAGCCTAGGGAAGCTAGTCAAGGCCAAATAGTCTCACCCGACTATTTAATCTGAAAGCATACAGTCTCACCTGGAAGTCAAAACTGCTTTGCCAAAACTTGACTTGTTACCAGGAGCCCCGCCAATCTGGCCTTTGCAGCCTAGGGGAGCTAGTCAAAGCCAAATAGTCTCACCCGACTACTTAGTCTGAAAACATACCGTCTCACCTGGAAGGCAAAACTGCTGTACAAAAACTTGTCTCAGATAGCAGGAGCCCTGTCAATTTGGCATTGCAGCCTAGGGGAGCAGGTCAAAGCCAAATAGTCTCACCCGACAATTTAGTCTTCAAACATACAGTCTCACCTGGAAGGCAAAACTGGCTTACAAAAACTTGTCACAGATACCAGGAGCCTGTCAATTTGGCATTGCAGCCTAGGGGAGCAGGTCAAAGCCAAATAGTCTCACCAGACTTTTTAATCTTAAAACATACAGCCTCACCTGGAAGTCAAAACTGCTTAACCAAAACTTGTCTCAGATACCAGGAGCCCCGCCAATCTGGCATTTGCAGCCTAGGGGAACAAGTCCAAGCCAAATAGTCTCAACCGACTTTTCCATTTTAAAACATGTAGCCCAATCTGACCGCCAAAATTGCTTAACCAAAACTTGTCACAGATCCCAGGAGCCCTGTCAATTTGGCATTGCAGCCTAGGGGAGCAGGTCAAAGCCAAATAGTCTCACCAGACTTTTTAATCTTAAAACATACAGCCTCACCTGGAAGTCAAAACTGCTTCACCAAAACTTGTCTCAGATACCAGGAGCCCCGCCAATCTGGCTTTTGCAGCCTAGGGGAGCTAGTCAAAGCCAAATAGTCTCACCCGACTATTAAGTCTTAAAACATACAGCCTCACCTGGACGTCAAAACTGTTTTATCAAAACTTGCCTCAGATACCAGGAGCCCCGCCACTCTGGCCTTTGCAGCCTAGTGAAGTTAGTCAAGGCCAAATAGTCTCACCCGACTATTTAATCTGAAAGCATACAGGCTCACCTGGAAGTCAAAACTGCTTTGCCAAAACTTGACTCAAATATCTGGACCCCTGTCAATCTGGCATTTGCAGCCTAGGGGAGCTTGTCAAAGCCAAATAGTCTCAGCAGACTTTTTAATCTTAAAACATACTGCCTCACCTGAAAGTCAAAACTGCTTAACCAAAACTCGTCTCAGATACCAGGAGCCCCGCCAATCTGGCTTTTGCAGCCTAGGGGAGCTAGTCAAAGCCAAATAGTCTCACCCGACTATTCCATCTTGAAACATACAGCCGCACCTGGACGTCAAAACTGCTTAACCAAAACTTGTCTCAGATACCAGGAGCCCCGCCAATCTGGCTTTTGCAGCCTAGGGGAGCTAGTCAAAGCCAAATAGTCTCACCCGACTATTCCATCTTAAAACATACAGCCTCACCTGGACGTCAAAACTGCTTTACCAAAATTTGTTTCAGATACCAGGAGCCCCGCCAATCTGGCTTTTGCAGCCTAGGGGAGCTAGTCAAAGACATATAGTCTCACCCGTCTATTTAGTCTTAAAACATACAGCCTCACCTGGACGTCAAAACTGCTTTACCAAAATTTTTTTCAGATACCAGGAGCCACGCCAATCTGGCGTTTGCAGCCTAGGGAAACAAGTCCAAGCCAAATAGTCTCAACCGACTTTTCCATTTTAAAACATGTAGCCCAATCTGACCGCCAAAATTGCTTTAGCAAGACTTGTTTCAGATACCAGGAGCCCCGCCAATCTGGCTTTTGCAGCCTAGGGGAGCTAGTCAAAGACATATAGTCTCACCCGTCTATTTAGTCTTAAAACATACAGCCTCACCTGGAAGTCAAAACTGCTTTATCAAAACTTGTCTCAGATACCAGGAGCCCTGCAAATCTGGCACTTGCAGCCTAAGGGAGCTGGTCAAAGCCAAATAGTCTCACCCGACAATTTAGTCTTAAAACATACAGCCTCACCTGGAAGTCAAAACTGCTTCACCAAAGCTTGTCTCAGATACCAGGAGCCACGCCAATCTGGCATTTGCAGCCTAGGGGAACAAGTCCAAGCCAAATAGTCTCAACCGACTTTTCCATTTTCAAACATGTAGCCCAATCTGACCGCCAAAATTGCTTTAGCAAAACTTGTTTCAGATACCAGGAGCCCCGCCAATCTGGCTTTTGCAGCCTAGGGGAGCTAGTCAAAGACAAATAGTCTCACCCGTCTATTTAGTCTTAAAACATACAGCCTCACCTGGACGTCAAAACTGCTTTACCAAAATTTGTTTCAGATACCAGGAGCCCCGCCAATCTGGCTTTTGCAGCCTAGGGGAGCTAGTCAAAGACATATAGTCTCACCCGTCTATTTAGTCTTAAAACATACAGCCTCACCTGGATGTCAAAACTGCTTTATCAAAACTTGTCTCAGATACCAGGAGCCCTGCCAATCTGGCTTTTGCAGCCTAGGGAAGCTAGTCAAGGCCAAATAGTCTCACCCGACTATTTAATCTGAAAGCATACAGTCTCTCCTGGAAGTCAAAACTGCTTTGCCAAAACTTGACTTGATACCAGAAGCCCTGCCAATCTGGCATTTGCAGCCTAGGGCAGCTAGTCAAAGCCAAATAGTCTCACCCGACTATTTAGTCTTAAAACATACAGCCTCACCTGGACGTCAAAACTGCTTTACCAAAACTTGTCTCAGATACCAGGAGCCCTGCCAATCTGGCTTTTGCAGCCTAGGGGAGCTTAGTCAAAGCCAAATAGTCTCACCCGACTATTTAATCTTAAAACATACAGCCTCACCTGGAAGTCAAAACTGCTTTGCCAAAATTTGTCTCAGATACCAGGAGCCCTGCCAATCTGGCATTTGCAGCCTAGGGGAAGCTAGTCCAAGCCAAATAGTCTCAACCGACTTTTCCATTTTAAAACATGCAGCCCCACCTGACGTCAAAACTGCTTTAGCAAAACTTGTCTCAGATACCAGGAGCCCTGCCAATCTGGCTTTTGCAGCCTAGGGGAACAAGTCAAAGCCAAATAGTCTCACCCGACTATTTAATCTTAAAACATACAGCCTCACCTGGACGTCAAAACTGCTTTACCAAAACTTGTCTCAGATACCAGGAGCCCTGCCAATCTGGCATTTGCAGCCTAGGGGCAAGTCAACCAAATAGTCTCACTCATTCTTGCTTTTGCAGCCTAGGGGAGCTAGTCAAGGCCAAATAGTCTCACCCGACAATTTAGTCTGAAAACATACAGCCTCACCTGGAAGTCAAAACTCTTTGTCTCAGATACCAGGAGCCCTGCCAATCTGGCATTGCAGCCTAGGGGAGCAGGTCAAAGCCAAATAGTCTCACCAGACTTTTTAATCTTAAAACATACAGCCTCACTTGAAAGTCAAAACTGCTTCACCAAAACTTGTCTCAGATACCAGGAGCCCTGCCAATCTGGCTTTTGCAGCCTAGGGGAGCTAGTCAAAGCCAAATAGTCTCACCCGACTATTTAGTCTGAAAACATACAGCCTCACCTGGAAGTCAAAACTGCTTTACCAAAACTTGTCTCAGATACCAGGAGCCCCGCCAATCTGGCCTTTGCAGCCTAGGGGAGCTAGTCAAAGCCAAATAGTCTCACCCGACTATTTAGTCTGAAAACATACAGGCTCACCTGGAAGTCAAAACTGCTTTGCCAAAACTTGTCTCAGATAGCAGGAGCCCTGTCAATCTGGCATTTGCAGCCTAGGGGAGCTGGTCAAAGCCAAATAGTCTCACCCGACATTTTAGTCTTAAAACATACAGCCTCACCTGGAAGTCAAAACTGCTTTACCAAAACTTGTCTCAGATACCAGGAGCCCTGTCAATCTGGCATTTGCAGCCTAGGGGAGCAGGTCAAAGCCAAATAGTCTCACCAGACTTTTTACATCTTAAAACATACAGCCTCACCTGGAAGTCAAAACTGCTTAACCAAAACTTGTCTCAGATACCAGGAGCCCCGCCAATCTGGCTTTTGCAGCCTAGGGGAGCTAGTCAAAGCCAAATAGTCTCACCCGACTATTCCATCTTAAAACATACAGCCTCACCTGGACGTCAAAATGCTTAACCAAAACTTGTCTCAGATACCAGGAGCCCCGCCAATCTGGCATTTGCAGCCTAGGGGAGCAAGTCAAAGCCAAATAGTCTCACCAGACTATTTTAATCTTAAAACATACAGCCTCACCTGGACGTCAAAACTGCTTTACCAAAACTTGTCTCAGATACCAGGAGCCCCGCCAATCTGGCTTTTGCAGCCTAGGGGAGCTAGTCAAAGCCAAATAGTCTCACCCGACTATTAAGTCTTAAAACATACAGCCTCACCTGGACGTCAAAACTGTTTTATCAAAACTTGCCTCAGATACCAGGAGCCCCGCCACTCTGGCCTTTGCAGCCTAGTGAAGTTAGTCAAGGCCAAATAGTCTCACCCGACTATTTAATCTGAAAGCATACAGGCTCACCTGGAAGTCAAAACTGCTTTGCCAAAACTTGACTCAAATATCTGGACCCCTGTCAATCTGGCATTTGCAGCCTAGGGAGCTTGTCAAAGCCAAATAGTCTCAGCAGACTTTTTTAATCTTAAAACATACAGCCTCACCTGAAAGTCAAAACTGCTTAACCAAAACTCGTCTCAGATACCAGGAGCCCCGCCAATCTGGCTTTTGCAGCCTAGGGGAGCTAGTCAAAGCCAAATAGTCTCACCCGACTATTCCATCTTGAAACATACAGCCGCACCTGGACGTCAAAACTGCTTTACCAAAACTTGTCTCAGATACCAGGAGCCCCGCCAATCTGGCTTTTGCAGCCTAGGGGAGCTAGTCAAAGCCAAATAGTCTCACCCGACTATTTAGTCTTAAAACATACAGCCTCACCTGGACGTCAAAACTGCTTTACCAAAATTTGTTTCAGATACCAGGAGCCCCGCCAATCTGGCTTTTGCAGCCTAGGGGAGCTAGTCAAAGACATATAGTCTCACCCGTCTATTTAGTCTTAAAACATACAGCCTCACCTGGACGTCAAAACTGCTTTACCAAAATTTTTTTCAGATACCAGGAGCCACGCCAATCTGGCGTTTGCAGCCTAGGGAAACAAGTCCAAGCCAAATAGTCTCAACCGACTTTTCCATTTTAAAACATGTAGCCCAATCTGACCGCCAAAATTGCTTTAGCAAGACTTGTTTCAGATACCAGGAGCCCCGCCAATCTGGCTTTTGCAGCCTAGGGGAGCTAGTCAAAGACATATAGTCTCACCCGTCTATTTAGTCTTAAAACATACAGCCTCACCTGGAAGTCAAAACTGCTTTATCAAAACTTGTCTCAGATACCAGGAGCCCTGCAAATCTGGCACTTGCAGCCCTAGGGGAGCTGGTCAAAGCCAAATAGTCTCACCCGACTATTTAGTCTTAAAACATACAGCCTCACCTGGAAGTCAAAACTGCTTCACCAAAGCTTGTCTCAGATACCAGGAGCCACGCCAATCTGGCATTTGCAGCCTAGGGAAACAAGTCCAAGCCAAATAGTCTCAACCGACTTTTCCATTTTCAAACATGTAGCCCAATCTGACCGCCAAAATTGCTTTAGCAAAACTTGTCTCAGATACCAGGAGCCCCGCCAATCTGGCTTTTGCAGCCTAGGGGAGCTAGTCAAAGACAAATAGTCTCACCCGTCTATTTAGTCTTAAAACATACAGCCTCACCTGGACGTCAAAACTGCTTTACCAAAATTTGTTTCAGATACCAGGAGCCCCGCCAATCTGGCTTTTGCAGCCTAGGGGAGCTAGTCAAAGACATATAGTCTCACCCGTCTATTTAGTCTTAAAACATACAGCCTCACCTGGATGTCAAAACTGCTTTATCAAAACTTGTCTCAGATACCAGGAGCCCTGCCAATCTGGCTTTTGCAGCCTAGGGAAGCTAGTCAAGGCCAAATAGTCTCACCCGACTATTTAATCTGAAAGCATACAGTCTCTCCTGGAAGTCAAAACTGCTTTGCCAAATCTTGACTTGATACCAGAAGCCCTGCCAATCTGGCATTTGCAGCATAGGGGAGCTAGTCAAAGACATATAGTCTCACCCGTCTATTTAGTCTTAAAACATACAGCCTCACCTGGATGTCAAAACTGCTTTATCAAAACTTGTCTCAGATACCAGGAGCCCTGCCAATCTGGCCTTTGCAGCCTAGGGAAGCTAGTCAAGGCCAAATAGTCTCACCCGACTATTTAATCTGAAAGCATACAGTCTCTCCTGGAAGTCAAAACTGCTTTGCCAAATCTTGACTTGATACCAGAAGCCCTGCCAATCTGGCATTTGCAGCATAGGGGAGCTAGTCAAAGCCAAATAGTCTCACCCGACTATTCCATCTTTAAACATACAGCCTCACCTGGACGTCAAAACTGCTTCACCAAAATTTGTCTCAGATACCAGGAGCCCTGCCAATCTGGCTTTTGCAGCCTAGGGGAGTTAGTCAAAGCCAATTAGTCTCACCCGACAATTTAGTCTTAAAACATACAGCCTCACCTGGAAGTCAAAACTGCTTCACCAAAATTTGTCTCAGATACCAGGAGCCACGCCAATCTGGCATTTGCAGCCTAGGGGAACAAGTCCAAGCCAAATAGTCTCAACCGACTTTTCCATTTTAAAACATGCAGCCCCATCTGACCGCCAAAATTGCTTTAGCAAAACTTGTCTCAGATACCGGCACCTCTGCCATTCTTGCTTTTGCAGCCTAGGGGAACAAGTCAAAGCCAAAAAGTCTCACCCGACAATTTAGTCTTCAAACATACAGTCTCACCTGGCCGTCAAAACTGCTTTACCAAGACTTGTCTCAGATGCCAGGAGTCCTGCCAATCTGGCATTGCAGCCTAGGGGAGCAGGTCAAAGCCAAATAGTCTCACCAGACTTTTAAATCTTAAAACATACAGCCTCACCTGGAAGTCAAAACTGCTTCACCAAAACTTGTCTCAGATACCAGGAGCCCCGCCAATCTGGCTTTTGCAGCCTAGGGGAGCTAGTCAAAGCCAAATAGTCTCACCCGACAATTTAGTCTTCAAACATACAGTCTCACCTGGAAGGCAAAACTGCTTTACAAAAACTTGTCACAGATACCAGGAGCCCTGTCAATTTGGCATTGCAGCCTAGGGGAGCAGGTCAAAGCCAAATAGTCTCACCAGACACTTAAATCTTAAAACATACAGCCTCACCTGGAAGTCAAAACTGCTTCACCAAAACTTGTCTCAGATACCAGGAGCCCCGCCAATCTGGCTTTTGCAGTCTAGGGGAGCTAGTCAAAGCCGAATAGTCTCACCCGACTATTTAGTCTGAAAACATACAGTCTCACCTGGAAGTCAAAACTGCTTTACCGAAATTTGACTCAGATACCAGCACCCCTGCCATTCTTGCTTTTGCAGCCTAGGGGAGCTAGTCAACGCCAAAAAGTCTCAATCGACTATTTAGTCTGAAAACATACAGCCTCACCTGGAAGTCAAAACTGCTTTGCCAAAACTTGACTCAAATATCTGGACCCCTGTCAATCTGGCATTGCAGCCTAGGGGAGCAGGTCAAAGCCAAATAGTCTCACCAGACTTTTTAATCTTAAAACATACAGCCTCACTTGGAAGTCAAAACTGCTTCACCAAAACTTGTCTCAGATACCAGCACCCCTGCCATTCTTGCTTTTGCAGCCTAGGGGAGCTAGTCAAAGCCAAATAGTCTCACCCGACTATTGAGTCTGAAAACATACAGTCTCACCTGGAAGGCCAAACTGCTGTACAAAAACTTGTCTCAGGTAGCAGGAGCCCTGTCAATTTGGCATTGAGGCCTAGGGGAGCAGGTCAAAGCCAAATAGTCTCACCCGACAATTTAGTCTTCAAACATACAGTCTCACCTGAAAGGCAAAACTGCTTTAGCAAAATTTGTCACAGATACCAGGAGCCCTGTCAATTTGGCATTGCAGCCTAGGGGAGCAGGTCAAAGACAAATAGTCTCACCAGACTTTTTAATCTTAAAACATACAGCCTCACCTGGAAGTCAAAACTGCTTCACCAAAACTTGTCTCAGATACCAGGAGCCCCGCCAATCTGGCTTTTGCAGCCTAGGGGAGTTAGTCAAAGCCAAATAGTCTCACCCGACTATTGAGTCTGAAAACATACAGTCTCACCTGGAAGGCAAAACTGCTGTACAAAATCTTGTCTCAGATAGCAGGAGCCCTGTCAATTTGGCATTGAGGCCTAGGGGAGCAGGTCAAAGCCAAATAGTCTCACCCGACAATTTAGTCTTCAAACATACAGTCTCACCTGGAAGGCAAACTGCTTTACAAAAACTTGTTACAGATACCAGGAGCCCTGTCAATTTGGCATTGCAGCCTAGGGGAGCAGGTCAAAGACAAATAGTCTCACCAGACATTTTAATCTTAAAACATACAGCCTCACCTGGAAGTCAAAACTGCTTAACCAAAACTTGTCTCAGATACCAGGAGCCCCGCCAATCTGGCTTTTGCAGCCTAGGGGAGCTAGTCAAAGCCAAATAGTCTCACCCGACTATTAAGTCTTAAAACATACAGCCTCACCTGGACGTCAAAACTGCTTTACCAAGACTTGTCTCAGATGCCAGGAGCCCTGCCAATCTGGCATTGCAGCCTAGGGGAGCAGGTCAAAGCCAAATAGTCTCACCAGACTTTTTAATCTTAAAACATACAGCCTCACCTGGAAGTCAAAACTGCTTCACCAAAACTTGTCTCAGATACCAGGAGCCCCGCCAATCTGGCTTTTGCAGCCTAGGGGAGCTAGTCAAAGCCAAATAGTCTCACCCGACTATTTAGTCTGAAAATATACAGTCTCACCTGGAAGTCAAAACTGCATTACCGAAATTTGACTCAGATACCAGGAGCCCTGCCATTCTTGCTTTTGCAGCCTAGGGGAACAAGTCAAGGCCAAATAGTCTCACCAGACTTTTTAATCTTAAAACATACAGCCTCACCTGGAAGTCAAAACTGCTTCACCAAAACTTGTCTCAGATACCAGGAGCCCCGCCAATCTGGCTTTTGCAGCCTAGGGGAGCTAGTCAAAGCCAAATAGTGTCACCCGACTATTAAGTCTTAAAACATACAGCCTCACGTGGACGTCAAAACTGCTTAACCAAGACTTGTCTCAGATGCCAGGAGCCCTGCCAATCTGGCATTGCAGCCTAGGGGAGCAGGTCAAAGCCAAATAGTCTCACCAGACTTTTTAATCTTAAAACATACAGCCTCACCTGGAAGTCAAAACCGCTTCACCAAAACTTGTCTCAGATACCAGGAGCCCTGCCAATCTGGCTTTTGCAGCCTAGGGGAGCTAGTCAAAGCCAAATAGTCTCACCCGACTATTAAGTCTTAAAACATACAGCCTCACCTGGACGTCAAAACTGCTTTGCCAAAACTTGACTCAAATATCTGGACCCCTGTCAATCTGGCATTGCAGCCTAGGGGAGCAGGTCAAAGCCAAATAGTCTCACCAGACTTTTTAATCTTAAAACATTCAGCCTCACTTGGAAGTCAAAACTGCTTCACCAAAACTTGTCTCAGATACCAGCACCCCTGCCATTCTTGCTTTTGCAGCCTAGGGGAGCTAGTCAAAGCCAAATAGTCTCACCCGACTATTGAGTCTGAAAACATACAGTCTCACCTGGAAGGCCACACTGCTGTTCAAAAACTTGTCTCAGATAGCAGGAGCCCTGTCAATTTGGCATTGAGGCCTAGGGGAGCAGGTCAAAGCCAAATAGTCTCACCCGACAATTTAGTCTTCAAACATACAGTCTCACCTGGAAGGCAAACTGCTTTACAAAAACTTGTCACAGATACCAGGAGCCCTGTCAATTTGGCATTGCAGCCTAGGGGAGCAGGTCAAAGACAAATAGTCTCACCAGACTTTTTAATCTTAAAACATACAGCCTCACCTGGAAGTCAAAACTGCTTCACCAAAACTTGTCTCAGATGCCAGGAGCCCCGCCAATCTGGCTTTTGCAGCCTAGGGGAGTTAGTCAAAGCCAAATAGTCTCACCCGACTATTGAGTCTGAAAACATACAGTCTCACCTGGAAGGCAAAACTGCTGTACAAAATCTTGTCTCAGATAGCAGGAGCCCTGTCAATTTGGCATTGAGGCCTAGGGGAGCAGGTCAAAGCCAAATAGTCTCACCCGACAATTTAGTCTTCAAACATACAGTCTCACCTGGAAGGCAAACTGCTTTACAAAAACTTGTCACAGATACCAGGAGCCCTGTCAATTTGGCATTGCAGCCTAGGGGAGCAGGTCAAAGACAAATAGTCTCACCAGACTTTTTAATCTTAAAACATACAGCCTCACCTGGAAGTCAAAACTGCTTAACCAAAACTTGTCTCAGATACCAGGAGCCCCGCCAATCTGGCTTTTGCAGCCTAGGGGAGCTAGTCAAAGCCAAATAGTCTCACCCGACTATTAAGTCTTACAACATACAGCCTCACCTGGACGTCAAAACTGCTTTACCAAGACTTGTCTCAGATGCCAGGAGCCCTGCCAATCTGGCATTGCAGCCTAGGGGAGCAGGTCAAAGCCAAATAGTCTCACCAGACTTTTTAATCTTAAAACATACAGCCTCACCTGGAAGTCAAAACTGCTTCACCAAAACTTGTCTCAGATACCAGGAGCCCCGCCAATCTGGCTTTTGCAGCCTACGGGAGCTAGTCAAAGCCAAATAGTCTCACCCGACTATTTAGTCTGAAAATATACAGTCTCACCTGGAAGTCAAAACTGCTTTACCGAAATTTGACTCAGATACCAGGAGCCCTGCCATTCTTGCTTTTGCAGCCTAGGGGAACAAGTCAAGGCCAAATAGTCTCACCAGACTTTTTAATCTTAAAACATACAGCTTCACCTGGAAGTCAAAACTGCTTCACCAAAACTTGTCTCAGATACCAGGAGCCCCGCCAATCTGGCTTTTGCAGCCTAGGGGAGCTAGTCAAAGCCAAATAGTGTCACCCGACTATTAAGTCTTAAAACATACAGCCTCACCTGGACGTCAAAACTGCTTAACAAAGACTTGTCTCAGATGCCAGGAGCCCTGCCAATCTGGCATTGCAGCCTAGGGGAGCAGGTCAAAGCCAAATAGTCTCACCAGACTTTTTAATCTTAAAACATACAGCCTCACCTGGAAGTCAAAACTGCTTCAACAAAACTTGTCTCAGATACCAGGAGCCCCGCCAATCTGGCTTTTGCAGCCTAGGGAAGCTAGTCAAAGCCAAATAGTCTCACCCGACTATTAAGTCTTAAAACATACAGCCTCACCTGGACGTCAAAACTGCTTTGCCAAAACTTGACTCAAATATCTGGACCCCTGTCAATCTGGCATTGCAGCCTAGGGGAGCAGGTCAAAGCCAAATAGTCTCACCAGACTTTTAAATCTTAAAACATTCAGCCTCACTGGAGTAAAACTCTTCACCAAAACTTGTCTCAGATACCAGCACCCCTGCCATTCTGCTTTGCAGCCTAGGGAGCTAGTCAAAGCCAAATAGTCTCACCCGACTATTGAGTCTGAAAACATACAGTCTCACCTGGAAGGCCACACTGCTGTTCAAAAACTTGTCTCAGATAGCAGGAGCCCTGTCAATTTGGCATTGAGGCCTAGGGGAGCTAGTCAAAGCCAAATAGTCTCACCCGACTATTAAGTCTTAAAACATACAGCCTCACCTGGAAGTCAAAACTGCTTTACAAAAACGTGTCTCAGATACCAGGAGCCCTGTCAATTTGGCATTGCAGCCTAGGGGAGCAGGTCAAAGACAAATAGTCTCACCCGACTTTTAATCTTAAAACATACAGCCTCACCTGGAAGTCAAAACTGCTTCACCAAAACTTGTCTCAGATACCAGGAGCCCCGCCAATCTGGCTTTGCAGCCTAGGGGAGCTAGTCAAAGCCAAATAGTCTCACCCGACTATTTAGTCTTAAAACATACAGCCTCACCTGGAAGCAAAACTGCTTCACAAAAACTTGTCTCAGATACCAGGAGCCCTGCCAATCTGGCATTGCAGCCTAGGGGAGCAGGTCAAAGCCAAATAGTCTCACCCGACTATTTAGTCTTAAAACATACAGCCTCACCTGGAAGTCAAAACTGCTTTACAAACTTGTCTCAGATACCAGGAGCCCTGCCAATTTGGCTTTTGCAGCCTAGGGGAGCAGGTCAAAGCCAAATAGTCTCACCAGACTTTTTAATCTTAAAACATACAGCCTCACCTGGAAGTCAAAACTGCTTAACCAAAACTTGTCTCAGATACCAGGAGCCCCGCCAATCTGGCTTTTGCAGCCTAGGGGAGCTAGTCAAAGCCAAATAGTCTCACCCGACTATTAAGTCTTAAAACATACAGCCTCACCTGGACGTCAAAACTGCTTTACCAAGACTTGTCTCAGATGCCAGGAGCCCTGCCAATCTGGCATTGCAGCCTAGGGGAGCAGGTCAAAGCCAAATAGTCTCACCAGACTTTTTAATCTTAAAACATACAGCCTCACCTGGAAGTCAAAACTGCTTCACCAAAACTTGTCTCAGATACCAGGAGCCCCGCCAATCTGGCTTTTGCAGCCTAGGGAGCTAGTCAAAGCCAAATAGTCTCACCCGACTATTTAGTCTTAAAACATACAGCCTCACCTGGACGTCAAAACTGCTTTACCAAGACTTGACTCAGATACCAGGAGCCCTGCCAATCTGGCATTTGCAGCCTAGGGGAGCAGGTCAAAGCCAAATAGTCTCACCAGACTTTTTAATCTTAAAACATACAGCCTCACCTGGAAGTCAAAACTGCTTCACCAAAACTTGTCTCAGATACCAGGAGCCCCGCCAATCTGGCTTTTGCAGCCTAGGGGAGCTAGTCAAAGCCAAATAGTCTCACCCGACTATTTAGTCTTAAAACATACAGCCTCACCAGGAAGGCAAAACTGCTTTACAAAAACTTGTCACAGATACCAGGAGCCCTGTCAATTTGGCATTGCAGCCTAGGGGAGCAGGTCAAAGCCAACTAGTCTCACCCGACTTTTTAGTCTTAAAATATACAGCCTCACCTGGAAGTCAAAACAGCTTCACCAAAACGTGTCATATACCAGGAGCCCTGCCAATCTGGCTTTGCAGCCTAGGGGAGCTAGTCAAGGCCAACTAGTCTCACGCGACTATTCCATCTTAAAACATACAGCGTCACCTGGAAGTCAAAACAGCTTCACCAAAACGTGTCATATACCAGGAGCCCTGCCAATCTGGCTTTGCAGCCTAGGGGAGCTAGTCAAGGCCAAATAGTCTCACCCGACTATTCCATCTTAAAACATACAGCGTCACCTGGACGTCAAAACTGCTTTACAAAAACCTGTCTCAGATAGCAGGAGCCCTGTCAATTTGCCATGGCAGCCTAGGGGAGCAGGTCAAAGATAAATTGTCTCACCCGACTATTTAGTCTTAAAACATACAGTCTCACCAGGAAGGCAAAACTGCTTTACAAAAACTTGTCACAGATACCAGGAGCCCTGTCAATTTGGCATTGCAGCCTAGGGGAGCAGGTCAAAGCCAAATAGTCTCACCCGACTATTTAGTCTTAAAACATACAGTCTCACCAGGAAGGCAAAACTGCTTTACAAAAACTTGTCACAGATACCAGGAGCCCTGTCAATTTGGCATTGCAGCCTAGGGGAGCAGGTCAAAGCCAACTAGTCTCACCCGACTTTTTAGTCTTAAAATATACAGCCTCACCTGGAAGTCAAAACAGCTTCACCAAAACGTGTCATATACCAGGAGCCCTGCCAATCTGGCTTTGCAGCCTAGGGGAGCTAGTCAAGGCCAACTAGTCTCACGCGACTTTTTAGTCTTAAAATATACAGCCTCACCTGGAAGTCAAAACAGCTTCACCAAAACGTGTCATATACCAGGAGCCCTGCCAATCTGGCTTTGCAGCCTAGGGGAGCTAGTCAAGGCCAAATAGTCTCACCCGACTATTCCATCTTAAAACATACAGCGTCACCTGGACGTCAAAACTGCTTTACAAAAACCTGTCTCAGATAGCAGGAGCCCTGTCAATTTGGCATGGCAGCCTAGGGGAGCAGGTCAAAGATAAATTGTCTCACCCGACTATTTAATCTGAAAGCATACAGGCTCACCTGAAAGTCAAAACTGCTTTGCCAAAATTTGACTACCAGCACCCCTGCCATTCTTGCTTTTGCAGCCTAGGGGAACAAGTCAAAGCCAAATAGTCTCACCCGACTATTCCATCTTAAAACATACAGCCTCACCTGGACTTCAAAACTGCTTTAGCAAAATTTGTTTCAGATACCAGGAGCCCTGCCAATCTGGCTTTTGCAGCCTAGAGGAGCTAGTCAAAGCCAAATAGTCCCACCCGACTATTTAGTCTTAAAACATACAGCCTCACCTGGAAGTCCAAACTGCTTTTCAAAAACTTGTTTCAGATAAAAGAAGCCCTGTCAATTTGGCATTGCAGCCTAGGGGAGCAGGTCAAAGCCAAATAGTCTCACCCGACTATTTAATCTGAAAGCATCCAGGCTCACCTGAAAGTCAAAACTGCTTTGCCAAAACCTGACTTGATACCAGGAGCCCTGCCAATCTGGCATTTGCTGCCTAGGGGAGCTAGTCAAAGCCAAATAGTCTCACCCGACTATTCCATTTTAAAACATACAGCCTCACCTGGAAGTCAAAACTGCTTTAGCAACATATGTTTCAGATACCAGGAGCCCTGCCAATCTGGCTTTTGCAGCCTAGGGGAGCTAGTCAAAGCCAAATGGTCCCACCCGACTATTTAGTCTTAAAACATACAGCCTCACCTGGAAGTCAAAACAGCTTTACAAAAACTTGTCTCAGATAGCAGAAGCCCTGTCAATTTGGCATTGCAGCCTAGGGGAGCAGGTCAAAGCCAAATAGTCTCACCCGACTATTTAGTCTGAAAACATACAGCCTTACCTGGCCGTCGAAACTGCTTTACCAAGACTTGCCTCAGATGCCAGGAGCCCTGCCAATCTGGCTTTTGCAGCCTAGATGAGCTAGTCAAAGCCAATTAGTCTAAACAGACTATTTAATCTTAAAACATACAGCCTCACCTGGAAGTCAAAACTGCTTTACCAAAATTTGATTCAGATACCAGCACCCCTGCCAATCTTGCTTTTGCAGCCTAGGGGAGCTAGCTAACATACAGCCTCACCTGGACGTTAAAACTGCTTTACCAAAATTTGTCTCAGATGCCAGGAGCCCTGCCAATCTGGCTTTTGCAGCCTAGGGGAGCTAGTTAAAGCCAACTATACTCACCCGACTATTTAGTCTTGAAACATACAGCCTCACCTGGAAGTCAAAACTGCTTTACCAAAATTTGACTCAGATACCAGCACCCCTTTCAATCTGGCTTTTGCAGCCTAGGGGACCTAGTCAAATTCAAATAGTCTCACCCGACTATTTAGTTTTAAAAAATACAGCCTCACCTGGAAGTCAAAACCGCTTCAACTAAACTTGTCTCAGATACCAGGAGCCCTGCCAATCTGGCTTTTGCAGCCTAGGGGAGCTAGTCAAAGCCAAATTGTCTCACCCGACTATTTAGTCTGAAAACATACAGTCTTACCTGGAAGGCATAACTGCTTTACAAAAACTTGTCTCAGATACCAGGAGCCCTGTCAATTTGGCATTGCAGCCTAGGGGAGCAGGTCAAAGCCAAATAGTCTCACCAGACTATTTAATTTTTAAACATACAGTCTTACCTGGAAGTCAAAACTGCTTTGCCAAAACTTGACTCAGATCCCTGGACCCCTGTCAATCTGGCATTTGCAGCCTAGGGGAGCTAGTCAAAGCCAAATAGTCTCACCCGACTATTTAGTCTTAAAACATACAGTCTTACCTGGAAGGCATAACTGCTTTACAAAAACTTGTCTCAGATACCAGGAGCCCTGCCAATTTGGCATTGCAGCCTAGGGGAGCAGGTCAAAGCCAAATAGTCTCACCCGACTATTCCATCTTAGAACATACAGTCTTACCTGGCCGTCAAAACTGCTTTATCAAAACTTGACTCAGATACCTCGACCCCTGTCAATCTGGCATTTGCAGCCTAGGGGAGCTAGTCAAAGCCAAATAGTCTCACCCGACTATTTAGTCTTAAAAAATACAGCCTCACCTGGAAGTCAAAACTGCTTCACCAAAACTCGTCTCAGATATCAGGAGCCCTGCCAATCTGGCTTTTGCAGCCTAGGAGAGTTAGTCAAAGCCAAATTGTCTCACCCGACTATTCCATCTTTAAACATACAGCCTCACATGGAAGTCAAAACTGCTTTGCCAAAACTTGACTCAGATACCTCGACCCCTGTCAATCTGGCATTTGCTGCCTAGGGGAGCTAGTCAAAGCCAAATAGTCTCACCCGACTATTTAGTCTTAAAACATACAGTCTCACCTGGAAGGCAAAACTGCTTTACAAAAACTTGTCTCAGATACCAGGAGCCCTGTCAATTTGGCATTGCAGCCTAGGGGAGCAGGTCAAAGCCAAATAGTCTCACCAGACTATTTAATCTTAAAACATACAGTCTTACCTGGAAGTCAAAACCGCTTTATCAAAACTTGACTCAGACACCAGGACCCCTGCCAATCTGGCATATGCAGCCTAGGGGAGCTAGTCAAAGCCAAATAGTCTCACCCGACTATTTAGTATTAAAACATACAGCCTCACCTGGAAGTCAAAACTGCTTCACCAAAACTCGTCTCAGATATCAGGAGCCCTGCCAATCTGGCTTTTGCAGCCTAGGAGAGTTAGTCAAAGCCAAATTGTCTCACCCGACTATTCCATCTTTAAACATACAGCCTCACATGGAAGTCAAAACTGCTTTGCCAGAACTTGACTCAGATACCTCGACCCCTGTCAATCTGGCATTTGCTGCCTAGGGGAGCTAGTCAAAGCCAAATAGTCTCACCCGACTATTTAGTCTTAAAACATACAGTCTCACCTGGAAGGCAAAACTGCTTTACAAAAACTTGTCACAGATACCAGGAGCCCTGCCAATCTGACATTGCAGCCTAGGGGAGCAGGTCAAAGACAAATAGTCTCACCAGACTTTTTAATCTTAAAACATATGGTCTTACCTGGCCGTCAAACCTGCTTTATAAAAACTTGACTCAGATACCAGGAGCCCTGCCAATCTGGCTTTTGCAGCCTAGGAGAGTTAGTCAAAGCCAAATTGTCTCACCCGACTATTCCATCTTTTAACATACAGCCTCACATGGAAGTCAAAACTGCTTTGCCAAAACTTGACTCAGATACCTCGACCCCTGTCAATCTGGCATTTGCTGCCTAGGGGAGCTAGTCAAAGGCAAACAGTCTCACCCGACTATTTAGTTTTAAAACATACAGCCTCACCTGGAAGTAAAACTGCTTCACCAAAACTTGTCACATATACTAGGAGCCCTGCCAATCTGGCTTTTGCAGCCTAGGGGAGCTAGTCAAAGCCAAATAGTCTCACCCGACTATTCCATCTTAAAACATACAGCCTCACCTGGCCGTCAAGACTGCTTTATCAAAACTTGACTCAGATACCAGGTGTAGTATGTTGTATGCCAAATGAGCATATGCCCACAGTATTGTAGAGTATACAATATAGCAAGTGGTCATATGCCCAACATAAAAGTAAGAGTAACAACTCATAACATAACGACACTTTGTTGGTATGTTTATACAATCATAAATATACATAAGTGCAGTAATAGGATCCGTCACTTATGCGGACTGGCCGCAGCGTGAGATCGCTAGCGTAAGCACTTCTTGAGTATGTACCATCTGTACATATATATGTATATATACATAACTACATAGGCACATATGTACTGCAACTCTCTCTCTGCCGACGCTCTTAGCGGCAGAGCTCACTTAGAATATTGTATGTAATAAGCCAAATATAAAATTGAATAAAACCGAGAGAACACTCTCGATGAATGCTCAAACCGAATAAGACGTCTTTATTATTATGGTGAAAACATTTTAACTTAACATGGCGACCGTGACAGGACTCACGAACATGTTAAAAATATAACATGTTAAAAAAAAAAATTAAAATAATTAAATGCAACAACGAGACGAGCAGGATAAAGAACAACAATTTTCTTCAGCAGCGATGGATTAAAGCCAAAGTTCTGAGTGAGTAAGGTGTATTTCGTTTGTGTTAAAAGTCGAAATGTCCATACGCATCACGCTTGATGAGTATAGCACAAGAAAAACAGTAGACAACGCCGAGGCTACAATTAAGCAAAACCAACCAAAAAGAAACCGGGGAGGCATTCAGCTGGGCATAAAAACCCGTAAGGCGGAAATATGCAAAGAATTATATAACAGCAGCAAGCCCCCGAATTGGAAAGATGCCAAGAGGCTAACCAATGAGCTTGCTTGATGCACAATTAAAAATACAAAAAACACAAATGAAACGCCTTCCACTCATCCTATAAAAAACTTAGTTAATAAATACTTAAACATTCCAAACGCAGAAAACAAGAAAGAGCCCAAACAAATGAAGAGATGCCCCAACAGCCTGTGAGAAGACCAGCACCGGCCCCCCAACAGCCTGTGCGAGGACCAGCACCGGCACCATTTAGCGTTCCAAGCTAAGTCATCTTCGGGGACCGGCAGCGCTACAGAGAGCGCGCAACTTAATTAAAAAAAAAAAAATAAAAATATATATTTGTTAATCAAAAAATTGTATAATAATTTTAATGTAAACCCAAATGAAATGTAAAGAAATGTTTGTAATTCTGAGCGATAATTGCGTTGCTCGTAATAGAGTATGGCCTGTGAAGCCATACGAAATATTAGACAGGAGATCACTGCGTTGATCGAATAGAAAAATATAAAAAAAAAAAAAAAAAAAAAAAAAAAATTTATAATAAATCATCTACACATATATATATTCTTTAAAAAAAAAAAAAAAACTATTAATCCGAAATTCAAATTTAATGCTTTCGATTACAATCTCAAAAGACAATAATATATTAGAAGTAGCAAATATGTTAGACCACGAATCGAAAGTAGCGGATTCAACAGCAAATGTTATTAATAACGTCGAAACTGTCTCAGTAGATTTAAAAGTAAAAACGGTTATGCTTATAATAATTGTTATTCTTTTATTAGCAAATGTACTAACTAAATTATATAAGTTGCACAATAAGTGCATAAAGAAAAGATATGCAAGTAGAGCAGACAATTTAGAAATGATATAATATGATAAGCATAATAAATGAAATCCATGATAAAGAACTAAAAATTTTAATAAATATATAGGGAAAGTTCACATGGACTGGAACCAAATAGTAGAAAAATAAAGCGGCATAGGGAAAATTTTGATAAATCATACAAGTGCCTTAATAAAAGCGCACCAGTTTTAAGACCCACCATAATTAAACATACTGAGATCCTTGTATATGAGTACAATGAAATCAGGAGTCTAGTTAACGAGTGTCAAAATAAACTGACAGATTTACACAGAGTCCAAACTTCAGACGTTTTACAGCGCCTAAGGGATAATCTGGTAAACTTAAATAAAAAGTATGATCTCAAGCTTTATCTACCATCAGTGTTAAATACACCGGTAACATTTGATAAGTTACTGTTGGCAGAATCAACGACAGACGAAAAGCTGGAAGATACAAACATAAACATGGCTCAAACAGTAGTTGAATTTCTAAAATTAGCCTCATCACTCATACCTGAGTTCGATGGAAAGGCAGAAAATTCACAAAGTTTCATAGACGCTTTGAATCTCCTTGATTCCCTAAAAGGCTCGCATGAAGTAACAGCTATCAGTCTAATAAAGACAAAACTAAAAGGCCATGCGAGAAACTTGATAAGCAATGAGCAAACTATCGCTCAAATAATTGCAAAATTATCAAGCACAGTAAAAGGCGAATCAGTCGAAGTATTGTCAGCCAAATTACTTAACTTGCAACAGAAAAGCAAAACTGCCAACCAGTATACTCAAGAGGTTGAGCAGTTAACAAAAGCCTTGGAAGGAGCCTTTATAAACGATGGCCTAACACCGGAATTGGCTAATAAATATAGCACAAACCAAGCTGTAAAGGCAATGACCAAGAACTGTTCTATAGATAAGGTAAAACTTATCATGCAAGCAGGCACATTCAGTAACATGAATGATGCTATCTCAAAATTTGTAAATAGTTGCACTGAAGCAACTGGGCAGTCTAACAGTATCTTATTCTGCCAGAATTACTCTCAGCGCGGCGGAAACCGCGGTCGAGGTAACTACAGAGGAAGGGCAACCGGCTCATATGGTAGCAACTCATACGGCCGTGGCTACTACCGTGGTGGTAATAACAACCGCGGTGGTAATAATAATAATAACAGAGGCCGTGGAGGATCTAGAGGTTATAATCATAACAACAATAACAATAGAAACAATGTTAGGGTAGCCCAAAATACTTCGGGAAACTTGCAGACACCTCCAGATACTCAGGGTTAAACAGTAAAATATACACTGTTAACTTAAGTCTCAACAATTTCGTATCATTCAAAAATGTTGCAACAAATAAAAAGATAACATTTTTGATTGATACAGGTGCAGATATTTCAATTATAAAAGAAAATTCTGATGTCTTTCATGACATCCAAATCAATAGAATTATAGACATTAGAGGCATAGGAGAAGGAGTAATAAACTCCAAAGGTCTAGTCTCAATTGAACTACAAACAGACAAATACATTATTCCATACAAATTTCATCTACTTCATCCAGATTTCGCAATCTCTTGCGATGGAATAATAGGATTAGATTTCATAAAAAAATTTAATTGCCAATTAGATTACAATAGTTCCGAGGATTGGTTTATAATTAGACCACAAAACCTAACGTATCCTATTTATGTTCCAATAACATTTAGTTCTGGTACTAATTCCACACTTCTACCAGCAAGATCACAAGTGATACGCAAAATCGAGTTGTCTTCAGCAGAAGAAAACATTTTAATTCCAAATCAGGAAATTAAACCGGGTGTTTTTGTTGCAAATACTATTGCTACAGCCCAAAATACTTTTGTCAGATTTTTAAATACCACAGATAAATGCCAAATAGTAGGCATTAATAACATAAAATTTGAATCACTTTCAAACTACGGCGTAGTTCAAAATCTAAAAGACAATAGAACAGAGTCTGTAATTAATAAATTAAAGAAAAATTTTCCAACCTTGTTTAAGAAACAACTTGAAGAAATATGCACCCAGTATAGTGATGTGTTCGGACTTGAATCTGAACCAATTACAACAAACAATTTCTATAAGCAAAGATTGAGACTTAAGGATGATGAACCAGTATATGTAAAAAATTTATTGATGTCCGCATAGCCAAATAGAAGAAATCCAGCATCAAGTTGGAAAGTTAATTGAACAAAATATTGTTGAACCGTCTGTTTCACCTTATAATAGCCCACTCTTATTAGTCCCAAAGAAATCTCTTCCAGGCTCTAAAGAGAAAAAATGGCGATTAGTAATTGACTATCGCCAAATAAATAAAAAATTGCTGTCAGATAAATTTCCACTCCCCAGAATTGACGATATTCTTGATCAATTGGGTAGAGCTAAACATTTTTCATGCCTTGATTTAATGTCAGGTTTCCACCAAATTGAGCTTGAGGAAAGTTCAAGAAATATAACGTCTTTTTCAACAAGCAATGGTTCATATCGCTTTACGCGATTACCATTTGGTTTAAAAATAGCGCCTAATTCATTTCAGAGAATGATGACAATAGCATTCTCAGGCCTAGAGCCTTCTCAAGCTTTCCTTTACATGGATGATTTAATCGTTATTGGTTGTTCTGAACGACATATGATTAAAAACTTAACAGATGTTTTCAAACTTTGTAGAAAACACAATCTGAAATTACATCCAGAAAAATGTTCATTTTTCATGCACGAGGTGACGTTTTTAGGTCACAGATGCACAGATAAAGGAATCTTACCAGACGATAAAAAATTTGATGTTATCAATAACTATCCAGTCCCTACGGACGCAGACAGCGCTAGAAGATCGTTGCATTTGCAATTATTATAGACGATTTATAAAAAATTTTGCCGAATATTCACAGCACATAACAAGATTAGGTAAAAAGAATGTCCCATTTGAATGGACAACAGAATGTGAAAAGGCATTCCAGTACCTAAAAAATGAACTTGTTCAACCAAATTTATTACAGTACCCAGATTTTAGCAAAGAATTTTGCATAATCACGGATGCAAGCAAGCAAGCATGTGGAGCAGTTTTAACTCAAAACTATAATGGACTCCAACTCCCAGTTGCATATGCATCCAGAGCATTCACTAAGGGCGAAAGTAATAAAAGTACTACAGAACAAGAACTAGCAGCAATACATTGGGCAATAACACATTTTCGACCATATATATATGGCAAACATTTTACAGTAAGAACTGATCACAGACCTTTAACATATTTATTTTCTATGATAAACCCAAGTTCAAAATTAACACGCATGCGACTCGAATTAGAAGAATATGATTTTACGGTAGAGTATCTGAGAGGGAAAGATAATTTCGTGGCAGACGCCCTGTCAAGGATAACAATATCCGACTTAATTGACATGAATAGAAAAGTCCTGAAAGTCACTACCAGGCACCAAAGTAGACAAAACAATTTCTGCGCAGAAAATAAACAAGAACTATTGCCAAAACAAAGTCTTGAAAAAGCTTCTAAGCCCAACGTATACGAAGTCATCACAAATGACGAGGTACGAAAAGTAGTGACCTTGCGAATAACAGATTCGACATGTTTATTGAAACATGGAAAAACAGTTATAGCAAGAATTAATGTTAGCGATTTGTACTCCAATGGAATTCTCGACTTAGGTCAGTTTTTCCAAAGGCTTGAATGGCAAGCCGGTGTATCTAAAATCAGCCAACTAAAAGTGGCACCGAGTGAAAAGATCTTTGAATCAATTTCAACAGATACTTTCAAACACATGGGCAATAAAAATTTAAAATCATTAAGAGTAGCGCTACTCAAGCCGGTGACCCAAATAAACCATGAACAAGAAAAAGAAGCTATATTGTCTACATTCCATGACGATCCAATTCAAGGAGGTCATACAGGCATAAATAAAACGATATCAAAAATAAAGAGACAATATTATTGGAAAAACATGACTAAACATGTAAAAGAGTACATAAATAAATGTCCAAAATGCCTGACGTCGAAAACGACGAAACATACAAGATCACCCATGATAATAACCGAAACTCCACAATATGCTTTTGACAGAGTAATAGTAGACACAATTGGTCCACTACCACGTTCGGAAAAGGGAAATGAATACGCAATCACTTTAATATGTGATTTGACAAAGTATCTAGTAGCAATTCCTGTTGCAAACAAAAGTGCAACAACTGTCGCAAAAGCCATATTCGAATCTTTTATTCTGAAGTACGGTCCAATGAAGACGTTCATTACGGACATGGGAACAGAATACAAAAATTCCATTATAACTGACTTGTGCAAATATCTAAAAATAGACAACATAACGTCTACAGCACACCACCACCAGACATTAGGTACCGTTGAAAGAAGTCATAGGACATTCAATGAGTACATTCGTTCATATATATCAGTAGATAAAACTGACTGGGACGTATGGTTACAGTATTTCGTGTATTGTTTTAACACAACACCATCAGTAACTCATAATTATTGTCCATATGAACTAGTATTTGGTAGACAAAATAACCTACCAATACAATTTAATAGCGTAAATACCATAGAACCTATATATAATATAGAAGATTATTCTAAAGAAGTTAAGTTTAGACTAGAAAACGCGTATAAGAGAGCTCGAATACTTTTAGAAAAAAATAAAATTAAGCAAAAAGAAATAAATGATAAGAAAGTAGTAGATTTTAAAATAGAAATAGGAGACCAAGTTTATTTAAAGAATGAAACAGGTCATAAATTAGAATCTTCTTATATAGGACCATTTGAGGTCATTAGTATAGAAAACAATAATAATATAATTATAAAGAATAAGAAAAATAGGGAACAAAAAGTTCATAAGGATAGGCTAAAAAGGATTAATAAATAAAACAAAAAAAAAAAAGAATAAGAATATATATATAAAATAAAAATTTTGTTATATACAACATAGTATATAAATGATATAAAAATGATACTAATAATAATTTTTAATATTAAATAACTACAATATATTACGTTATTTTTTTAAAAAGGGAGGTGTAGTATGTTGTATGCCAAATGAGCATATGCCCACAGTATTGTAGAGTATACAATATAGCAAGTGGTCATATGCCCAACATAAAAGTAAGAGTAACAACTCATAACATAACGACACTTTGTTGCTATGTTTATACAATCATAAATATACATAAGTGCAGTAATAGGATCCGTCACTTATGCGGACTGGCCGCAGCGTGAGATCGCTAGCGTAAGCACTTCTTGAGTATGTACCATCTGTACATATATATGTATATATACATAACTACATAGGCACATATGTACTGCAACTCTCTCTCTGCCGACGCTCTTAGCGGCAGAGCTCACTTAGAATATTGTATGTAATAAGCCAAATATAAAATTGAATAAAACCGAGAGAACACTCTCGATGAATGCTCAAACCGAATAAGACGTCTTTACTATTATGATGGTGAAAACATTTTAACTTAACACAGGACCCCTGCCAATCTGGCTTTTGCAGCCTAGGCGAGCTAGTCAAAGCCAAATAGTCTCACCCGACTATTCCATCTAAAAACATACAGCCTCACCTGGAAGTCAAAACTGCTTTACCAAAATTTGTCTCAGATACCAGGAGCCCTGCCAATCTGGCTTTTGCAGCCTAGGGGAGCAGGTCAAAGCCAAGTAGTCTTACCAGACTATTTAATCTTAAAACATACAGTCTTACCTGGCCGTCAAAACTGTTTTATCAAAACTTGACTCAGATACCAGGAGCCCTGCCAATCTGGCTTTTGCAGCCTAGGGGAGTTAGTCAAAGCCAACTAGTCTCACACGAATATTTAGTCTTGAAACATACAGCCTTACCTGGCCGTCAAAACTGCTTTACCAAGACTCGACTCAGATACCAGGACCCCTGCCAATCTGGCATTTGCAGCCTAGGGAAGCTAGTCAAAGCCAAAAAGTCTCACCCGACAATTCCATCTTAAAACATACAGCCTCGCCTGGACGTCAAAACTGCTTTACCAAAATTTGTCTCAGATACCAGGAGCCCTGCCAATCTGGCTTTTGCAGCCTAGGGGAGTTAGTCAAAGCCAACTAGTCTCACACGAATATTTAGTCTTGAAACATACAGCCTCACCTGGAAGTCAAAACTGATTTACCAAAATTTGACTCAGATACCAGGAGCCCTGCCAATCTGGCTTTTGCAGCCTAGGGGAGCTTGTCAAAGCCAAAAAGTCTCACCCGACTTTTCCATCTTAAACCATACAGCCCCATCTGGCCGCCAAAATTGCTTTAGCAAAACTTGTCTCAGATACCAGGAGCCCTGCAAATCTGGCTTTTGCAGCCTAGGGGAGCTAGTCAAAGCCAAATAGTCTCACCCGACTATTTAGTCTTGAAACATACAGCCTCACCTGGAAGTCAAAACTGCTTCACCAAAACTTGTCTCAGATACCAGGAGCCCTGCCAATCTGGCATTTGCTGCCTAGGGAAGCTAGCCAAGGCCAAATAGTCTCACCCGACTATTTAATCTTAAAACATACAGCCTCGCCTGGACGTCAAAACTGCTTTACCAAAATTTGTCTCAGATACCAGGAGCCCTGCCAATCTGGCTTTTGCAGTCTAGGGGAGCTAGTCAAAGCCAAACAGTCTCACCCAACTATTCCATCTTAAAGCATATGGCCTCACCTGGACGTCAAAACTGCTTTACCAAAATTTGTCTCAGATACCAGGAGCCCTGCCAATCTGGCTTTTGCAGCCTAGGGGAGTTAGTCAAAGCCAACTAGTCTCACCCGACTATTTAGTCTTGAAACATACAGCCTCACCTGGAAGTCAAAACTGCTTTACCAAAATTTGACTCAGATACCAGCACCCCTGCCAATCTTGCTTTTGCAGCCTAGGGGAGCTAGTTAAAGCCCAAAAGGCTCACCCGACTTTTCCATCTTAAAACATACAGCCCCATCTGGACGCCAAAATTGATTTAGCAAAACTTGTTTCAGATACCACGAGCCCTGCCAATTTGGCTTTTGCAGCCTAGGGAAGCTAGTCAAGGCCAAAAAGTCTCACCCGACAATTCCATCTTAAAACATACAGCCTCGCCTGGACGTCAAAACTGCTTTACCAAAACGTGTCTCAGATACCAGGAGCCCTGCCAATCTGGCTTTTGCAGCCTAGGGGAGTTAGTCAAAGCCAACTAGTCTCACCCGACTATTTAGTCTTGAAACATACAGCCTCACCTGGAAGTCAAAACTGCTTTACCAAAATTTGACTCAGATACCAGGAGCCCTGCCAATCTGGCATTTGCAGCCTAGGGAAGCTAGTCAAAGCCAAAAAGTCTCACCCGACAATTCCATCTTAAAACATACAGCCTCGCCTGGACGTCAAAACTGCTTTACCAAAATTTGTCTCAGATACCAGGAGCCCTGCCAATCTGGCTTTTGCAGCCTAGGGGAGTTAGTCAAAGCCAACTAGTCTCACACGAATATTTAGTCTTGAAACATACAGCCTCACCTGGAAGTCAAAACTGATTTACCAAAATTTGACTCAGATACCAGGAGCCCTGCCAATCTGGCTTTTGCAGCCTAGGGGAGCTTGTCAAAGCCAAAAAGTCTCACCCGACTTTTCCATCTTAAACCATACAGCCCCATCTGGCCGCCAAAATTGCTTTAGCAAAACTTGTCTCAGATACCAGGAGCCCTGCAAATCTGGCTTTTGCAGCCTAGGGGAGCTAGTCAAAGCCAAATAGTCTCACCCGACTATTTAGTCTTGAAACATACAGCCTCACCTGGAAGTCAAAACTGCTTCACCAAAACTTGTCGCAGATACCAGGAGCCCTGCCAATCTGGCATTTGCTGCCTAGGGAAGCTAGCCAAGGCCAAATAGTCTCACCCGACTATTTAATCTTAAAACATACAGCCTCGCCTGGACGTCAAAACTGCTTTACCAAAATTTGTCTCAGATACCAGGAGCCCTGCCAATCTGGCTTTTGCAGTCTAGGGGAGCTAGTCAAAGCCATACAGTCTCACCCAACTATTCCATCTTAAAGCATATGGCCTCACCTGGACGTCAAAACTGCTTTACCAAAATTTGTCTCAGATACCAGGAGCCCTGCCAATCTTGCTTTTGCAGCCTAGGGGAGTTAGTCAAAGCCAACTAGTCTCACCCGACTATTTAGTCTTGAAACATACAGCCTCACCTGGAAGTCAAAACTGCTTTACCAAAATTTGACTCAGATACCAGCACCCCTGCCAATCTTGCTTTTGCAGCCTAGGGGAGCTAGTTAAAGCCCAAAAGGCTCACCCGACTTTTCCATCTTAAAACATACAGCCCCATCTGGACGCCAAAATTGATTTAGCAAAACTTGTTTCAGATACCAGGAGCCCTGCCAATTTGGCTTTTGCAGCCTAGGGAAGCTAGTCAAGGCCAAAAAGTCTCACCCGACAATTCCATCTTAAAACATACAGCCTCGCCTGGACGTCAAAACTGCTTTACCAAAACGTGTCTCAGATACCAGGAGCCCTGCCAATCTGGCTTTTGCAGCCTAGGGAAGTTAGTCAAAGCCAACTAGTCTCACCCGACTATTTAGTCTTGAAACATACAGCCTCACCTGGAAGTAAAAACTGCTTTACCAAAATTTGACTCAGATACCAGGAGCCCTGCCAATCTGGCTTTTGCAGCCTAGGGGAGCTTGTCAAAGCCAAATAGTCTCACCCGTCTATTTAGTCTTAAAACATACAGCCTTACCTGGCCGTCAAAAATGCTTTACCAAGACTTGAGTCAGATACCAGGACCCCAGCCAATCTGGCATTTGCAGCCTAGGGATGCTAGTCAAAGCCAAAAAGTCTCACCCGACAATTCCATCTTAAAACATATAGCCTCACCTGGAAGGCAAAACTGCTTTACAAAAACTCTTCTTAGATACCAGGAGCCCTGTCAATTTGGCATTGCAGCCTAGGGGAGCAGGTCAAAGCCAAATAGTCTCACCCGTCTATTTAGTCTTAAAACATACAGCCTTACCTGGCCGTCAAAAATGCTTTACCAAGACTTGACTCAGATACCAGGACCCCTGCCAATCTGGCATTTGCAGCCTAGGGAAGCTAGTCAAAGCCAAAAAGTCTCACCCGACAATTCCATCTTAAAACATACAGCCTCGCCTGGACGTCAAAACTGCTTTACCAAAATTTGTCTCAGATACCAGGAGCCCTGCCAATCTGGCTTTTGCAGCCTAGGGGAGCTTGTCAAAGCCAAAAAGTCTCACCCGACTTTTCCATCTTAAACCATACAGCCCCATATGGCCGCCAAAATTGCTTTAGCAAAACTTGTCTCAGATACCAGGAGCCCTGCAAATCTGGCTTTTGCAGCCTAGGGGAGCTAGTCAAAGCCAAATAGTCTCACCCGACTATTTATTCTTAAAACATACAGCCTCACCTGGAAGTCAAAACTGCTTCACCAAAACTTGTCTCAGATACCAGGAGCCCTGCCAATCTGGCATTTGCTGCCTAGGGAAGCTAGCCAAGGCCAAATAGTCTCACCCGACTATTTAATCTTAAAACATACAGCCTCGCCTGGACGTCAAAACTGCTTTACCAAAATTTGTCTCAGATACCAGGAGCCAGGCCAATCTGGCATTTGCAGTCTAGGGGAGCTAGTCAAAGCCAAACAGTCTCACCCGACTATTCCATCTTAAAGCATATGGCCTCACCTGGACGTCAAAACTGCTTTACCAAAATTTGTCTCAGATACCAGGAGCCCTGCCAATCTGGCTTTTGCAGCCTAGGGGAGTTAGTCAAAGCCAACTAGTCTCACCCGACTATTTAGTCTTGAAACATACAGCCTCACCTGGAAGTCAAAACTGCTTTACCAAAATTTGACTCAGATACCAGCACCCCTGCCAATCTTGCTTTTGCAGCCTAGGGGAGCTAGTTAAAGCCCAAAAGGCTCACCCGACTTTTCCATCTTAAAACATACAGCCCCATCTGGCCGCCAAAATTGATTTAGCAAAACTTGTTTCAGATACCAGGAGCCCTGCCAATCTGGCTTTTGCAGCCTAGGGAAGCTAGTCAAGGCCAAAAAGTCTCACCCGACAATTCCATCTTAAAACATACAGCCTCGCCTGGACGTCAAAAGTGCTTTACCAAAACGTGTCTCAGATACCAGGAGCCCTGCCAATCTGGCTTTTGCAGTCTAGGGGAGCTAGTCAAAGCCAAATAGTCTCACCCGACTATTTAATCTTAAAACATACAGCCTCACCTGGACGTCAAAACTGATTTACCAAAATTTGTCTCAGATACCAGGAGCCCTGCCAATCTGGCTTTTGCAGCCTAGGGGAGTTAGTCAAAGCCAACTAGTCTCACCCGTCTATTTAGTCTTAAAACATACAGCCTTACCTGGCCGTCAAAAATGCTTTACCAAGACTTGACTCAGATACCAGGACCCCAGCCAATCTGGCATTTGCAGCCTAGGGATGCTAGTCAAAGCCAAAAAGTCTCACCCGACAATTCCATCTTAAAACATATAGCCTCACCTGGAAGGCAAAACTGCTTTACAAAAACTCTTCTTAGATACCAGGAGCCCTGTCAATTTGGCATTGCACCCTAGGGGAGCAGGTCAAAGCCAAATAGTCTCACCCGTCTATTTAGTCTTAAAACATACAGCCTTACCTGGCCGTCAAAAATGCTTTACCAAGACTTGACTCAGATACCAGGACCCCTGCCAATCTGGCATTTGCAGCCTAGGGAAGCTAGTCAAAGCCAAAAAGTCTCACCCGACAATTCCATCTTAAAACATACAGCCTCGCCTGGACGTCAAAACTGCTTTACCAAAATTTGTCTCAGATACCAGGAGCCCTGCCAATCTGGCTTTTGCAGCCTAGGGGAGTTAGTCAAAGCCAACTAGTGTCACACGAATATTTAGTCTTGAAGCATACAGCCTCACCTGGAAGTCAAAACTGCTTTACCAAAATTTGACTCAGATACCAGGAGCCCTGCCAATCTGGCTTTTGCAGCCTAGGGGAGTTAGTCAAAGCCAACTAGTCTCACCCGACTATTTAGTCTTAAAACATACAGCCTCACCTGGAAGTCAAAACTGCTTCACCAAAACTTGTCTCAGATACCAGGAGCCCTGCCAATCTGGCATTTGCTGCCTAGGGAAGCTAGCCAAGGCCAAATAGTCTCACCCGACTATTTAATCTTAAAACATACAGCCTCACCTGGAAGTCAAAACTGCTTCACCAAAACTTGTCTCAGATACCAGGAGCCCTGCCAATCTGGCATTTGCTGCCTAGGGAAGCTAGCCAAGGCCAAATAGTCTCACCCGACTATTTAATCTTAAAACATACAGCCTCGCCTGGACGTCAAAACTGCTTTACCAAAATTTGTCTCAGATACCAGGAGGCCATCCAATCTGGCTTTTGCAGTCTAGGGGAGCTAGTCAAAGCCAAACAGTCTCACCCGACTATTCCATCTTAAAGCATATGGCCTCACCTGGACGTCAAAACTGCTTTACCAAAATTTGTCTCAGATACCAGGAGCCCTGCCAATCTGGCTTTTGCAGCCTAGGGGAGTTAGTCAAAGCCAACTAGTCTCACCCGACTATTTAGTCTTGAAACATACAGCCTCACCTGGAAGTCAAAACTGCTTTACCAAAATTTGACTCAGATACCAGCACCCCTGTCAATCTTGCTTTTGCAGCCTAGGGGAGCTAGTTAAAGCCCAAAAGGCTCACCCGACTTTTCCATCTTAAAACATACAGCCCCATCTGGCCGCCAAAATTGATTTAGCAAAACTTGTTTCAGATACCAGGAGCCCTGCCAATCTGGCTTTTGCAGTCTAGGGGAGCTAGTCAAAGCCAAACAGTCTCACCCGACTATTCCATCTTACAGCATATGGCCTCACCTGGACGTCAAAACTGCTTTACCAAAACGTGTCTCAGATACCAGGAGCCCTGCCAATCTGGCTTTTGCAGCCTAGGGGAGTTAGTCAAAGCCAACTAGTCTCACCCGACTATTTAGTCTTAAAACATACAGCCTCGCCTGGACGTCAAAACTGCTTTACCAAAATTTGTCTCAGATACCAGGAGCCCTGCCAATCTGGCATTTGCAGCCTAGGGAAGCTAGTCAAAGCCAAAAAGTCTCACCCGACAATTCCGTCTTAAAACATACAGCCTCGCCTGGACGTCAAAACTGCTTTACCAAAATTTGTCTCAGATACCAGGAGCCCTGCCAATCTGGCTTTTGCAGCCTAGGGGAGCTTGTCAAAGCCAAAAAGTCTCACCCGACTTTTCCATCTTAAACCATACAGCCCCATCTGGCCGCCAAAATTGCTTTAGCAAAACTTGTCTCAGATACCAGGAGCCCTGCAAATCTGGCTTTTGCAGCCTAGGGGAGCTAGTCAAAGCCAAGTAGTCTCACCCGACTATTTAGTCTTAAAACATACAGCCTCACCTGGAAGTCAAAACTGCTTCACCAAAACTTGTCTCAGATACCAGGAGCCCTGCCAATCTGGCATTTGCTGCCTAGGGAAGCTAGCCAAGGCCAAATAGTCTCACCCGACTATTTAATCTTAAAACAAACAGCCTCGCCTGGACGTCAAAACTGCTTTACCAAAATTTGTCTCAGATACCAGGAGCCCTGCCAATCTGGCTTTTGCAGTCTAGGGGAGCTAGTCAAAGCCAAACAGTCTCACCCGACTATTCCATCTTGAAGCATATGGCCTCACCTGGACGTCAAAACTGCTTTACCAAAATTTGTCTCAGATACCAGGAGCCCTGCCAATCTGGCTTTTGCAGCCTAGGGGAGTTAGTCAAAGCCAACTAGTCTCACCCGACTATTTAGTCTTGAAACATACAGCCTCACCTGGAAGTCAAAACTGCTTTACCAAAATTTGACTCAGATACCAGCACCCCTGCCAATCTTGCTTTTGCAGCCTAGGGGAGCTAGTTAAAGCCCAAAAGGCTCACCCGACTTTTCCATCTTAAAACATACAGCCCCATCTGGCCGCCAAAATTGATTTAGCAAAACTTGTTTCAGATACCAGGAGCCCTGCCAATCTGGCTTTTGCAGCCTAGGGAAGCTAGTCAAGGCCAAAAAGTCTCACCCGACAATTCCATCTTAAAACATACAGCCTCACCTGGACGTCAAAAGTGCTTTACCAAAACGTGTCTCAGATACCAGGAGCCCTGCCAATCTGGCTTTTGCAGTCTAGGGGAGCTAGTCAAAGCCAAATAGTCTCACCCGACTATTTAATCTTAAAACATACAGCCTAACCTGGACGTCAAAACTGCTTTACCAAAATTTGTCTCAGATACCAGGAGCCCTGGCAATCTGGCTTTTGCAGCCTAGGGGAGTTAGTCAAAGCCAACTAGTCTCACCCGTCTATTTAGTCTTAAAACATACAGCCTTACCTGGCCGTCAAAAATGCTTTACCAAGACTTGACTCAGATACCAGGACCCCAGCCAATCTGGCATTTGCAGCCTAGGGATGCTAGTCAAAGCCAAAAAGTCTCACCCGACAATTCCATCTTAAAACATATAGCCTCACCTGGAAGGCAAAACTGCTTTACAAAAACTCTTCTTAGATACCAGGAGCCCTGTCAATTTGGCATTGCAGCCTAGGGGAGCAGGTCAAAGCCAAATAGTCTCACCCGTCTATTTAGTCTTAAAACATACAGCCTTACCTGGCCGTCAAAAATGCTTTACCAAGACTTGACTCAGATACCAGGACCCCTGCCAATCTGGCATTTGCAGCCTAGGGAAGCTAGTCAAAGCCAAAAAGTCTCACCCGACAATTCCATCTTAAAACATACAGCCTCGCCTGGACGTCAAAACTGCTTTACCAAAATTTGTCTCAGATACCAGGAGCCCTGCCAATCTGGCTTTTGCAGCCTAGGGGAGTTAGTCAAAGCCAACTAGTCTCACACGAATATTTAGTCTTGAAGCATACAGCCTCACCTGGAAGTCAAAACTGCTTTACCAAAATTTGACTCAGATACCAGGAGCCCTGCCAATCTGGCTTTTGCAGCCTAGGGGAGTTAGTCAAAGCCAACTAGTCTCACCCGACTATTTAGTCTTAAAACATACAGCCTCACCTGGAAGTCAAAACTGCTTCACCAAAACTTGTCTCAGATACCAGGAGCCCTGCCAATCTGGCTTTTGCAGCCTAGGGAAGCTAGTCAAGGCCAAAAAGTCTCACCCGACAATTCCATCTTAAAACATACAGCCTCGCCTGGACGTCAAAAGTGCTTTACCAAAACGTGTCTCAGATACCAGGAGCCCTGCCAATCTGGCTTTTGCAGTCTAGGGGAGCTAGTCAAAGCCAAATAGTCTCACCCGACTATTTAATCTTAAAACATACAGCCTAACCTGGACGTCAAAACTGCTTTACCAAAATTTGTCTCAGATACCAGGAGCCCTGGCAATCTGGCTTTTGCAGCCTAGGGGAGTTAGTCAAAGCCAACTAGTCTCACCCGTCTATTTAGTCTTAAAACATACAGCCTTACCTGGCCGTCAAAAATGCTTTACCAAGACTTGACTCAGATACCAGGACCCCAGCCAATCTGGCATTTGCAGCCTAGGGATGCTAGTCAAAGCCAAAAAGTCTCACCCGACAATTCCATCTTAAAACATATAGCCTCACCTGGAAGGCAAAACTGCTTTACAAAAACTCTTCTTAGATACCAGGAGCCCTGTCAATTTGGCATTGCAGCCTAGGGGAGCAGGTCAAAGCCAAATAGTCTCACCCGTCTATTTAGTCTTAAAACATACAGCCTTACCTGGCCGTCAAAAATGCTTTACCAAGACTTGACTCAGATACCAGGACCCCTGCCAATCTGGCATTTGCAGCCTAGGGAAGCTAGTCAAAGCCAAAAAGTCTCACCCGACAATTCCATCTTAAAACATACAGCCTCGCCTGGACGTCAAAACTGCTTTACCAAAATTTGTCTCAGATACCAGGAGCCCTGCCAATCTGGCTTTTGCAGCCTAGGGGAGTTAGTCAAAGCCAACTAGTGTCACACGAATATTTAGTCTTGAAGCATACAGCCTCACCTGGAAGTCAAAACTGCTTTACCAAAATTTGACTCAGATACCAGGAGCACTGCCAATCTGGCTTTTGCAGCCTAGGGGAGTTAGTCAAAGCCAACTAGTCTCACCCGACTATTTAGTCTTAAAACATACAGCCTCACCTGGAAGTCAAAACTGCTTCACCAAAACTTGTCTCAGATACCAGGAGCCCTGCCAATCTGGCATTTGCTGCCTAGGGAAGCTAGCCAAGGCCAAATAGTCTCACCCGACTATTTAATCTTAAAACATACAGCCTCGCCTGGACGTCAAAACTGCTTTACCAAAATTTGTCTCAGATACCAGGACCCCAGCCAATCTGGCATTTGCAGCCTAGGGATGCTAGTCAAAGCCAAAAAGTCTCACCCGACAATTCCATCTTAAAACATATAGCCTCACCTGGAAGGCAAAACTGCTTTACAAAAACTCTTCTTAGATACCAGGAGCCCTGTCAATTTGGCATTGCAGCCTAGGGGAGCAGGTCAAAGCCAAATAGTCTCACCCGTCTATTTAGTCTTAAAACATACAGCCTTACCTGGCCGTCAAAAATGCTTTACCAAGACTTGACTCAGATACCAGGACCCCTGCCAATCTGGCATTTGCAGCCTAGGGAAGCTAGTCAAAGCCAAAAAGTCTCACCCGACAATTCCATCTTAAAACATACAGCCTCGCCTGGACGTCAAAACTGCTTTACCAAAATTTGTCTCAGATACCAGGAGCCCTGCCAATCTGGCTTTTGCAGCCTAGGGGAGTTAGTCAAAGCCAACTAGTGTCACACGAATATTTAGTCTTGAAGCATACAGCCTCACCTGGAAGTCAAAACTGCTTTACCAAAATTTGACTCAGATACCAGGAGCACTGCCAATCTGGCTTTTGCAGCCTAGGGGAGTTAGTCAAAGCCAACTAGTCTCACCCGACTATTTAGTCTTAAAACATACAGCCTCACCTGGAAGTCAAAACTGCTTCACCAAAACTTGTCTCAGATACCAGGAGCCCTGCCAATCTGGCATTTGCTGCCTAGGGAAGCTAGCCAAGGCCAAATAGTCTCACCCGACTATTTAATCTTAAAACATACAGCCTCGCCTGGACGTCAAAACTGCTTTACCAAAATTTGTCTCAGATACCAGGAGCCCTGCCAATCTGGCTTTTGCAGTCTAGGGGAGCTAGTCAAAGCCAAACAGTCTCACCCGACTATTCCATCTTAAAGCATATGGCCTCACCTGGACGTCAAAACTGCTTTACCAAAATTTGTCTCAGATACCAGGAGCCCTGCCAATCTGGCTTTTGCAGCCTAGGGAGTTAGTCAAAGCCAACTAGTCTCACCCGACTATTTAGTCTTGAAACATACAGCCTCACCTGGAAGTCAAAACTGCTTTACCAAAATTTGACTCAGATACCAGGAGCCCTGCCAATCTGGCTTTTGCAGCCTAGGGGAGCTTGTCAAAGCCAAATAGTCTCACCCGACAATTCCATCTTTAAACATACAGCCTCGCCAGGACGTCAAAACTGCTTTACCAAAATTTGTCTCAGATACCAGGAGCCCTGCCAATCTGGCTTTTGCAGCCTAGGGGAGTTAGTCAAAGCCAACTAGTCTCACCCGACTATTTAGTCTTGAAACATACAGCCTCACCTGGAAGTCAAAACTGCTTTACCAAAATTTGACTCAGATACCAGGAGCCCTGCCAATCTGGCTTTTGCAGCCTAGGGGAGCATGTCAAAGCCAAATAGTCTCACCCGTCTATTTAGTCTTAAAACATACAGCCTTACCTGGCCGTCAAAAATGCTTTACCAAGACTTGACTCAGATACCAGGACCCCAGCCAATCTGGCATTTGCAGCCTAGGGATGCTAGTCAAAGCCAAAAAGTCTCACCCGACAATTCCATCTTAAAACATATAGCCTCACCTGGAAGGCAAAACTGCTTTACAAAAACTCTTCTTAGATACCAGGAGCCCTTTCAATTTGGCATTGCAGCCTAGGGGAGCAGGTCAAAGCCAAATAGTCTCACCCGTCTATTTAGTCTTAAAACATACAGCCTTACCTGGCCGTCAAAATGCTTTACCAAGACTTGACTCAGATACCAGGACCCCTGCCAATCTGGCATTTGCAGCCTAGGGAAGCTAGTCAAAGCCAAAAAGTCTCACCCGACAATTCCATCTTAAAACATACAGCCTCGCCTGGACGTCAAAACTGCTTTACCAAAATTTGTCTCAGATACCAGGAGCCCTGCCAATCTGGCTTTTGCAGCCTAGGGGAGTTAGTCAAAGCCAACTAGTGTCACACGAATATTTAGTCTTGAAGCATACACCCTCACCTGGAAGTCAAAACTGCTTTACCAAAATTTGACTCAGATACCAGGAGCCCTGCCAATCTGGCTTTTGCAGCCTAGGGGAGCTTGTCAAAGCCAAAAAGTCTCACCCGACTTTTCCATCTTAAACCATACAGCCCCATCTGGCCGCCAAAATTGCTTTAGCAAAACTTGTCTCAGATACCAGGAGCCCTGCAAATCTGGCTTTTGCAGCCTAGGGGAGCTAGTCAAAGACAAATAGTCTCACCCGACTATTTAGTCTTAAAACATACAGCCTCACCTGGAAGTCAAAACTGCTTCACCAAAACTTGTCTCAGATACCAGGAGCCCTGCCAATCTGGCATTTGCCGCCTAGGGAAGCTAGCCAAGGCCAAATAGTCTCACCCGACTATTTAATCTTAAAACATATAGCCTCGCCTGGACGTCAAAACTGCTTTACCAAAATTTGTCTCAGATACCAGGAGCCCTGCCAATCTGGCTTTTGCAGTCTAGGGGAGCTAGTCAAAGCCAAACAGTCTCACCCGACTATTCCATCTTAAAGCATATGGCCTCACGTGGACGTCAAAACTGCTTTACCAAAATTTGTCTCAGATACCAGGAGCCCTGCCAATCTGGCTTTTGCAGCCTAGGGGAGTTAGTCAAAGCCAACTAGTCTCACCCGACTATTTAGTCTTGAAACATACAGCCTCACCTGGAAGTCAAAACTGCTTTACCAAAATTTGTCTCAGATACCAGGAGCCCTGCCAATCTGGCTTTTGCAGCCTAGGGGAGTTAGTCAAAGCCAACTAGTCTCACCCGACTATTTAGTCTTGAAACATACAGCCTCACCTGGAAGTCAAAACTGCTTTACCAAAATTTGACTCAGATACCAGGAGCCCTGCCAATCTGGCTTTTGCAGCCTAGGGGAGTTAGTCAAAGCCAACTAGTCTCACCCGACTATTTAGTCTTGAAACATACAGCCTCACCTGGAAGTCAAAACTGCTTTACCAAAATTTGACTCAAATACCAGGAGCCCTGCCAATCTGGCTTTTGCAGCCTAGGGGAGTTAGTCAAAGCCAACTAGTCTCACCCGACTATTTAGTCTTGAAACATACAGCCTCACCTGGAAGTCAAAACTGCTTTACCAAAATTTGACTCAGATACCAGGAGCCCTGCCAATCTGGCTTTTGCAGCCTAGGGGAGCTTGTCAAAGCCAAATAGTCTCACCCGACAATTCCATCTTTAAACATACAGCCTCGCCTGGACGTCAAAACTGCTTTACCAAAATTTGTCTCAGATACCAGGAGCCCTGCCAATCTGGCTTTTGCAGCCTAGGGGAGCTTGTCAAAGCCAAATAGTCTCACCCGTCTATTTAGTCTTAAAACATACAGCCTTACCTGGCCGTCAAAATGCTTTACCAAGACTTGACTCAGATACCAGGACCCCAGCCTATCTGGCATTTGCAGCCTAGGGATGCTAGTCAAAGCCAAAAAGTCTCACCCGACAATTCCATCTTAAAACATATAGCCTCACCTGGAAGGCAAAACTGCTTTACAAAAACTCTTCTTAGATACCAGGAGCCCTGTCAATTTGGCATTGCAGCCTAGGGGAGCAGGTCAAAGCCAAATAGTCTCACCCGTCTATTTAGTCTTAAAACATACAGCGTTACCTGGCCGTCAAAAATGCTTTACCAAGACTTGACTCAGATACCAGGACCCCTGCCAATCTGGCATTTGCAGCCTAGGGAAGCTAGTCAAAGCCAAAAAGTCTCACCCGACAATTCCATCTTAAAACATACAGCCTCGCCTGGACGTCAAAACTGCTTTACCAAAATTTGTCTCAGATACCAGGAGCCCTGCCAATCTGGCTTTTGCAGTCTAGGGGAGTTAGTCAAAGCCAACTAGTGTCACACGAATATTTAGTCTTGAAGCATACAGCCTCACCTGGAAGTCAAAACTGCTTTACCAAAATTTGACTCAGATACCAGGAGCCCTGCCAATCTGGCTTTTGCAGCCTAGGGGAGTTAGTCAAAGCCAACTAGTCTCACCCGACTATTTAGTCTTGAAACATACAGCCTCACCTGGAAGTCAAAACTGCTTTACCAAAATTTGACTCAAATACCAGGAGCCCTGCCAATCTGGCTTTTGCAGCCTAGGGGAGTTAGTCAAAGCCAACTAGTCTCACCCGACTATTTAGTCTTGAAACATACAGCCTCACCTGGAAGTCAAAACTGCTTTACCAAAATTTGACTCAGATACCAGGAGCCCTGCCAATCTGGCTTTTGCAGCCTAGGGGAGCTTGTCAAAGCCAAATAGTCTCACCCGACAATTCCATCTTTAAACATACAGCCTCGCCTGGACGTCAAAACTGCTTTACCAAAATTTGTCTCAGATACCAGGAGCCCTGCCAATCTGGCTTTTGCAGCCTAGGGGAGCTTGTCAAAGCCAAATAGTCTCACCCGTCTATTTAGTCTTAAAACATACAGCCTTACCTGGCCGTCAAAAATGCTTTACCAAGACTTGACTCAGATACCAGGACCCCAGCCTATCTGGCATTTGCAGCCTAGGGATGCTAGTCAAAGCCAAAAAGTCTCACCCGACAATTCCATCTTAAAACATATAGCCTCACCTGGAAGGCAAAACTGCTTTACAAAAACTCTTCTTAGATACCAGGAGCCCTGTCAATTTGGCATTGCAGCCTAGGGGAGCAGGTCAAAGCCAAATAGTCTCACCCGTCTATTTAGTCTTAAAACATACAGCGTTACCTGGCCGTCAAAAATGCTTTACCAAGACTTGACTCAGATACCAGGACCCCTGCCAATCTGGCATTTGCAGCCTAGGGAAGCTAGTCAAAGCCAAAAAGTCTCACCCGACAATTCCATCTTAAAACATACAGCCTCGCCTGGACGTCAAAACTGCTTTACCAAAATTTGTCTCAGATACCAGGAGCCCTGCCAATCTGGCTTTTGCAGTCTAGGGGAGTTAGTCAAAGCCAACTAGTGTCACACGAATATTTAGTCTTGAAGCATACAGCCTCACCTGGAAGTCAAAACTGCTTTACCAAAATTTGACTCAGATACCAGGAGCCCTGCCAATCTGGCATTTGCAGCCTAGGGAGCTTGTCAAAGCCAAAAAGTCTCACCCGACTTTTACATCTTAAACCATACAGCCACATCTGGCCGCCAAAATTGCTTTAGAAAAACTTGTCTCAGATACCAGGAGCCCTGCCAATCTGGCTTTTGCAGCCTAGGGGAGCTAGTCAAAGCCAAATAGTCTCACCCGACTATTTAGTCTTAAAACATACAGCCTCACCTGGAAGTCAAAACTGCTTCACAAAACTTGTCTCAGATACCAGGAGCCCTGCCAATCTGGCATTTGCAGCCTAGGGAAGCTAGCCAAGGCCAAATAGTCTCACCCGACTATTTAATCTGAAAGCATACAGCCTCACCTGGAAGTCAAAACTGCTTTGCCAAAACCTGACCTGATACCAGGAGCCCTGCCAATCTGGCTTTTGCAGCCTAGGGGAAAAAGTCAAAGCCAAACAGTCTCACCCGACTATTCCATCTTAAAACATATGGCCTCACCTGGACGTCAAAACTGCTTTACCAAAATTTGTCTCAGATACCAGGAGAACTGCCAATCTGGCTTTTGCAGCCTAGGGGAGTTAGTCAAAGCCAACTAGTCTCACCCGACTATTTAGTCTTGAAACATACAGCCTCACCTGGAAGCCATAACTTGACTCAGATGCTTGCACCCCTGTCAATCTGGCATTTGCAGCCTAGGGGAGCTAGTCAAAGCCAAATAGTCTCACCCGACTTTTCCATCTTAAAACATACAGCCTTACCTGGCCGTCAAAACTGCTTTACCAAGACTTGTCTCAGATACCAGGAGCCCTGCCAAACTGGCTTTTACAGACTAGGGGCGCTAGTCAAAGCCAACTAGTCTCACCCGACTATTTAGTCTGAAAACATACAGTCTCACCTGGACGTCAAAACTGCTTTACCAAAATTTGTCTCAGATACCAGGAGCCCTGCCAATCTGGCTTTTGCAGTCTAGGGGAGTTAGTCAAAGCCAACTAGTCTCACACGAATATTTAGTCTTGAAACATACAGCCTCACTTGGAAGTCAAAACTGCTTCACCAAAACTTGTCTCAGATACCAGGAGCCCTGCCAATCTGGCATTTGCTGCCTAGGGAAGCTAGCCAAGGCCAAATAGTCTCACCCGACTATTTAATCTTAAAACATACAGCCTCGCCTGGACGTCAAAACTGCTTTACCAAAATTTGTCTCAGATACCAGGAGCCCTGCCAATCTGGCTTTTGCAGTCTAGGGGAGCTAGTCAAAGCCAAACAGTCTCACCCGACTATTCCATCTTAAAGCATATGGCCTCACCTGGACGTCAAAACTGCTTTACCAAAATTTGTCTCAGATACCAGGAGCCCTGCCAATCTGGCTTTTGCAGCCTAGGGGAGTTAGTCAAAGCCAACTAGTCTCACCCGACTATTTAGTCTTGAAACATACAGCCTCACCTGGAAGTCAAAACTGCTTTACCAAAATTTGACTCAGATACCAGGAGCCCTGCCAATCTGGCTTTTGCAGCCTAGGGGAGCTTGTCAAAGCCAAATAGTCTCACCCGACAATTCCATCTTTAAACATACAGCCTCGCCAGGACGTCAAAACTGCTTTACCAAAATTTGTCTCAGATACCAGGAGCCCTGCCAATCTGGCTTTTGCAGCCTAGGGGAGTTAGTCAAAGCCAACTAGTCTCACCCGACTATTTAGTCTTGAAACATACAGCCTCACCTGGAAGTCAAAACTGCTTTACCAAAATTTGACTCAGATACCAGGAGCCCTGCCAATCTGGCTTTTGCAGCCTAGGGGAGCATGTCAAAGCCAAATAGTCTCACCCGTCTATTTAGTCTTAAAACATACAGCCTTACCTGGCCGTCAAAAATGCTTTACCAAGACTTGACTCAGATACCAGGACCCCAGCCAATCTGGCATTTGCAGCCTAGGGATGCTAGTCAAAGCCAAAAAGTCTCACCCGACAATTCCATCTTAAAACATATAGCCTCACCTGGAAGGCAAAACTGCTTTACAAAAACTCTTCTTAGATACCAGGAGCCCTGTCAATTTGGCATTGCAGCCTAGGGGAGCAGGTCAAAGCCAAATAGTCTCACCCGTCTATTTAGTCTTAAAACATACAGCCTTACCTGGCCGTCAAAAATGCTTTACCAAGACTTGACTCAGATACCAGGACCCCTGCCAATCTGGCATTTGCAGCCTAGGGAAGCTAGTCAAAGCCAAAAAGTCTCACCCGACAATTCCATCTTAAAACATACAGCCTCGCCTGGACGTCAAAACTGCTTTACCAAAATTTGTCTCAGATACCAGGAGCCCTGCCAATCTGGCTTTTGCAGCCTAGGGGAGTTAGTCAAAGCCAACTAGTGTCACACGAATATTTAGTCTTGAAGCATACACCCTCACCTGGAAGTCAAAACTGCTTTACCAAAATTTGACTCAGATACCAGGAGCCCTGCCAATCTGGCTTTTGCAGCCTAGGGGAGCTTGTCAAAGCCAAAAAGTCTCACCCGACTTTTCCATCTTAAACCATACAGCCCCATCTGGCCGCCAAAATTGCTTTAGCAAAACTTGTCTCAGATACCAGGAGCCCTGCAAATCTGGCTTTTGCAGCCTAGGGGAGCTAGTCAAAGACAAATAGTCTCACCCGACTATTTAGTCTTAAAACATACAGCCTCACCTGGAAGTCAAAACTGCTTCACCAAAACTTGTCTCAGATACCAGGAGCCCTGCCAATCTGGCATTTGCCGCCTAGGGAAGCTAGCCAAGGCCAAATAGTCTCACCCGACTATTTAATCTTAAAACATATAGCCTCGCCTGGACGTCAAAACTGCTTTACCAAAATTTGTCTCAGATACCAGGAGCCCTGCCAATCTGGCTTTTGCAGTCTAGGGGAGCTAGTCAAAGCCAAACAGTCTCACCCGACTATTCCATCTTAAAGCATATGGCCTCACGTGGACGTCAAAACTGCTTTACCAAAATTTGTCTCAGATACCAGGAGCCCTGCCAATCTGGCTTTTGCAGCCTAGGGGAGTTAGTCAAAGCCAACTAGTCTCACCCGACTATTTAGTCTTGAAACATACAGCCTCACCTGGAAGTCAAAACTGCTTTACCAAAATTTGACTCAGATACCAGCACCCCTGCCAATCTTGCTTTTGCAGCCTATTGGAGCTAGTTAAAGCCCAAAAGGCTCACCCGACTTTTCCATCTTAAAACATACAGCCCCATCTGGCCGCCAAATTTGATTTAGCAAAACTTGTTTCAGATACCAGGAGCCCTGCCAATCTGGCTTTTGCAGCCTAGGGAAGCTAGTCAAGGCCAAAAAGTCTCACCCGACAATTCCATCTTAAAACATACAGCCTCGCCTGGACGTCAAAACTGCTTTACCAAAACGTGTCTCAGATACCAGGAGCCCTGCCAATCTGGCTTTTGCAGCCTAGGGGAGTTAGTCAAAGCCAACTAGTCTCACCCGACTATTTAGTCTTGAAACATACAGCCTCACCTGGAAGTCAAAACTGCTTTACCAAAATTTGACTCAGATACCAGGAGCCCTGCCAATCTGGCTTTTGCAGCCTAGGGGAGCTTGTCAAAGCCAAATAGTCTCACCCGACAATTCCATCTTTAAACATACAGCCTCGCCTGGACGTCAAAACTGCTTTACCAAAATTTGTCTCAGATACCAGGAGCCCTGCCAATCTGGCTTTTGCAGCCTAGGGGAGTTAGTCAAAGCCAACTAGTCTCACCCGACTATTTAGTCTTGAAACATACAGCCTCACCTGGAAGTCAAAACTGCTTTACCAAAATTTGACTCAGATACCAGGAGCCCTGCCAATCTGGCTTTTGCAGCCTAGGGGAGCTTGTCAAAGCCAAATAGTCTCACCCGTCTATTTAGTCTTAAAACATACAGCCTTACCTGGCCGTCAAAAATGCTTTACCAAGACTTGACTCAGATACCAGGACCCCAGCCTATCTGGCATTTGCAGCCTAGGGATGCTAGTCAAAGCCAAAAAGTCTCACCCGACAATTCCATCTTAAAACATATAGCCTCACCTGGAAGGCAAAACTGCTTTACAAAAACTCTTCTTAGATACCAGGAGCCCTGTCAATTTGGCATTGCAGCCTAGGGGAGCAGGTCAAAGCCAAATAGTCTCACCCGTCTATTTAGTCTTAAAACATACAGCGTTACCTGGCCGTCAAAAATGCTTTACCAAGACTTGACTCAGATACCAGGAGCCCTGCCAATCTGGCTTTTGCAGCCTAGGGAAGCTAGTCAAAGCCAAAAAGTCTCACCCGACAATTCCATCTTAAAACATACAGCCTCGCCTGGACGTCAAAACTGCTTTACCAAAATTTGTCTCAGATACCAGGAGCCCTGCCAATCTGGCTTTTGCAGTCTAGGGGAGTTAGTCAAAGCCAACTAGTGTCACACGAATATTTAGTCTTGAAGCATACAGCCTCACCTGGAAGTCAAAACTGCTTTACCAAAATTTGACTCAGATACCAGGAGCCCTGCCAATCTGGCATTTGCAGCCTAGGGGAGCTTGTCAAAGCCAAAAAGTCTCACCCGACTTTTACATCTTAAACCATACAGCCACATCTGGCCGCCAAAATTGCTTTAGAAAAACTTGTCTCAGATACCAGGAGCCCTGCAAATCTGGCTTTTGCAGCCTAGGGGAGCTAGTCAAAGCCAAATAGTCTCACCCGACTATTTAGTCTTAAAACATACAGCCTCACCTGGAAGTCAAAACTGCTTCACAAAACTTGTCTCAGATACCAGGAGCCCTGCCAATCTGGCATTTGCAGCCTAGGGAAGCTAGCCAAGGCCAAATAGTCTCACCCGACTATTTAATCTGAAAGCATACAGCCTCACCTGGAAGTCAAAACTGCTTTGCCAAAACCTGACCTGATACCAGGAGCCCTGCCAATCTGGCTTTTGCAGCCTAGGGGAAAAAGTCAAAGCCAAACAGTCTCACCCGACTATTCCATCGTAAAACATATGGCCTCACCTGGACGTCAAAACTGCTTTACCAAAATTTGTCTCAGATACCAGGAGAACTGCCAATCTGGCTTTTGCAGCCTAGGGGAGTTAGTCAAAGCCAACTAGTCTCACCCGACTATTTAGTCTTGAAACATACAGCCTCACCTGGAAGCCATAACTTGACTCAGATGCTTGCACCCCTGTCAATCTGGCATTTGCAGCCTAGGGGAGCTAGTCAAAGCCAAATAGTCTCACCCGACTTTTCCATCTTAAAACATACAGCCTTACCTGGCCGTCAAAACTGCTTTACCAAGACTTGTCTCAGATACCAGGAGCCCTGCCAAACTGGCTTTTACAGACTAGGGGCGCTAGTCAAAGCCAACTAGTCTCACCCGACTATTTAGTCTGAAAACATACAGTCTCACCTGGACGTCAAAACTGCTTTACCAAAATTTGTCTCAGATACCAGGAGCCCTGCCAATCTGGCTTTTGCAGTCTAGGGGAGTTAGTCAAAGCCAACTAGTCTCACACGAATATTTAGTCTTGAAACATACAGCCTCACTTGGAAGTCAAAACTGCTTCACCAAAACTTGTCTCAGATACCAGGAGCCCCGCCAATCTGACATTTGCAGCCTAGGGGAGCTAGTCAAAGCCAAATAGTCTCACCCGACTTTTCCATCTTAAAACATACAGCCTTACCTGGCTGTCAAAACCGCTTTACCAAGACTTGTCTCAGATACCAGGAGCCCTGCCAAACTGGCTTTTGTAGCCTAGGGGAACTAGTCAAAGCCAAATAGTCTCACCCGACTTTTTTGTCTTAAATCATACAGGCTCACCTGGAAGTCAAAACTGCTTCACCAAAACTTGTCTCAGATACCAGGAGCCCCGCCAATCTGGCATTTGCAGCCTAGGGGAGCTAGTCAAAGCCAAATAGTCTCACCCGACTTTTCCATCTTAAAACATACAGCCTTACCTGGCCCTCAAAACTGCTTTACCAAGACTTGTCTCAGATACCAGGAGCCCTGCCAAACTGGCTTTTACAGACTAGGGGAGCTAGTCAAAGCCAAATTGTCTCACCCGACTATTTAGTCTGAAAACATACAGTCTCACCTGGACGTCAAAACTGTTTTACCAAAATTTGTCTCAGATACCAGGAGCCCTGCCAATCTGGCTTTTGCAGCCTAGGGGAGTTAGTCAAAGCCAACTAGTCTCACACGAATATTTAGTCTTGAAACATACAGCCTCACTTGGAAGTCAAAACTGCTTCACCAAAACTTGTCTCAGATACCAGAAGCCCTGCCAATCTGGCATTTGCAGCATAGGGAAGCTAGGCAAGGCCCAATAGTCTCACCCGACTATTTAATCTGAAAGCATACAGCCTCACCTGGAAGTCAAAACTGCTTCACCAAAACTTGTCTCAGATACCAGGAGCCCTGAAAATCTGGCATTTGCAGCCTTGGGGAGCTAGTCAAAGCCAAATTGTCTCACCCGACTATTTAGTCTGAAAACATACAGTCTCACCTGGACGTCAAAACTGCTTCACCAAAACTTGTCTCAGATACCAGGAGCCCCGCCAATCTGGCATTTGCAGCCTAGGGGAGCTAGTCAAAGCCAAATAGTCTCACCCGACTTTTCCATCTTAAAACATACAGCCTTACCTGGCCGTCAAAACTGCTTTACCAAGACTTGTCTCAGATACCAGGATCCCTGCCAAACTGGCTTTTGTAGCCTAGGGGAACTAGTCAGAGCCAAATAGTGTCACCCGACTATTTAGTCTTAAAACATATAGCCTCACCTGGAAGTCAAAACTGCTTCACCAAAACTTGTCTCAGATACCAGGAGCCCTGCCAATCTGGCATTTGCAGCCTAGGGGAGCTAGTCAAAGCCAAATAGTCTCACCCGACTTTTCCATCTTAAAACATACAGCCTTACCTGGACGTCAAAACTGCTTCACAAAAACTTGTTTCAGATACCAGGAGCCCTGCCAATCTGGCTTTTGTAGCCTAGGGGAACTAGTCAGAGCCAAATAGTCTCACCCGACTATTTAGTCTTAAAACATATAGCCTCACCTGGAAGTCAAAACTGCTTCACCAAAACTTGTCTCAGATACCAGGAGCCCCGCCAATCTGGCATTTGCAGCCTAGGGGAGCTAGTCAAAGCCAAATAGTCTCACCCGACTTTTCCATCTTAAAACATACAGCCTTACCTGGCTGTCAAAACTGCTTTACCAAGACTTGTCTCAGATACCAGGAGCCCTGCCAAACTGGCTTTTGTAGCCTAGGGGAACTAGTCAAAGCCAAATAGTCTCACCCGACTATTTAGTCTTAAAACATACAGGCTCACCTGGAAGTCAAAACTGCTTCACCAAAACTTGTCTCAGATAACAGGAGCCCCGCCATTCTGGCATTTGCAGCCTAGGGGAGCTAGTCAAAGCCAAATAGTCTCACCCGACTTTTCCATCTTAAAACATACAGCCTTACCTGGCCCTCAAAACTGCTTTACCAAGACTTGTCTCAGATACCAGGAGCCCTGCCAAACTGGCTTTTACAGACTAGGGGAGCTAGTCAAAGCCAAATTGTCTCACCCGACTATTTAGTCTGAAAACATACAGTCTCACCTGGACGTCAAAACTGCTTTACCAAAATTTGTCTCAGATACCAGGAGCCCTGCCAATCTGGCTTTTGCAGCCTAGGGGAGTTAGTCAAAGCCAACTAGTCTCACACGAATATTTAGTCTTGAAACATACAGCCTCACTTGGAAGTCAAAACTGCTTCACCAAAACTTGTCTCAGATACCAGAAGCCCTGCCAATCTGGCATTTGCAGCATAGGGAAGCTAGGCAAGGCCCAATAGTCTCACCCGACTATTTAATCTGAAAGCATACAGCCTCACCTGGAAGTCAAAACTGCTTCACCAAAACTTGTCTCAGATACCAGGAGCCCTGAAAATCTGGCATTTGCAGCCTTGGGGAGCTAGTCAAAGCCAAATTGTCTCACCCGACTATTTAGTCTGAAAACATACAGGCTCACCTGGAAGTCAAAACTGCTTTGCCAAAACCTGACTTGATACCAGGAGCCCTGCCAATCTGGCTTTTACAGACTAGGGGAGCTAGTCAAAGCCAAATTGTCTCACCCGACTATTTAGTCTGAAAACAGACAGTCTCACCTGGACGTCAAAACTGCTTTACCAAAATTTGTCTCAGATACCAGGAGCCCTGCCAATCTGGCTTTTGCAGCCTAGGGGAGTTAGTCAAAGCCAACTAGTCTCACACGAATATTTAGTCTTGAAACATACAGCCTCACTTGGAAGTCAAAACTGCTTCACCAAAACTTGTCTCAGATACCAGAAGCCCTGCCAATCTGGCATTTGCAGCATAGGGAAGCTAGGCAAGGCCCAATAGTCTCAGCCGACTATTTAATCTGAAAGCATACAGGCTCACCTGGAAGTCAAAACTGCTTTGCCAAAACCTGACTTGATACCAGGAGCCCTGCCAATCTGGCTTTTACAGACTAGGGGAGCTAGTCAAAGCCAAATTGTCTCACCCGACTATTCCATCTTAAAACATACAGCCTCAACTGGACGTCAAAACTGCTTTACCAAAATTTGTTTCAGATGTCAGGAGCCCTGCCAATCTAGCTTTTGCAGCCTAGGGGAGCTTGTCAAAGCCAACTAGTCTCACCCGACTATTTAGTCTTAAAACATACAGCCTCACCTGGAAGTCAAAACTGCTTCACCAAAACTTGTCTCAGATACCAGGAGCCCCGCCAATCTGGCATTTGCAGCCTAGGGAAACAAGTCAAAGCCAAATAGTCTCATCCGACTATACCATATGGCCTCACCTGGACGTCAAAACTGCATTACCAAAATTTGTCTCAGATACCAGGAGCCCTGCCAATCTGGCTTTTGCAGCCTAGGGGAGTTAGTCAAAGCCAACTAGTCTCACCCGACTATTTAGTCGGAAAACATACAGCCTCACCTGGAAGTCAAAACTGCTTTACCAAAATTTGACTCAGATACCAGCACCCCTGCCAATCTTGCTGTTGCAGCCTAGGGGAGCTAGTCAAAGCCCAAAAGGCTCACCCGACTTTTCCATTTTAAAACATACAGCCGCATCTGGCCGCCAAAATTGATTTAGGAAAGCTTGTTTCAGATACCAGGAGCCCTGCCAATCTATCTTTTGCAGCCTAGGGGAGCTAGTCAAAGCCAAATAGTCTCACCCGACTATTTAGTATTAAAACATACAGCCTCACGTGGAAGTCTAAGCTGCGTCACCAAAACTTGTCTCAGATACCAGGAGCCCTGCAAATCTGGCTTATGCAGCTTAGGGAAGCTAGTCAAAGCCAAATAGTCTCACCCGACTATTCCATCTTAAAACATTCAGCCTCACCTAACTGCTTCACCAAAACTTGTCTCAGATACCAGGATCCCTGCCAATCTGGCTTATGCAGCTTAGGGAAGCTAGTCAAAGCCAAATAGTCTCTCCCGACTATTCCATCTTAAAACATTCAGCCTCACCTAACTGCTTCACCAAAACTTGTCTCAGATACCAGGAGCCCTGCCAATCTGGCTTTTGCAGCCTAGGGGAGCTAGTCAAAGCCAAATAGTCTCACCCGACTATTCCATCTTAAAACATACAGCCTCACCTGGAAGTCTAAGCTGCGTCACCAAAACTTGTCTCAGATACCAGGAGCCCTGCAAATCTGGCTTATGCAGCTTAGGGAAGCTAGTCAAAGCCAAATGGTCTCACCCGACTATTCCATCTTAAAACATTCAGCCTGACCTAACTGCTTCACCAAAATTTGTTTCAGATGCCAGGAGCCCTGCCAATCTTGCTTTTGCAGCCTAGGGGAGCTTGTCAAAGCCAACTAGTCTCACCCGACTATTTAGTCTTAAAACATACAGCCTCACCTGGAAGTCAAAACTGCTTTGCCAAAACTTGTCTCAGATACCAGGAGCCCCGCCAATCTGGCATTTGCAGCCTAGGGAAACAAGTCAAAGCCAAATAGTCTCATCCGACTATACCATATGGCTTCACCTGGACGTCAAAACTGCATTACCAAAATTTGTCTCAGATACGAGGAGCCCTGCCAATCTGGCTTTTGCAGCCTAGGGGAGTTAGTCAAAGCCAACTAGTCTCACCCGACTATTTAGTCTTGAAACATACAGCCTCACCTGGAAGTCAAATCTGATTTACCAAAATTTGACTCAGATACCAGCATCCCTGCCAATCTTGCTTTTGCAGCCCAGGGAAGCTAGTCAAAGCCAAATAGTCTCACCCGACTATTTAGTCTTAAAACATTCAGCCTCACCTAACTGCTTCACCAAAACTTGTCTCAGATACCAGGAGCCCTGCCAAACTGGCTTTTGCAGCCTAGGGGAGCTAGTCAAAGCCAAATAGTCTCGCCCGTTTATTTAGTCTGAAAACATACAGCCTTACCTGGCCGTCAAAACTGCTTTACCAAGACTTGACTCAGATACCAGGACCCCTGTCAATCTGGCATTTGCAGCCTAGGGGAGCTAGTCAACGCCAAATAGTCTCACCCGACTATTTAGTCTTAAAACATACAGTCTCACCTGGAAAGCAAAACTGCTTTATTAAAACTTGACTCAGATACCAGGACCCCTGCCAATCTGGCTTTAGCAGCCTAGGGGAGCTAGTCAAAGCCAAATAGTCTCACCCGACTATTTAGTATTAAAACATACAGCCTCACCTGAAAGTCAAAACTGCTTCACCGAAACTTGTCTCAGATACCAGGAGCCCTGCCAATCTGGCTTTTGTATTCTAGGGGAGCTAGCCAAATTCAAATAGTCTCACCCGACTATTTAGTATTAAAACATACAGCCTCCCCTGAAAGTCAAAACTGCTTCACCGAAACTTGTCTCAGATACCAGGAGCCCTGCCAATCTGGCTTTTGTATTCTAGGGGAGCTAGTCAAATTCAAATTGTCTCACCCGACTATTTAGTCTGAAACATACAGCCTCACCTGGAAGTCAAAACTGCTTTGCCATAACTTGACGCAGATGCCTGCACCCCTGTCAATCTGGCATTTGCATCCTAGGGGAGCTAGTCAACCCCAAATAGTCTCACCCGACTATTTAGTCTTAAAACATACAGTCTCAATTGGAAGGCAAAACTGCTTTACAAAAACTTGTCTCAGATACCAGGAGCCCTGTCAATTTGGCATTGCAGCCTAGGGGAGCAGCTCAACGCCAAATAGTCTCCCCAGACTATTTAATCTTAAAACATACAGTCTTACCTGGCCATCAAACCTGCTTTATCAAAACTTGACTCAGATACCAGGACCCCTGCCAATCTGGCTTTTGCAGCCTAGGGGAGCTAGTCAAAGCCAAATAGTCTCACCCGACTATTTAGTATTAAAACATACAGCCTCACCTGAAAGTCAAAACTGCTTCACCAAAACTTGTCTCAGATACGAGGAGCCCTGCCAATCTGGCTTTTGTATTCTAGGGGAGCTAGTCAAAGCCAAATTGTCTTACCCGACTATTTAGTCTGAAAACATACAGCCTCACCTGGAAGTCAAAACTGCTTTGCCGTAACTTGACGCAGATGCCTGCACCCCTGTCAATCTGGCATTTGCAGCCTAGGGGAGCTAGTCAACGCCAAATAGTCTCACCCGACTATTTAGTCTTAAAACACACAGTCTCAATTGGAAGGCAAAACTGCTTTACAAAAACTTGTCTCAGATACCAGGAGCCCTGTCAATTTGGCATTGCAGCCTAGGGGAGCAGGCCAAAGCCAAATAGTCTCCCCAGACTATTTAATCTTAAAACATACAGTCTTACCTGGCCATCAAACCTGCTTTATCAAAACTTGACTCAGATACCAGGACCCCTGCCAATCTGGCTTTTGCAGCCTAGGGGAGCTAGTCAAAGCCAAATCGTCGTACCCGACGTTTTAGTCTTAAACCATTCAGCCTCACCTGGAAGTCAAAACTGCTTCACCAAAACCTGTCTCAGATACCAGGAGCCCTGCCAATCTGGCATTTGCAGCCTAGGGAAGCTTGTCAAGGCCAAATAGTCTCACCCGACTATTTAATCTGAAAGCATACAGCCTCACCTGGAAGTTAAAACTGCTTTGCCAAAACCTGACCTGATACCAGGAGCCCTGCCAATCTGGCTTTTGCAGCCTAGGGGAACAAGTCAAAGCCAAACAGTCTCACTCGACTATTCCATCTTAAAACATATGGCCTCACCTGGAAGTCAAAACTGCTTTACCAAAACTTGTCTCAGATACCAGGAGCCCTGCCAATCTGGCTTTTGCAGCCTAGGGGAGCTAGTCAAAGCCAAATAGTCGTACCCGACTATTTAGTCTTAAAGCATACAGTCTTACCTGGCCGTCAAAACTGCTTTATCAAAATTTGACTCAGATACCAGGAGCCCTGCCAATCTGGCTTTTGCAGCCTAGGGGAGCTAGTCAAAGCCAAATAGTCGTACCCGACTATTTAGTCTTAAAACATTCAGCCCCACCTGGAAGTCAAAACTGCGTCACCAAAACTTGTCTCAGATACCAGGAGCCCAGCCAATCTGGCTTTTGCAGCCTAGGGGAGCTAGTCAAAGCCAAAGAGTCGTACCTGACTATTTAGTCATAAAACATACAGTCTTACCTGACCGTCAAAACTGCTTTATCAAAATTTGACTCAGATACCAGCACCCCTGCCAATTTTGCTTTTGCAGCCTAGGGGAGCTAGTCAAAGCCCAAAAGGCTCACCCGACTTTTCCATCTTAAAACATACAGCCCCATCTGGCCGCCAAAATTGAATTAGCAAAACTTGATTTAGATACCAGGAGCCCTGCCAATCTGGCTTTTGCAGCCTAGGGGAGCAGGTCAAAGCCAAATAGTCTAACCAGACTATTTAGTCTTAAAACATACAGCCTCACCTGGAAGTCAAAACTGCTTCACCAAAACTTGTCTCAGATACCAGAAGCCCTGCCAATCTGGCTTTTGCAGCCTAGGGGAGCTAGTCAAAGCCAAATAGTCGTACCCGACTATTTAGTCTTAAAACATTCAGCCTCACCTGGAAGTCAAAACTGCTTCACCAAAACTTGTCTCAGATACCAATAGCCCTGCCAATCTGGCATTTGCAGCCTAGGGAAGCTAGTCAAGGCCAAATAGTCTCACCCGACTATTTAATCTGAAAGCATACAGCCTCACCTGGAAGGCAAAACTGCTTTGCCAAAACCTGACCTGATATCAGGAGCCCTGCCAATCTGGACGTCAAAACTGCTTTACCAAAATTTGTCTCAGATACCAGGAGCCCTGCCAATCTGGCATTTGCAGCCTAGGAGAGCAGGTCAAAGCCAAATAGTCTCACCCGACTTATTTAGTATTAAAACATACAGCCTCACCTGAAAGTCAAAACTGCTTCACCAAAACTTGTCTCAGATACCAGGAGCCCTGCCAATCTGGCTTTTGTGTTCTAGGGGAGCTAGTCAAAGCCAAATTGTCTCACCCGACTATTTAGTCTGAAAACATACAGCCTCACCTGGAAGTCAAAACTGCTTTGCCGTAACTTGACTCAGATGCCTGCACCCCTGCCAATCTGGCTTTTGCAGCCGAGGGGAACAAGTCAAAGCCAAACAGTCTCACTCGACTATTCCATCTTAAAACATACAGCCCCATCTGGCTGCCAAATTCGCTTTACCAAAATTTGTCTCAGATACCAGGAGCCCTGCCAATCTGGCATTTGCAGCCTAGGGGAGCAGGTCAAAGCCAAATAGTCTAACCAGACTATTTAGTCTTAAAACATACAGCCTCACCTGGAAGTCAAAACTGCTTCACCAAAACTTGTCTCAGATACCAGGAGCCCTGCCAATCTGGCATTTGCAGCCTAGGGGAGCTAGTCAAAGCCAAATAGTCTAACCAGACTATTTAGTCTTAAAACATACAGCCTCACCTGGAAGTCAAAACTGCTTTACCAAAACTTGTCTCAGATACCAGGAGATATGCCAATCTGGCTTTTGCAGCCTAGGGGAGCTAGTCAAAGCCAAATAGTCGTACCCGACTATTTAGTCTTAAAACATACAGTCTTGCCAATCTTGCTTTTGCAGCCTAGGGGAGCTAGTCAAAGGCCAAAAGGCTCACCCGACTTTTCCATCTTAAAACATACAGCCCCATCTGGCCGCCAAAATTGCTTTATCAAAACTTGTCTCAGATACCAGGAGCCCTGCCAATCTGGCTTTTGCAGCCTAGGGGAGCTAGTCAAAGCCAAATAGTCGTACCTGACTATTTAGTCTTAAAACATACAGCCTCACCTGGAAGTCAAAACTACTTCACCAAAACCTGTCTCAGATACCAGGAGCCCTGCCAAACTGGCTTTTGCAGCCTAGGGGAGTTAGTCAAAGCCAACTAGTCTCACCCGACTTCTAAGTCTTAAAACAATCAGCCTCACCTGGAAGTCAAAACTGCTTCACCAAAACGTGTCTCAGATACCAGGAGCCCTGCCAATCTGGCATTTGCAGCCTAGGGAAGCTAGTCAAGGCCAAAAAGTCTCACCCGACAATTTCATCTTAAAACATACAGCCTCACCTGGAAGGCAAAACTGCTTTACAAAAACTCTTCTCAGATACCAGGAGCCCTGTCAATTTGGCATTGCAGCCTAGGGGAGCAGGTCAAAGCCAAATAGTCTCACCCGTCTATTTAGTCCTACAACATACAGCCTTACCTGGCCGTCAAAACTGCTTTACCAAGCCTTGACTCAGATACCAGGACCCCTGCCAATCTGGCATTTGCAGCCTAGGGAAGCTAGTCAAAGCCAAAAAGTCTCACCCGACAATTCCATCTTAAAACATACAGCCTCGCCTGGACGTCAAAACTGCTTTACCAAAATTTGTCTCAGATACCAGGAGCCCTGCCAATCTGGCTTTTGCAGCCTAGGGGAGTTAGTCAACGCCAAATAGTTTCACACGAATATTTAGTCTTGAAACATACAGCCTCATCTGGAAGTCAAAACTGCTTTACCAAAATTTGACTCAGATACCAGGAGCCCAGTCAATTTGTCATTGCAGCCTAGGCTAGCAGGCCAAAGCCAAATAGTCTCACCCGTCTATTTAGTCTTAAAACATACAGCCTTACCTGGCCGTCAAAACTGCTTGACCAAGACTTGACTCAGATACCAGGAGCCCTGCCAATCTGGCTTTTGCAGCCTAGGGGAGCTTGTCAAAGCCAAAAAGTCTCACCTGACTTTTCCATCTTAAAACATACAGCCCCATCTGGCCGCCAAAATGTATTTAGCAAAACTTGTTTCAGATACCAGGAGCCCTGCCAATCTGGCATTTGCAGCCTAGGGGAGCAAGTCAACGCCAAATAGTCTCACCCGACTATTTAGTCTTAATACATACAGTCTCACCTGAAAGGCAAAACTGCTTTACAAAAACTTGTCTCAGATACCAGGAGCCCAGTCAATTTGTCATTGCAGCCTAGGCTAGCAGGCCAAAGCCAAATAGTCTCACCCGTCTATTTAGTCTTAAAACATACAGCCTTACTTGGCCGTCAAAACTGCTTAATCAAAATTTGACTCAGATACCAGCACCCCTGCCAATCTTGCTTTTGCAGCCTAGGGGAGCTAGTCAAAGCCCAAAAGGCTCACCCGACTTTTCCATCTTAAAACATACAGCCCCATCTGGCCGCCAAAATTTATTTAGCAAAACTTGTTTCAGATACCAGGAGCCCTGCCAATCTGGCATTTGCAGCCTAGGGGAGCTAGTCAAAGCCAAATAGTCTCACCCGACTATTCCATCTTAAAACATACAGCCTCACCTGGAAGTCAAAACTGCTTCACCAAAACTTGTCTGAGATACCAGGAGCCCCGCCAATCTGGCATTTGCAGCGTACGGGAGCTAGTCAAGGACAAAAAGTCTCACCCGACAATTCCATCTTAAAACCTACAGCCTCACCTGGAAGGCAAAACTGCTTTACAAAAACTCTTCTCAGATACCAGGAGCCCTGTCAATTTGGCATTGCAGCCTAGGGGGAGCAGGTCAAAGCCAAATAGTCTCACCCGTCTATTTAGTCTTAAAACATACAGCCTTACCTGGCCGTCAAAACTGCTTGACCAAGACTTGACTCAGATACCAGGAGCCCTGCCAATCTGGCTTTTGCAGCCTAGGGGAGCTTGTCAAAGCCAAAAAGTCTCACCTGACTTTTCCATCTTAAAACATACAGCCCCATCTGGCCGCCAAAATGTATTTAGCAAAACTTGTTTCAGATACCAGGAGCCCTGCCAATCTGGCATTTGCAGCCTAGGGGAGCAAGTCAACGCCAAATAGTCTCACCCGACTATTTAGTCTTAAAACATACAGTCTCACCTGGAAGGCAATACTGCTTTACAAAAACTTGTCTCAGATACCAGGAGCCCTGTCAATTTGGCATTGCAGCCTAGGGGAGCAGGCCAAAGCCAAATAGTCTCACCAGACTATTAAATCTTAAAACATACAGTCTTACCTGGCCGTCAAAACTGCTTTATCAAAATTTGACTCAGATACCAGCACCCCTGCCAACCTTGCTTTTGCAGCCCTAGGGGAGCTAGTCAAAGCCCAAAAGGCTCACCCGACTTTTCCATCTTAAAACATACAGCCCCATCTGGCCGCCAAAATTTATTTAGCAAAACTTGTTTCAGATACCAGGAGCCCTGCCAATCTGGCATTTGCAGCCTAGGGGAGCTAGTCAAAGCCAAATAGTCTCACCCGACTATGCCATCTAAAAACATACAGCCTCACCTGGAAGTCAAAACTGCTTCACCAAAACTTGTCTGAGATACCAGGAGCCCCGCCAATCTGGCATTTGCAGCCTAGGGGAGCTAGTCAAAGCCAAAAAGTCTCACCCGACTTTTCCATCTTAAAACATAAAGCCCCATCTGGCCGCCAAAATTGATTTAGCAAAACTTGTTTCAGATACCAGGAGCCCTGCCAATCTGGCATTTGCAGCCTAGGCGAGCTAGTCAAAGCCAAATAGTCTCACACGACTATTCCATCTTAAAACATATGGCCTCACCTGGACGTCAAAACTGCTTTATCAAAATTTGTCTCAGATACCAGGAGCCCTGCCAATCTGGCTTTTGCAGCCTAGGGGAGTTAGTCAAAGCCAACTAGTCTCACCCGACTATTTAGTCTTGAAACATACAGCCTCACCTGGAAGCCATAACTTGACTCAGATGCCTGCACCCCTGTCAATCTGGCATTTGCAGCCTAGGGGAGCAAGTCAACGCCAAATAGTCCCACCCGACTATTTAGTCTTAAAACATACAGTCTCACCTGGAAGGCAAAACTGCTTTACAAAAACTTTTCTCAGATACCAGGAGCCCTGTCAATTTGGCATTGCAGCCTAGGGGAGCAGGCCAAAGCCAAATAGTCTCACCAGACTATTAAATCTTAAAACATACAGTCTTTCCTGGCCGTCGAAACTGCTTTATCAAAATTTGACTCAGATACCAGCACCCCTGCCAATCTTGCTTTTGCAGCCTAGGGGAGCTAGTCAAAGCCCAAAAGGCTCACCCGACTTTTCCATCTTAAAACATACAGCCCCATCTGGCCGCTAAAATGTATTTAGCAAAACTTGTTTCAGATACCAGGAGCCCTGCCAATCTGGCATTTGCAGCCTAGGGGAGTTAGTCAAAGCCAACTAGTCTCACCCGACTATTTAGTCTTGAAACATACAGCCTCACCTGGAAGCCATAACTTGACTCAGATGCCTGCACCCCTGTCAATCTGGCATTTGCAGCCTAGAAGAGCAAGTCAACGCCAAATAGTCTCACCCAACTATTTAGTCTTAAAACATTCAGCCTCACCTGGAAGTCAAAACTGCTTCACCAAAACTTGTCTCAGATACCAGGAGCCCTGCCAATCTGGCATTTGCAGCCTAGGGAAGCTAGTCAAGGCCAAATAGTCTCACCCGACTATTTAATCTGAAAGCATACAGCCTCACCTAGAAGTCAAAACTGCTTTGCCAAAACTTGACCTGATACCAGGAGCCCTGATAATCTGGCTTTTGCAGCCTAGGGGAACAAGTCAAAGCCAAACAATCTCACCCGACTATTCCATCTTAAAACATATGGCCTCACCTGGACGTCAAAACTGCTTAACCAAAATTTGTCTCAGATACCAGGAGCCCTGCCAGTCTGGCTTTTGCAGCCTAGGGGAGTTAGTCAAAGCCAACTATTCTCACCCGACTATTTAGTCTTGAAACATACAGCCTCACCTGGAAGTCAAAACTGCTTTACCAAAATTTGACTCAGATACCAGGAGCCCTGCCAATCTGGCATTTGCAGCCTAGGGGAGCTAGTCAAAGCCAAATAGTCTCACCCGACTATTCCATCTTAAAACATACAGCCTCACCTGGAAGTCAAAACTGCTTCACCAAAACTTGTCTGAGATACCAAGAGCCCGCCAATCTGGCATTTGCAGCCTAGGGGAGCTAGTCAAAGCCCAAAAGGCTCACCCGACTTTTCCATCTTAAAACATACAACCCCATCTGGCCGCCAAAATTGATTTAGCAAAACTTGTTTCAGATACCAGGAGCCCTGCCAATCTGGCATTTGCAGCCTAGGGGAGCTAGTCAAAGCCAAATTGTCTCACCCGACTATTCCATCTTAAAACATACAGCCTCACCTGGAAGTCAAAACTGCTTCACCAAAACTTGTCTGAGATACCAGGAGCCCCGCCAATCTGGCATTTGCAGCCTAGGGGAGCTAGTCAAAGCCAAAAAGTCTCACCCGACTTTTCCATCTTAAAACATACAGCCCCATCTGGCCGCCAAAATTGATTTAGCAAAACTTGTTTCAGATACCAGGAGCCCTGCCAATCTGGCATTTGCAGCCTAGGGGAGCTAGTCAAAGCCAAATAGTCTCACCCGACTATTCCATCTTAAAACATATGGCCCCACCTGGACGTCAAAACTGCTTTACCAAAATTTGTCTCAGATACCAGGAGCCCTGCCAATCTGGCTTTTGCAGCCTAGGGGAGTTAGTCAAAGCCAACTAGTCTCACCCGACTATTTAGTCTTGAAACATACAGCCTCACCTGGAAGCCATAACTTGACTCAGATGCCTGCACCCCTGCCAATCTGGCATTTGCAGCCTAGGGGAGCTAGTCAAAGCCAAATAGAGTCACCCGACTATTCCATCTTAAAACATATGGCCTCACCTGGACGTCAAAACTGCTTTAGCAAAACTTGTCTCAGATACCAGAAGCCCTGCCAATCTGGCTTTTGCAGCCTAGGGGAGCTAGTCAAAGCCAAATAGTCGTACCCGACTATTTAGTCTTAAAACATTCAGCCTCACCTGAAAGTCAAAACTGCTTCACCAAAACTTGTCTCAGATACCAGAAGCCCTGCCAATCTGGCTTTTGCAGCCTAGGGGAGCTAGTCAAAGCCAAATTGTCTCACCCGACTATTTAGTCTGAAAACATACAGCCTCACCTGGAAGTCAAAACTGCTTTGCCGTAAATTGACTCAGATGCCTGCACCCCTGCCAATCTGGCTTTTGCAGCCGAGGGGAACAAGTCAAAGCCAAACAGTCTCACTCGACTATTCCATCTTAAAACATACAGCCCCATCTGGCTGCCAAATTTGCTTTACCAAAATTTGTCTCAGATACCAGGAGCCCTGCCAATCTGGCATTTGCAGCCTAGGGGAGCAGGTCAAAGCCAAATAGTCTAACCAGACTATTTAGTCTTAAAACATACAGCCTCACCTGGAAGTCAAAACTGCTTCACCAAAACTTGTCTCAGATACCAGGAGCCCTGCAAATCTGGCTTTTGCAGCCTAGGGGAGCTAGTCAAAGCCAAATAGTCGTACCCGACTATTTAGTCTTAAAACATACAGTCTTACCTGGCCGTCAAAACTGCTTTATCAAAATTTGACTCAGATACCAGCACCCCTGCCAATTTTGCTTTTGCAGCCTAGGGGAGCTAGTCAAAGCCCAAAAGGCTCACCCGACTTTTCCATCTTAAAACATTCAGCCCCACCTGGAAGTCAAAACTGCGTCACCAAAACTTGTCTCAGATACCAGGAGCCCCGCCAATCTGGCTTTTGCAGCCTAGGGGAGCTAGTCAAAGGCAAAGAGTCGTACCTGACTATTTAGTCATAAAACATACAGTCTTACCTGACCGTCAAAACTGCTTTATCAAAATTTGACTCAGATACCAGCACCCCTGCCAATTTTGCTTTTGCAGCCTAGGGGAGCTAGTCAAAGCCCAAAAGGCTCACCCGACTTTTCCATCTTAAAACATACAGCCCCATCTGGCCGCCAAAATTGATTTAGCAAAACTTGATTCAGATACCAGGAGCCCTGCCAATCTGGCTTTTGCAGCCTAGGGGAGCAGGTCAAAGCCAAATAGTCTAACCAGACTATTTAGTCTTAAAACATACAGCCTCACCTGGAAGTCAAAACTGCTTCACCAAAACTTGTCTCAGATACCAGAAGCCCTGCCAATCTGGCTTTTGCAGCCTAGGGGAGCTAGTCAAAGCCAAATAGTCGTACCCGACTATTTAGTCTTAAAACATTCAGCCTCACCTGGAAGTCAAAACTGCTTCACCAAAACTTGTCTCAGATACCAATAGCCCTGCCAATCTGGCATTTGCAGCCTAGGGAAGCTAGTCAAGGCCAAATAGTCTCACCCGACCATTTAATCTGAAAGCATACAGCCTCACCTGGAAGGCAAAACTGCTTTGCCAAAACCTGACCTGATATCAGGAGCCCTGCCAATCTGGACGTCAAAACTGCTTTACCAAAATTTGTCTCAGATACCAGGAGCCCTGCCAATCTGGCATTTGCAGCCTAGGGGAGCAGGTCAAAGCCAAACAGTCTCACTCGACTATTCCATCTTAAAACATACAGCCCCATCTGGCTGCCAAATTTGCTTTACCAAAATTTGTCTCAGACCAGGAGCCCTGCCAATCTGGCTTTTGTATTCTAGGGGAGCTAGTCAAAGCCAAATTGTCTCACCCGACTATTTAGTCTGAAAACATACAGCCTCACCTGGAAGTCAAAACTGCTTTGCCGTAACTTGACTCAGATGCCTGCACCCCTGCCAATCTGGCTTTTGCAGCCGAGGGGAACAAGTCAAAGCCAAACAGTCTCACTCGACTATTCCATCTTAAAACATACAGCCCCATCTGGCTGCCAAATTTGCTTTACCAAAATTTGTCTCAGATACCAGGAGCCCTGCCAATCTGGCATTTGCAGCCTAGGGGAGCTAGTCAAAGGCCAAAAGGCTCACCCGACTTTTCCATCTTAAAATATACAGCCCCATCTGGCCGCCAAAATTGATTTAGCAAAACTTGTTTCAGATACCAGGAGCCCTGCCAATCTGGCTTTTGCAGCCTAGGGGAGCAGGTCAAAGCCAAATAGTCTAACCAGACTATTTAGTCTTAAAACATACAGCCTCACCTGGAAGTCAAAACTGCTTCACCAAAACTTGTCTCAGATACCAGGAGCCCTGCAAATCTGGCTTTTGCAGCCTAGGGGAGCTAGTCAAAGCCAAATAGTCGTACCCGACTATTTAGTCTTAAAACATTCAGCCTCACCTGGAAGTCAAAACTGCTTCACCAAAACTTGTCTCAGATACCAATAGCCCTGCCAATCTGGCATTTGCAGCCTAGGGAAGCTAGTCAAGGCCAAATAGTCTCACCCGACTATTTAATCTGAAAGCATACAGCCTCACCTGGAAGTCAAAACTGCTTTGCCAAAACCTGACCTGATACCAGGAGCCCTGCCAATCTGGCTTTTGCAGCCGAGGGGAACTAGTCAAAGCCAAACAGTCTCACTCGACTATTCCATCTTAAAACATACAGCCCCACCTGGCTGCCAAATTTGCTTTACCAAAATTTGTCTCAGATACCAGGAGCCCTGCCAATCTGGCATTTGCAGCCTAGGGGAGCAGGTCAAAGCCAAATAGTCTAACCAGACTATTTAGTCTTAAAACATACAGCCTCACCTGGAAGTCAAAACTGCTTTACCAAAATTTGTCTCAGATACCAGGAGCCCTGCCAATCTGGCTTTTGCAGCCTAGGGGAGCTAGTCAAAGCCAAAAGTCTCGCTCACCCGACTATTTCCAGTCTTAAAACATACAGCCTCACCTGGAAGTCAAAACTGCTTTATCAAAACTTGTCTCAGATACCAGGAGCCCTGCCAAACTGGCTTTTGCAGCCTAGGGGAGCTAGTCAAAGGCCAAAAGGCTCACCCGACTTTTCCATCTTAAAACATACAGCCCCATCTGGCCGCCAAAATTGCTTTATCAAAACTTGTCTCAGATACCAGGAGCCCTGCCAATCTGGCTTTTGCAGCCTAGGGGAGCTAGTCAAAGCCAAATAGTCGTACCTGACTATTTAGTCTTAAAACATACAGCCTCACCTGGAAGTCAAAACTGCTTCACAAAAACCTGTCTCAGATTCCAGGAGCCCTGCCAAACTGGCTTTTGCAGCCTAGGGGAGTTAGTCAAAGCCAACTAGTCTCACCCGACTATCTAGTCTTGAAACATACAGCCTCACCTGGAAGTCAAAACTGCTTTACCAAAATTTGACTCAGATACCAGCACCCCTGCCAATCTTGCTTTTGCAGCCTAGGGGAGCTAGTCAAAGCCCAAAAGGCTCACCCGACTTTTCCATCTTAAAACATACAGCCCCATCTGGCCGCCAAAATGTATTTAGCAAAACTTGTTTCAGATACCAGGAGCCCTGCCAATCTGGCTTTTGCAGCCTAGGGGAGTTAGTCAAAGCCAACTAGTCTCACCCGACTACTAAGTCTTAAAACAATCAGCCTCACCTGGAAGTCAAAACTGCTTCACCAAAACGTGTCTCAGATACCAGGAGCCCTGCCAATCTGGCATTTGCAGCCTAGGGAAGCTAGTCAAGGCCAAAAAGTCTCACCCGACAATTCCATCTTAAAACATACAGCCTCACCTGGAAGGCAAAACTGCTTTACAAAAACTCTTCTCAGATACCAGGAGCCCTGTCAATTTGGCATTGCAGCCTAGGGGAGCAGGTCAAAGCCAAATAGTCTCACCCGTCTATTTAGTCCTACAACATACAGCCTTACCTGGCCGTCAAAACTGCTTTACCAAGCCTTGACTCAGATACCAGGACCCCTGCCAATCTGGCATTTGCAGCCTAGGGAAGCTAGTCAAAGCCAAAAAGTCTCACCCGACAATTCCATCTTTAAACATACAGCCTCGCCTGGACGTCAAAACTGCTTTACCAAAATTTGTCTCAGATACCAGGAGCCCTGCCAATCTGGCTTTTGCAGCCTAGGGGAGTTAGTCAACGCCAACTAGTCTCACACGAATATTTAGTCTTGAAACATACAGCCTCATCTGGAAGTCAAAACTGCTTTACCAAAATTTGACTCAGATACCAGGAGCCCTGCCAATCTGGCTTTTGAAGCCTAGGGGAGCTTGTCAAAGCCAAAAAGTCTCACCCGACTTTTCCATCTTAAACCATACAGCCCCATCTGGCCGCCAAAATTGCTTTAGCAAAACTTGTCTCAGATACCAGGAACCCTGCAAATCTGGCTTTTGCAGCCTAGGGGAGCTAGTCAAAGCCAAATAGTCTCACCCGACTATTTAGTCTTAAAACATTCAGCCTCACCTGGAAGTCAAAACTGCTTCACCAAAACTTGTCTCAGATACCAGGAGCCCTGCCAATCTGGCATTTGCAGCCTAGGGAAGCTAGCCAAGGCCAAATAGTCTCACCCGATTATTTAATCTGAAAGCATACAGCCTCACCTGGAAGTCAAAACTGCTTTGCCAAAACCTGACCTGATACCAGGAGCCCTGCCAATCTGGCTTTTGCAGCCTAGGGGAATAAGTCAAAGCCAAACAGTCTCACCCGACTATTCCATCTTAAAACATATGGCCTCACCTGGACGTCAAAACTGCTTAACCAAAATTTGTCTCAGATACCAGGAGCCCTGCCAGTCTGGCTTTTGCAGCCTAGGGGAGTTAGTCAAAGCCAACTATTCTCACCCGACTATTTAGTCTTGAAACACACAGCCTCACCTGGAAGCCATAACTTGACTCAGATGCCTGCACCCCTGTCAATCTGGCATTTGCAGCCTAGGGGAGCAAGTCAACGCCAAATAGTCTCACCCGACTATTTAGTCTTAAAACATGCAGTCTCACCTGGAAGGCGAAACTGCTTTACAAAAACTTGTCTCAGATACCAGGAGCCCAGTCAATTTGGCATTGCAGCCTAGGGGAGCAGGCCAAAGCCAAATAGTCTCATCAGACTATTAAATCTTAAAACATACAGTCTTACCTGGCCGTCAAAACTGCTTTATCAAAATTTGACTCAGATACCAGCACCCCTGCCAATCTTGCTTTTGCAGCCTAGGGGAGCTAGTCAAAGCCCAAAAGGCTCACCCGACTTTTCCATCTTAAAACATACAGCCCCATCTGGCCGCCAAAATTTATTTAGCAAAACTTGTTTCAGATACCAGGAGCCCTGCCAATCTGGCATTTGCTGCCTAGGGGAGCTAGTCAAAGCCAAATAGTCTCACCTGACTATTCCATCTTAAAACATACAGCCTCACCTGGAAGTCAAAACTGCTTCACCAAAACTTGTCTGAGATACCAGTAGCCCCGCCAATCTGGCTTTTGCAGCCTAGGGGAGCTAGTCAAGGCCAAAAAGTCTCACCCGACAATTCCATCTTAAAACATACAGCCTCACCTGGAAGGCAAAACTGCTTTACAAAAACTCTTCTCAGATACCAGGAGCCCTGTCAATTTGGCATTGCAGCCTAGGGGAGCAGGTCAAAGCCAAATAGTCTCACCCGACAATTCCATCTTAAAACATACAGCCTCGCCTGGACGTCAAAACTGCTTTACCAACATTTGTCTCAGATACCAGGAGCCCTGCCAATCTGGCTTTTGCAGCCTAGGGGAGTTAGTCAAAGCCAACTAGTCTCACACGAATATTTAGTCTTGAAACATACAGCCTTACCTGGCCGTCAAAACTGCTTTACCAAGACTTGACTCAGATACCAGGACCCCTGCCAATCTGGCATTTGCAGCCTAGGGAAGCTAGTCAAAGCCAAAAAGTCTCACCCGACAATTCCATCTTAATACATACAGCCTCGCCTGGACGTCAAAACTGCTTTACCAAAATTTGTCTCAGATACCAGGATTCTCACACGAATATTTAGTCTTGAAACATACAGCCTCACCTGGAAGTCAAAACTGATTTTCCAAAATTTGACTCAGATACCAGGAGCCCTGCCAATCTGGCTTTTGCAGCCTACCCGACTATTTAGTCTTAAAACATACAGTCTTACCTGGCCGTCAAAACTGCTTAATCAAAATTTGACTCAGATACCAGCACCCCTGCCAATCTTGCTTTTGCAGCCTAGGGGAGCTAGTCAAAGGCCAAAAGGCTCACCCGACTTTTCCATCTTAAAACATACAGCCCCATCTGGCCGCCAAAATTGCTTTATCAAAACTTGTCTCAGATACCAGGAGCCCTGCCAAACTGGCTTTTGCAGCCTAGGGGAGTTAGTCAACGCCAACTAGTCTCACACGAATATTTAGTCTTGAAACATACAGCCTCATCTGGAAGTCAAAACTGCTTTACCAAAATTTGACTCAGATACCAGGAGCCCTGCCAATCTGGCTTTTGAAGCCTAGGGGAGCTTGTCAAAGCCAAAAAGTCTCACCCGACTTTTCCATCTTAAACCATACAGCCCCATCTGGCCGCCAAAATTGCTTTAGCAAAACTTGTCTCAGATACCAGGAACCCTGCAAATCTGGCTTTTGCAGCCTAGGGGAGCTAGTCAAAGCCAAATAGTCTCACCCGACTATTTAGTCTTAAAACATTCAGCCTCACCTGGAAGTCAAAACTGCTTCACCAAAACTTGTCTCAGATACCAGAAGCCCTGCCAATCTGGCATTTGCAGCCTAGGGAAGCTAGCCAAGGCCAAATAGTCTCACCCGATTATTTAATCTGAAAGCATACAGCCTCACCTGGAAGTCAAAACTGCTTTGCCAAAACCTGACCTGATACCAGGAGCCCTGCCAATCTGGCTTTTGCAGCCTAGGGGAATAAGTCAAAGCCAAACAGTCTCACCCGACTATTCCATCTTAAAACATATGGCCTCACCTGGACGTCAAAACTGCTTAACCAAAATTTGTCTCAGATACCAGGAGCCCTGCCAGTCTGGCTTTTGCAGCCTAGGGGAGTTAGTCAAAGCCAACTATTCTCACCCGACTATTTAGTCTTGAAACACACAGCCTCACCTGGAAGCCATAACTTGACTCAGATGCCTGCACCCCTGTCAATCTGGCATTTGCAGCCTAGGGGAGCAAGTCAACGCCAAATAGTCTCACCCGACTATTTAGTCTTAAAACATGCAGTCTCACCTGGAAGGCGAAACTGCTTTACAAAAACTTGTCTCAGATACCAGGAGCCCTGTCAATTTGGCATTGCAGCCTAGGGGAGCAGGCCAAAGCCAAATAGTCTCATCAGACTATTAAATCTTAAAACATACAGTCTTACCTGGCCGTCAAAACTGCTTTATCAAAATTTGACTCAGATACCAGCACCCCTGCCAATCTTGCTTTTGCAGCCTAGGGGAGCTAGTCAAAGCCCAAAAGGCTCACCCGACTTTTCCATCTTAAAACACACAGCCCCATCTGGCCGCCAAAATTTATTTAGCAAAACTTGTTTCAGATACCAGGAGCCCTGCCAATCTGGCATTTGCTGCCTAGGGGAGCTAGTCAAAGCCAAATAGTCTCACCTGACTATTCCATCTTAAAACATACAGCCTCACCTGGAAGTCAAAACTGCTTCACCAAAACTTGTCTGAGATACCAGTAGCCCCGCCAATCTGGCTTTTGCAGCCTAGGGGAGCTAGTCAAGGCCAAAAAGTCTCACCCGACAATTCCATCTTAAAACATACAGCCTCACCTGGAAGGCAAAACTGCTTTACAAAAACTCTTCTCAGATACCAGGAGCCCTGTCAATTTGGCATTGCAGCCTAGGGGAGCAGGTCAAAGCCAAATAGTCTCACCCGACAATTCCATCTTAAAACATACAGCCTCGCCTGGACGTCAAAACTGCTTTACCAACATTTGTCTCAGATACCAGGAGCCCTGCCAATCTGGCTTTTGCAGCCTAGGGGAGTTAGTCAAAGCCAACTAGTCTCACACGAATATTTAGTCTTGAAACATACAGCCGTACCTGGCCGTCAAAACTGCTTTACCAAGACTTGACTCAGATACCAGGACCCCTGCCAATCTGGCATTTGCAGCCTAGGGAAGCTAGTCAAAGCCAAAAAGTCTCACCCGACAATTCCATCTTAAAACATACAGCCTCGCCTGGACGTCAAAACTGCTTTACCAAAATTTGTCTCAGATACCAGGAGCCCTGCCAATCTGGCTTTTGCAGCCTAGGGGAGTTAGTCAAAGCCAACTAGTCTCACACGAATATTTAGTCTTGAAACATACAGCCTCACCTGGAAGTCAAAACTGATTTACCAAAATTTGACTCAGATACCAGGAGCCCTGCCAATCTGGCTTTTGCAGCCTAGGGGAGCTTGTCAAAGCCAAAAAGTCTCACCCGACTTTTCCATCTTAAACCATACAGCCCCATCTGGCCGCCAAAATTGCTTTAGCAAAACTTGTCTCAGATACCAGGAGCCCTGCAAATCTGGCTTTTGCAACCTAGGGGAGCTAGTCAAAGCCAAATAGTCTCACCCGACTATTTAGTCTTAAAACATTCAGCCTCACCTGGAAGTCAAAACTGCTTCACCAAAACTTGTCTCAGATACCAGGAGCCCTGCCAATCTGGCATTTGCTGCCTAGGGAAGCTAGCCAAGGCCAAATAATCTCACCCGACTATTTAATCTTAAAACATACAGCCTCGCCTGGACGTCAAAACTGCTTTACCAAAATTTGTCTCAGATACCAGGAGCCCTGCCAATCTGGCTTTTGCAGTCTAGGGGAGCTAGTCAAAGCCAAAGAGTCTCACCCGACTATTCCATCTTAAAGCATATGGCCTCACCTGGACGTCAAAACTGCTTTACCAAAATTTGTCTCAGATACCAGGAGCCCTGCCAATCTGGCTTTTGCAGCCTAGGGGAGTTAGTCAAAGCCAACTAGTCTCACCCGACTATTTAGTCTTGAAACATACAGCCTCACCTGGAAGTCAAAACTGCTTTACCAAAATTTGACTCAGATACCAGCACCCCTGCCAATCTGGCTTTTGCAGCCTAGGGGAGCTAGTCAAGGCCAAAAAGTCTCACCCGACAATTCCATCTTAAAACATACAGCCTCACCTGGAAGGCAAAACTGCTTTACAAAAACTCTTCTCAGATACCAGGAGCCCTGTCAATTTGGCATTGCAGCCTAGGGGAGCAGGTCAAAGCCAAATAGTCTCACCCGACAATTCCATCTTAAAACATACAGCCTCGCCTGGACGTCAAAACTGCTTTACCAACATTTGTCTCAGATACCAGGAGCCCTGCCAATCTGGCTTTTGCAGCCTAGGGGAGTTAGTCAAAGCCAACTAGTCTCACACGAATATTTAGTCTTGAAACATACAGCCTTACCTGGCCGTCAAAACTGCTTTACCAAGACTTGACTCAGATACCAGGACCCCTGCCAATCTGGCATTTGCAGCCTAGGGAAGCTAGTCAAAGACAAAAAGTCTCACCCGACAATTCCATCTTAAAACATACAGCCTCGCCTGGACGTCAAAACTGCTTTACCAAAATTTGTCTCAGATACCAGGATTCTCACACGAATATTTAGTCTTGAAACATACAGCCTCACCTGGAAGTCAAAACTGATTTACCAAAATTTGACTCAGATACCAGGAGCCCTGCCAATCTGGCTTTTGCAGCCTACCCGACTATTTAGTCTTAAAACATACAGTCTTACCTGGCCGTCAAAACTGCTTAATCAAAATTCGACTCAGATACCAGCACCCCTGCCAATCTTGCTTTTGCAGCCTAGGGGAGCTAGTCAAAGGCCAAAAGGCTCACCCGACTTTTCCATCTTAAAACATACAGCCCCATCTGGCCGCCAAAATTGCTTTATCAAAACTTGTCTCAGATACCAGGAGCCCTGCCAAACTGGCTTTTGCAGCCTAGGGGAGCTAGTCAAAGGCCAAAAGGCTCACCCGACTTTTCCATCTTAAAACATACAGCCCCATCTGGCCGCCAAAATTGCTTTATCAAAACTTGTCTCAGATACCAGGAGCCCTGCCAATCTGGCTTTTGCAGCCTAGGGGAGCTAGTCAAAGCCAAATAGTCGTACCTGACTATTTAGTCTTAAAACATACAGCCTCACCTGGAAGTCAAAACTGCTTCACAAAAACCTGTCTCAGATTCCAGGAGCCCTGCCAAACTGGCTTTTGCAGCCTAGGGGAGTTAGTCAAAGCCAACTAGTCTCACCCGACTATCTAGTCTTGAAACATACAGCCTCACCTGGAAGTCAAAACTGCTTTACCAAAATTTGACTCAGATACCAGCACCCCTGCCAATCTTGCTTTTGCAGCCTAGGGGAGCTAGTCAAAGCCCAAAAGGCTCACCCGACTTTTCCATCTTAAAACATACAGCCCCATCTGGCCGCCAAAATGTATTTAGCAAAACTTGTTTCAGATACCAGGAGCCCTGCCAATCTGGCTTTTGCAGCCTAGGGGAGTTAGTCAAAGCCAACTAGTCTCACCCGACTACTAAGTCTTAAAACAATCAGCCTCACCTGGAAGTCAAAACTGCTTCACCAAAACGTGTCTCAGATACCAGGAGCCCTGCCAATCTGGCATTTGCAGCCTAGGGAAGCTAGTCAAGGCCAAAAAGTCTCACCCGACAATTCCATCTTAAAACATACAGCCTCACCTGGAAGGCAAAACTGCTTTACAAAAACTCTTCTCAGATACCAGGAGCCCTGTCAATTTGGCATTGCAGCCTAGGGGAGCAGGTCAAAGCCAAATAGTCTCACCCGTCTATTTAGTCCTACAACATACAGCCTTAACTGGCCGTCAAAACTGCTTTACCAAGCCTTGACTCAGATACCAGGACCCCTGCCAATCTGGCATTTGCAGCCTAGGGAAGCTAGTCAAAGCCAAAAAGTCTCACCCGACAATTCCATCTTTAAACATACAGCCTCGCCTGGACGTCAAAACTGCTTTACCAAAATTTGTCTCAGATACCAGGAGCCCTGCAAATCTGGCTTTTGCAGCCTAGGGGAGCTAGTCAACGCCAACTAGTCTCACACGAATATTTAGTCTTGAAACATACAGCCTCATCTGGAAGTCAAAACTGCTTTACCAAAATTTGACTCAGATACCAGGAGCCCTGCCAATCTGGCTTTTGAAGCCTAGGGGAGCTTGTCAAAGCCAATAAGTCTCACCCGACTTTTCCATCTTAAACCATACAGCCCCATCTGGCCGCCAAAATTGCTTTAGCAAAACTTGTCTCAGATACCAGGAGCCCTGCAAATCTGGCTTTTGCAGCCTAGGGGAGCTAGTCAAAGCCAAATAGTCTCACCCGACTATTTAGTCTTAAAACATTCAGCCTCACCTGGAAGTCAAAACTGCTTCACCAAAACTTGTCTCAGATACCAGGAGCCCTGCCAATCTGGCATTTGCAGCCTAGGGGAGCAAGTCAACGCCAAATAGTCTCACCCGACTATTTAGTCTTAAAACATGCAGTCTCACCTGGAAGGCGAAACTGCTTTACAAAAACTTGTCTCAGATACCAGGAGCCCTGTCAATTTGGCATTGCAGCCTAGGGGAGCAGGCCAAAGCCAAATAGTCTCATCAGACTATTAAATCTTAAAACATACAGTCTTACCTGGCCGTCAAAACTGCTTTATCAAAATTTGACTCAGATACCAGCACCCCTGCCAATCTTGCTTTTGCAGCCTAGGGGAGCTAGTCAAAGCCCAAAAGGCTCACCCGACTTTTCCATCTTAAAACATACAGCCCCATCTGGCCGCCAAAATTTATTTAGCAAAACTTGTTTCAGATACCAGGAGCCCTGCCAATCTGGCTTTTGCAGCCTAGGGGAGTTAGTCAAAGCCAACTAGTCTCACCCGACTACTAAGTCTTAAAACAATCAGCCTCACCTGGAAGTCAAAACTGCTTCACCAAAACGTGTCTCAGATACCAGGAGCCCTGCCAATCTGGCATTTGCAGCCTAGGGAAGCTAGTCAAGGCCAAAAAGTCTCACCCGACAATTCCATCTTAAAACATACAGCCTCACCTGGAAGGCAAAACTGCTTTACAAAAACTCTTCTCAGATACCAGGAGCCCTGTCAATTTGGCATTGCAGCCTAGGGGAGCAGGTCAAAGCCAAATAGTCTCACCCGTCTATTTAGTCCTACAACATACAGCCTTACCTGGCCGTCAAAACTGCTTTACCAAGCCTTGACTCAGATACCAGGACCCCTGCCAATCTGGCATTTGCAGCCTAGGGAAGCTAGTCAAAGCCAAAAAGTCTCACCCGACAATTCCATCTTTAAACATACAGCCTCGCCTGGACGTCAAAACTGCTTTACCAAAATTTGTCTCAGATACCAGGAGCCCTGCCAATCTGGCTTTTGCAGCCTAGGGGAGTTAGTCAACGCCAACTAGTCTCACACGAATATTTAGTCTTGAAACATACAGCCGTACCTGGCCGTCAAAACTGCTAGGAGCCCTGCCAATCTGGCTTTTGCAGCCTAGGGGAGTTAGTCAAAGCCAACTAGTCTCACACGAATATTTAGTCTTGAAACATACAGCCTCACCTGGAAGTCAAAACTGCTTTACCAAAACTTGACTCAGATACCAGGAGCCCTGCCAATCTGGCTTTTGCAGCCTAGGGGAGCTTGTCAAAGCCAAAAAGTCTCACCCGACTTTTCCATCTTAAACCATACAGCCCCATCTGGCCGCCAAAATTGCTTTAGCAAAACTTGTCTCAGATACCAGGAGCCCTGCAAATCTGGCTTTTGCAACCTAGGGGAGCTAGTCAAAGCCAAATAGTCTCACCCGACTATTTAGTCTTAAAACATTCAGCCTCACCTGGAAGTCAAAACTGCTTCACCAAAACTTGTCTCAGATACCAGGAGCCCTGCCAATCTGGCATTTGCTGCCTAGGGAAGCTAGCCAAGGCCAAATAATCTCACCCGACTATTTAATCTTAAAACATACAGCCTCGCCTGGACGTCAAAACTGCTTTACCAAAATTTGTCTCAGATACCAGGAGCCCTGCCAATCTGGCTTTTGCAGTCTAGGGGAGCTAGTCAAAGCCAAAGAGTCTCACCCGACTATTCCATCTTAAAGCATATGGCCTCACCTGGACGTCAAAACTGCTTTACCAAAATTTGTCTCAGATACCAGGAGCCCTGCCAATCTGGCTTTTGCAGCCTAGGGGAGTTAGTCAAAGCCAACTAGTCTCACCCGACTATTTAGTCTTGAAACATACAGCCTCACCTGGAAGTCAAAACTGCTTTACCAAAATTTGACTCAGATACCAGCACCCCTGCCAATCTGGCTTTTGCAGCCTAGGGGAGCTAGTCAAGGCCAAAAAGTCTCACCCGACAATTCCATCTTAAAACATACAGCCTCACCTGGAAGGCAAAACTGCTTTACAAAAACTCTTCTCAGATACCAGGAGCCCTGTCAATGTTTGGCATTGCAGCCTAGGGGAGCAGGTCAAAGCCAAATAGTCTCACCCGACAATTCCATCTTAAAACATACAGCCTCGCCTGGACGTCAAAACTGCTTTACCAACATTTGTCTCAGATACCAGGAGCCCTGCCAATCTGGCTTTTGCAGCCTAGGGGAGTTAGTCAAAGCCAACTAGTCTCACACCGAATATTTAGTCTTGAAACATACAGCCTTACCTGGCCGTCAAAACTGCTTTACCAAGACTTGACTCAGATACCAGGACCCCTGCCAATCTGGCATTTGCAGCCTAGGGAAGCTAGTCAAAGACAAAAAGTCTCACCCGACAATTCCATCTTAAAACATACAGCCTCGCCTGGACGTCAAAACTGCTTTACCAAAATTTGTCTCAGATACCAGGATTCTCACACGAATATTTAGTCTTGAAACATACAGCCTCACCTGGAAGTCAAAACTGATTTACCAAAATTTGACTCAGATACCAGGAGCCCTGCCAATCTGGCTTTTGCAGCCTACCCGACTATTTAGTCTTAAAACATACAGTCTTACCTGGCCGTCAAAACTGCTTAATCAAAATTTGACTCAGATACCAGCACCCCTGCCAATCTTGCTTTTGCAGCCTAGGGGAGCTAGTCAAAGGCCAAAAGGCTCACCCGACTTTTCCATCTTAAAACATACAGCCCCATCTGGCCGCCAAAATTGCTTTATCAAAACTTGTCTCAGATACCAGGAGCCCTGCCAAACTGGCTTTTGCAGCCTAGGGGAGCTAGTCAAAGCCAAATAGTCTCACCCGACTATTTAGTCTTAAAACATTCAGCCTCACCTGGAAGTCAAAACTGCTTCACCAAAACTTGTCTCAGATACCAGGAGCCCTGCCAATCTGGCATTTGCAGCCTAGGGGAGCAAGTCAACGCCAAATAGTCTCACCCGACTATTTAATCTTAAAACATACAGCCTCACCTGGAAGTCAAAACTCTTGCCAAACAACAGGACCCAATCGGCTGAGCGAAACTGCTTTACAAAAACTTGTCTCAGATACCAGGAGCCCTGTCAATTTGGCATTGCAGCCTAGGGGGAGCAGGCCAAAGCCAAATAGTCTCATCAGACTATTAAATCTTAAAACATACAGTCTTACCTGGCCGTCAAAACTGCTTTATCAAAATTTGACTCAGATACCAGCACCCCTGCCAATCTTGCTTTTGCAGCCTAGGGGAGCTAGTCAAAGCCCAAAAGGCTCACCCGACTTTTCCATCTTAAAACACACAGCCCCATCTGGCCGCCAAAATTTATTTAGCAAAACTTGTTTCAGATACCAGGAGCCCTGCCAATCTGGCATTTGCTGCCTAGGGGAGCTAGTCAAAGCCAAATAGTCTCACCTGACTATTCCATCTTAAAACATACAGCCTCACCTGGAAGTCAAAACTGCTTCACCAAAACTTGTCTGAGATACCAGTAGCCCCGCCAATCTGGCTTTTGCAGCCTAGGGGAGCTAGTCAAGGCCAAAAAGTCTCACCCGACAATTCCATCTTAAAACATACAGCCTCACCTGGAAGGCAAAACTGCTTTACAAAAACTCTTCTCAGATACCAGGAGCCCTGTCAATTTGGCATTGCAGCCTAGGGGAGCAGGTCAAAGCCAAATAGTCTCACCCGACAATTCCATCTTAAAACATACAGCCTCGCCTGGACGTCAAAACTGCTTTACCAACATTTGTCTCAGATACCAGGAGCCCTGCCAATCTGGCTTTTGCAGCCTAGGGAGTTAGTCAAAGCCAACTAGTCTCACACGAATATTTAGTCTTGAAACATACAGCCGTACCTGGCCGTCAAAACTGCTTTACCAAGACTTGACTCAGATACCAGGACCCCTGCCAATCTGGCATTTGCAGCCTAGGGAAGCTAGTCAAAGCCAAAAAGTCTCACCCGACAATTCCATCTTAAAACATACAGCCTCGCCTGGACGTCAAAACTGCTTTACCAAAATTTGTCTCAGATACCAGGAGCCCTGCCAATCTGGCTTTTGCAGCCTAGGGGAGTTAGTCAAAGCCAACTAGTCTCACACGAATATTTAGTCTTGAAACATACAGCCTCACCTGGAAGTCAAAACTGATTTACCAAAATTTGACTCAGATACCAGGAGCCCTGCCAATCTGGCTTTTGCAGCCTAGGGGAGCTTGTCAAAGCCAAAAAGTCTCACCCGACTTTTCCATCTTAAACCATACAGCCCCATCTGGCCGCCAAAATTGCTTTAGCAAAACTTGTCTCAGATACCAGGAGCCCCGCCAATCTGGCTTTTGCAACCTAGGGGAGCTAGTCAAAGCCAAATAGTCTCACCCGACTATTTAGTCTTAAAACATTCAGCCTCACCTGGAAGTCAAAACTGCTTCACCAAAACTTGTCTCAGATACCAGGAGCCCTGCCAATCTGGCATTTGCTGCCTAGGGAAGCTAGCCGAGGCCAAATAATCTCACCCGACTATTTAATCTTAAAACATACAGCCTCGCCTGGACGTCAAAACTGCTTTACCAAAATTTGTCTCAGATACCAGGAGCCCTGCCAATCTGGCTTTTGCAGTCTAGGGGAGCTAGTCAAAGCCAAAGAGTCTCACCCGACTATTCCATCTTAAAGCATATGGCCTCACCTGGACGTCAAAACTGCTTCACCAAAATTTGTCTCAGATACCAGGAGCCCTGCCAATCTGGCTTTTGCAGCCTAGGGGAGTTAGTCAAAGCCAACTAGTCTCACCCGACTATTTAGTCTTGAAACATACAGCCTCACCTGGAAGTCAAAACTGCTTTACCAAAATTTGACTCAGATACCAGCACCCCTGCCAATCTTGCTTTTGCAGCCTAGGGGAGCTAGTTAAAGCCCAAAAGGCTCACCTGACTTTTCCATCTTAAAACATACAGCCCCATCTGGCCGCCAAAATGTATTTAGCAAAACTTGTTTCAGATACCAGGAGCCCTGCCAATCTGGCTTTTGCAGCCTAGGGAAGCTAGTCAAGGCCAAATAGTCTCACCCGACAATTCCATCTTAAAACATACAGCCTCGCCTGGACGTCAAAACTGCTTTACCAAAACGTGTCTCAGATACCAGGAGCCCTGCCAATCTGGCATTTGCAGCCTAGGGAAGCTAGTCAAGGCCAAAAAGTCTCACCCGACAATTCCATCTTTAAACATACAGCCTCGCCTGGACGTCAAAACTGCTTTACCAAAATTTGTCTCAGATACCAGGAGCCCTGCCAATCTGGCTTTTGCAGCCTAGGGGAGTTAGTCAAAGCCAACTAGTCTCACCCGACTATTTAATCTGAAAGCATACAGCCTCACCTAGAAGTCAAAACTGCTTTGCCAAAACCTGACCTGATACCAGGAGCCCTGACAATCTGGCTTTTGCAGCCTAGGGGAACAAGTCAAAGCCAAACAGTCTCACCCGACTATTCCATCTTAAAACATATGGCCTCACCTGGACGTCAAAACTGCTTTACCAAAATTCGTCTCAGATACCAGGAGAACTGCCAATCTGGCTTTTGCAGCCTAGGGGAGTTAGTCAAAGCCAACTAGTCTCACCCGACTATTTAGTCTTGAAACATACAGCCTCACCTGGAAGCCATAACTTGACTCAGATGCTTGCACCCCTGTCAATGTGGCATTTGCAGCCTAGGGGAGCAAGTCAACGCCAAATAGTCTCACCCGACTATTTAGTCTTAATACATACAGTCTCACCTGAAAGGCAAAACTGCTTTACAAAAACTTGTCTCAGATACCAGGAGCCCAGTCAATTTGGCATTGCAGCCTAGGCTAGCAGGCCAAAGCCAAATAGTCTCACCCGTCTATTTAGTCTTAAAACGTACAGCCTTACTTGGCCGTCAAAACTGCTTTATCAAAATTTGACTCAGATACCAGCAGCCCTGCCAATCTTGCTTTTGCAGCCTAGGGGAGCTAGTCAAAGCCCAAAAGGCTCACCCGACTTTTCCATCTTAAAACATACAGCCCCATCTGGCCGCCAAAATTGATTTAGCAAAACTTGATTCAGATACCAGGAGCCCTGCCAATCTGGCATTTGCAGCCTAGGGGAGCTAGTCAAAGCCAAATAGTCTCACCCGACTATTCCATCTTAAAACATACAGCCTCACCTGGAAGTCAAAACTGCTTCACCAAAACTTGTCTGAGATACCAGGAGCCCCGCCAATCTGGCATTTGCAGCCTAGGGGAGCTAGTCAAGGACAAAAAGTCTCACCCGACAATTCCATCTTAAAACCTACAGCCTCACCTGGAAGGCAAAACTGCTTTACAAAAACTCTTCTCAGATACCAGGAGCCCTGTCAATTTGGCATTGCAGCCTAGGGGAGCAGGTCAAAGCCAAATAGTCTCACCCGTCTATTTAGTCTTAAAACATACAGCCTTACCTGGCCGTCAAAACTGCTTGACCAAGACTTGACTCAGATACCAGGAGCCCTGCCAATCTGGCTTTTGCAGCCTAGGGGAGCTTGTCAAAGCCAAAAAGTCTCACCCGACTTTTCCATCTTAAAACATACAGCCCCATCTGGCCGCCAAAATGTATTTAGCAAAACTTGTTTCAGATACCAGGAGCCCTGCCAATCTGGCATTTGCAGCCTAGGGGAGCAAGTCAACGCCAAATAGTCTCACCCGACTATTTAGTCTTAAAACATACAGTCTCACCTGGAAGGCAAAACTGCTTTACAAAAACTTGTCTCAGATACCAGGAGCCCTGTCAATTTGGCATTGCAGCCTAGGGGAGCAGGCCAAAGCCAAATAGTCTCACCAGACTATTAAATCTTAAAACATACAGTCTTACCTGGCCGTCAAAACTGCTTTATCAAAATTTGACTCAGATACCAGCACCCCTGCCAATCTTGCTTTTGCAGCCTAGGGGAGCTAGTCAAAGCCCAAAAGGCTCACCCGACTTTTCCATCTTAAAACATACAGCCCCATCTGGCCGCCAAAATGTATTTAGCAAAACTTGTTTCAGATACCAGGAGCCCTGCCAATCTGGCATTTGCAGCCTAGGGGAGCAAGTCAACGCCAAATAGTCTCACCCGACTATTTAGTCTTAAAACATACAGTCTCACCTGGAAGGCAAAACTGCTTTACAAAAACTTGTCTCAGATACCAGGAGCCCTGTCAATTTGGCATTGCAGCCTAGGGGAGCAGGCCAAAGCCAAATAGTCTCACCAGACTATTAAATCTTAAAACATACAGTCTTACCTGGCCGTCAAAACTGCTTTATCAAAATTTGACTCAGATACCAGCACCCCTGCCAATCTTGCTTTTGCAGCCTAGGGGAGCTAGTCAAAGCCCAAAAGGCTCACCCGACTTTTCCATCTTAAAACATACAGCCCCATCTGGCCGCCAAAATGTATTTAGCAAAACTTGTTTCAGATACCAGGAGCCCTGCCAATCTGGCATTTGCAGCCTAGGGGAGCTAGTCAAAGCCAAATAGTCTCACCCGACTATTCCATCTTAAAACATACAGCCTCACCTGGAAGTCAAAACTGCTTCACCAAAACTTGTCTGAGATACCAGGAGCCCCGCCAATCTGGCATTTGCAGCCTAGGGGAGCTAGTCAAAGCCAAAAAGTCTCATCTGACTTTTCCATCTTAAAACATACAGCCCCATCAGGTCGTCAAAACTGCTTTACCAAAATTTGACTCAGATACCAGGAGCCCTGCCAATCTGGCTTTTGCAGCCTAGGGGAGCTAGTCAAAGCCAAATAGTCTCAACCGACTATTTAGTCTTAAAACATACAGCCTCACCTGGAAGTCAAAGCTGCGTCACCAACACTTGTCTCAGATACCAGGAGCCCTGCAAATTTGGCTTTTGCAGCCTAGGGGAGCTAGTCAAAGCCAAATAGTCTTACCCGACTATTTAGTCTTAAAACATTCAGCCTCACCTGGAAGTCAAAACTGCTTCACCAAAACTTGTCTCAGATACCATGAGCCCTGCCAATCTGGCATTTGCAGCCTAGGGAAGCTAGTCAAGGCCAAATAGTCTCACCCGACTATTTAATCTGAAAGCATACAGCCTCACCTAGAAGTCAAAACTGCTTTGCCAAAACTTGACCTGATACCAGGAGCCCTGATAATCTGGCTTTTGCAGCCTAGGGGAACAAGTCAAAGCCAAAACAGTCTCACCCGACTATTCCATCTTAAAACATATGGCCTCACCTGGACGTCAAAACTGCTTAACCAAAATTTGTCTCAGATACCAGGAGCCCTGCCAGTCTGGCTTTTGCAGCCTAGGGGAGTTAGTCAAAGCCAACTATTCTCACCCGACTATTTAGTCTTGAAACATACAGCCTCACCTGGAAGTCAAAACTGCTTTACCAAAATTTGACTCAGATACCAGGACCCTGCCAATCTGGCATTTGCAGCCTAGGGGAGCTAGTCAAAGCCAAATAGTCTCACCCGACTATTCCATCTTAAAACATACAGCCTCACCTGGAAGTCAAAACTGCTTCACCAAAACTTGTCTGAGATACCAAGAGCCCCGCCAATCTGGCATTTGCAGCCTAGGGGAGCTAGTCAAAGCCAAATAGTCTCACCCGACTATTCCATCTTAAAACATATGGCCTCACCTGGACCTCAAAACTGCTTTACCAAAATTTGTCTCAGATACCAGGAGCCCTGCCAATCTGGCTTGTGCAGCCTAGGGGAGTTAGTCAAAGCCAACTAGTCTCACCCGACTATTTAGTCTTGAAACATACAGCCTCACCTGGAAGCCATAACTTGACTCAGATGCCTGCACCCCTGTCAATCTGGCATTTGCAGCCTAGAAGAGCAAGTCAACGCCAAATAGTCTCACCCGACTATTTAGTCTTAAAACATACAGTCTCACCTGGAAGGCAAAACTGCTTTACAAAAACTTGTCACAGATACCAGGAGCCCTGTCAATTTGGCATTGCAGCCTAGGGGAGCAGGCCAAAGCCAAATAGTCTCACCAGACTATTAAATCTTAAAACATACAGTCTTACCTGGCCGTCAAAACTTCTTTATCAAAATTTGACTCAGATACCAGCACCCCTGCCAATCTTGCTTTTGCAGCCTAGGGGAGCTAGTCAAAGCCCAAAAGGCTCACCCGACTTTTCCATCTTAAAACATACAGCCCCATCTGGCCGCCAAAATTTATTTAGCAAAACTTGTTTCAGGTACCAGGAGCCCTGCCAATCTGGCATGTGCAGCCTAGGGGGAGCTAGTCAAAGCCAAATAGTCTCACCCGACTATTCCATCTTAAAACATACAGCCTCACCTGGAAGTCAAAACTGCTTCACCAAAACTTGTCTGAGATACCAGAAGCCCCGCCAATCTGGCATTTGCAGCCTATGGGAGCTAGTCAAAGCCAAAAAGTCTCACCCGACTTTTCCATCTTAAAACATACAGCCCCATCAGGACGTCAAAACTGCTTTACCAAAATTTGACTCAGATACCAGGAGCCCTGCCAATCTGGCATTTGCAGCCTAGGGGAGCTAGTCAAAGCCAAATAGTCTCAACCGACTATTTAGTCTTAAAACATACAGCCTCACCTGGAAGTCAAAGCTGCGTCACCAAAACTTGTCTCAGATACCAGGAGCCCTGCAAATCTGGCTTTTGCAGCCTAGGGGAGCTAGTCAAAGCCAAATAGTCGTACCCGACTATTTAGTCGTAAAACATTCAGCCTCACCTGGAAGTCAAAACTGCTTCACCAAAACTTGTCTCAGATACCAGGAGCCCTGCCAATCTGGCATTTGCAGCCTAGGGAAGCTAGTCAAGGCCAAATAGTCTCACCCGACTATTTAATCTGAAAGCATACAGCCTCACCTGGAAGTCAAAACTGCTTTGCCAAAACCTGACCTGATACCAGGAGCCCTGCCAATCTGGCATTTGCAGCCTAGGGGAGCTAGTCAAAGCCAAATAGTCTCAACCGACTATTTAGTCTTAAAACATACAGCCTCACCTGGAAGTCAAAGCTGCGTCACCAAAACTTGTCTCAGATACCAGGAGCCCTGCAAATCTGGCTTTTGCAGCCTATGGGAGCTAGTCAAAGCCAAACAGTCTCACCCGACTATTCCATCTTAAAACATATGGCCTCACCTGGACGTCAAAACTGCTTTACCAAAATTTGTCTCAGATACCAGGAGCCCTGCCAATCTGGCTTTTGCAGCCTAGGGAGTTGTCAAGCCAATCACCGACTATTCATAAACATACAGCCTCACCGAAGTCAAACTGCTTTACCAAAATTTGACTCAGATACCAGCACCCCTTCGAATCTTGCTTTTGCAGCCCAGGGGAGCTAGTCAAAGCCAAAAAGTCTCACCCGACTTTTCCATCTTAAAACATAAAGCCCCATCTGGCCGCCAAAATTGATTTAGCAAAACTTGTTTCAGATACCAGGAGCCCTGCCAATCTGGCATTTGCAGCCTAGGGGAGCTAGTCAAAGCCAAATAGTCTCACCCGACTATTCCATCTTAAAACATATGGCCTCACCTGGACGTCAAAACTGCTTTACCAAAATTTGTCTCAGATACCAGGAGCCCTGCCAATCTGGCTTTTGCAGCCTAGGGGAGTTAGTCAAAGCCAACTAGTCTCACCCGACTATTATAGTCTTGAAACATACAGCCTCACCTGGAAGCCATAAACTTGACTCAGATGCCTGCACCCCTGTCAATCTGGCATTTGCAGCCTAGAAGAGCAAGTCAACGCCAAATAGTCTCACCCGACTATTTAGTCTTTAAACATACAGTCTCACCTGGAAGGCAAAATTGCTTTACAAAAACTTGTCTCAGATACCAGGAGCCCTGTCAATTTGGCATTGCAGCCTAGGGGAGCAGGCCAAAGCCAAATAGTCTCACCAGACTATTAAATCTTAAAACATACAGTCTTACCTGGCCGTCAAAACTTCTTTATCAAAATTTGACTCAGATACCAGCACCCCTGCCAATCTTGCTTTTGCAGCCTAGGGGAGCTAGTCAAAGCCCAAAAGGCTCACCCGACTTTTCCATCTTAAAACATACAGCCCCATCTGGCCGCCAAAATTTATTTAGCAAAACTTGACTCAGATACCAGGAGCCCTGCCAATCTGGCATGTGCAGCCTAGGGGAGCTAGTCAAAGCCAAATAGTCTCACCCGACTATTCCATCTTAAAACATACAGCCTCACCTGGAAGTCAAAACTGCTTCACCAAAACTTGTCTGAGATACCAGGAGCCCCGCCAATCTGGCATTTGCAGCCTATGGGAGCTAGTCAAAGCCAAAAAGTCTCACCCGACTTTTCCATCTTAAAACATACAGCCCCATCAGGACGTCAAAACTGCTTTACCAAAATTTGACTCAGATACCAGGAGCCCTGCCAATCTGGCATTTGCAGCCTAGGGGAGCTAGTCAAAGCCAAATAGTCTCAACCGACTATTTAGTCTTAAAACATACAGCCTCACCTGGAAGTCAAAGCTGCGTCACCAAAACTTGTCTCAGATACCAGGAGCCCTGCAAATCTGGCTTTTGCAGCCTAGGGGAGCTGGTCAAAGCCAAATAGTCGTACCCGACTATTTAGTCTTAAAACATTCAGCCTCACCTGGAAGTCAAAACTGCGTCACCAAAACTTGTCTCAGATACCAGGAGCCCTGCCAATCTGGCATTTGCAGCCTAGGGAAGCTAGTCAAGGCCAAATAGTCTCACCCGACTATTTAATCTGAAAGCATACAGCCTCACCTGGAAGTCAAAACTGCTTTGCCAAAACCTGACCTGATACCAGGAGCCCTGCCAATCTGGCATTTGCAGCCTAGGGGAGCTAGTCAAAGCCAAATAGTCTCAACCGACTATTAAGTCTTAAAACATACAGCCTCACCTGGAAGTCAAAGCTGCGTCACCAAAACTTGTCTCAGATACCAGGAGCCCTGCAAATCTGGCTTTTGCAGCCTATGGGAGCTAGTCAAAGCCAAACAGTCTCACCCGACTATTCCATCTTAAAACATATGGCCTCACCTGGACGTCAAAACTGCTTTACCAAAATTTGTCTCAGATACCAGGAGCCCTGCCAATCTGGCTTTTGCAGCCTAGGGGAGTTAGTCAAAGCCAACTATTCTCACCCGACTATTTAGTCTTGAAACATACAGCCTCACCTGGAAGTCAAAACTGCTTTACCAAAATTTGACTCAGATACCAGCACCCCTTCGAATCTTGCTTTTGCAGCCCAGGGGAGCTAGTCAAAGCCCAAAAGGCTCACCCGACTTTTCCATCTTAAAACATACAGCCCCATCTGGCCGCCAAAATTGATTTAGCAAAACTTGTTTCAGATACCAGGAGCCCTGCCAATCTGGCTTTTGCAGCCTAGGGGAGCTAGTCAAAGCCAAATAGTCTCACCCGACTATTCCATCTTAAAACATATGGCCTCACCTGGACGTCAAAACTGCTTTACCAAAATTTGTCTCAGATACCAGGAGCCCTGCCAATCTGGCTTTTGCAGCCTAGGGGAGTTAGTCAAAGCCAACTAGTCTCACCCGACTATTTAGTCTTGAAACATACAGCCTCACCTGGAAGCCATAACTTGACTCAGATGCCTGCACCCCTGTCAATCTGGCATTTGCAGCCTAGAAGAGCAAGTCAACGCCAAATAGTCTCACCCGACTATTTAGTCTTAAAACATACAGTCTCACCTGGAAGGCAAAACTGCTTTACAAAAACTTGTCTCAGATACCAGGAGCCCTGTCAATTTGGCATTGCAGCCTAGGGGAGCAGGCCAAAGCCAAATAGTCTCACCAGACTATTAAATCTTAAAACATACAGTCTTACCTGGCCGTCAAAACTCTTTATCAAAATTTGACTCAGATACCAGCACCCCTGCCAATCTTGCTTTTGCAGCCTAGGGGAGCTAGTCAAAGCCCAAAAGGCTCACCCGACTTTTCCATCTTAAAACATACAGCCCCATCTGGCCGCCAAAATTTATTTAGCAAAACTTGTTTCAGATACCAGGAGCCCTGCCAATCTGGCTTTTGCAGCCTAGGGAAACTAGTCAAAGCCAAATAGTCTAACCCGACTTTTCCATCTTAAAACATACAGCCCCATCTGGCCGCCAAAATTGATTTAGCAAAACTTGTTTCAGATACCAGGAGCCCTGCCAATCTGGCTTTTGCAGCCTAGGGGAGTTAGTCAAAGCCAACTAGTCTCACCCGACTATTTAGTCTTGAAACATACAGCCTCACCTGGAAGCCATAACTTGACTCAGATGCCTGCACCCCTGTCAATCTGGCATTTGCAGCCTAGAAGAGCAAGTCAACGCCAAATAGTCTCACCCGACTATTTAGTCTTAAAACATACAGTCTCACCTGGAAGGCAAAACTGCTTTACAAAAACTTGTCTCAGATACCAGGAGCCCTGTCAATTTGGCATTGCAGCCTAGGGGAGCAGGCCAAAGCCAAATAGTCTCACCAGACTATTAAATCTTAAAACATACAGTCTTACCTGGCCGTCAAAACTTCTTTATCAAAATTTGACTCAGATACCAGCACCCCTGCCAATCTTGCTTTTGCAGCCTAGGGGAGCTAGTCAAAGCCCAAAAGGCTTACCCGACTTTTCCATCTTAAAACATACAGCCCCATCTGGCCGCCAAAATTTATTTAGCAAAACTTGTTTCAGATACCAGGAGCATTGCCAATCTGGCATTTGCAGCCTAGGGGAGCTAGTCAAAGCCAAATTGTCTCACCCGACTATTCCATCTTAAAACATACAGCCTCACCTGGAAGTCAAAACTGCTTCACCAAAACTTGTCTGAGATACCAGAAGCCCCGCCAATCTGGCATTTGCAGCCTATGGGAGCTAGTCAAAGCCAAAAAGTCTCACCCGACTTTTCCATCTTAAAACATACAGCCCCATCAGGACGTCAAAACTGCTTTACCAAAATTTGACTCAGATACCAGGAGCCCTGCCAATCTGGCATTTGCAGCCTAGGGGAGCTAGTCAAAGCCAAATAGTCTCAACCGACTATTTAGTCTTAAAACATACAGCCTCACCTGGAAGTCAAAGCTGCGTCACCAAAACTTGTCTCAGATACCAGGAGCCCTGCAAATCTGGCTTTTGCAGCCTAGGGGAGCTAGTCAAAGCCAAATAGTCGTACCCGACTATTTAGTCGTAAAACATTCAGCCTCACCTGGAAGTCAAAACTGCTTCACCAAAACTTGTCTCAGATACCAGGAGCCCTGCCAATCTGGCATTTGCAGCCTAGGGAAGCTAGTCAAGGCCAAATAGTCTCACCCGACTATTTAATCTGAAAGCATACAGCCTCACCTGGAAGTCAAAACTGCTTTGCCAAAACCTTGACCTGATACCAGGAGCCCTGCCAATCTGGCATTTGCAGCCTAGGGGAGCTAGTCAAAGCCAAATAGTCTCAACCGACTATTTAGTCTTAAAACATACAGCCTCACCTGGAAGTCAAAGCTGCGTCACCAAAACTTGTCTCAGATACCAGGAGCCCTGCAAATCTGGCTTTTGCAGCCTATGGGAGCTAGTCAAAGCCAAACAGTCTCACCCGACTATTCCATCTTAAAACATATGGCCTCACCTGGACGTCAAAACTGCTTTACCAAAATTTGTCTCAGATACCAGGAGCCCTGCCAATCTGGCTTTTGCAGCCTAGGGGAGTTAGTCAAAGCCAACTATTCTCACCCGACTATTTAGTCTTGAAACATACAGCCTCACCTGGAAGTCAAAACTGCTTTACCAAAATTTGACTCAGATACCAGCACCCCTTCGAATCTTGCTTTTGCAGCCCAGGGGAGCTAGTCAAAGCCCAAAAGGCTTACCCGACTTTTCCATCTTAAAACATACAGCCCCATCTGGCCGCCAAAATTGATTTAGCAAAACTTGTTTCAGATACCAGGAGCCTTGCCAATCTGGCATTTGCAGCCTAGGGGAGCTAGTCAAAGCCAAATTGTCTCACCCGACTATTCCATCTTAAAACATACAGCATCACCTGGAAGTCAAAACTGCTTCACCAAAACTTGTCTGAGATACCAGGAGCCCCGCCAATCTGGCATTTGCAGCCTAGGGGAGCTAGTCAAAGCCAAAAAGTCTCACCCGACTTTTCCATCTTAAAACATAAAGCCCCATCTGGCCGCCAAAATTGATTTAGCAAAACTTGTTTCAGATACCAGGAGCCCTGCCAATCTGGCATTTGCAGCCTAGGGGAGCTAGTCAAAGCCAAATAGTCTCACCCGACTATTCCATCTTAAAACATACAGCCTCACCTGGACGTCAAAACTGCTTCACCAAAACTTGTCTCAGATACCAGGAGCCCTGCCAATCTGGCTTTTGCAGCCTAGGGGAGTTAGTCAAAGCCAACTAGTCTCACCCGACTATTTAGTCTTGAAACATACAGCCTCACCTGGAAGTCAAAACTGCTTTACCAAAATTTGACTCAGATACCAGGAGCCCTGCAAATCTGGCTTTTGCAGCCTAGGGGAGCTAGTCAAAGCCAAATAGTCTCACCCGACTATTTAGTCTTAAAACATACAGCCTCACCTGGAAGTCAAAACTGCTTTGCCAAAACCTGACCTGATACCAGGAGCCCTGCCAATCTGGCATTTGCAGCCTAGGGGAGCTAGTCAAAGCCAAATAGTCTCAACCGACTATTAAGTCTTAAAACATACAGCCTCACCTGGAAGTCAAAACTGCTTCACCAAAACTTGTCTCAGATACCAGGAGCCCTGCAAATCTGGCTTTTGCAGCCTATGGGAGCTAGTCAAAGCCAAACAGTCTCACCCGACTATTCCATCTTAAAACATATGGCCTCACCTGGACGTCAAAACTGCTTTACCAAAATTTGTCTCAGATACCAGGAGCCCTGCCAATCTGGCTTTTGCAGCCTAGGGGAGTTAGTCAAAGCCAACTATTCTCACCCGACTATTTAGTCTTGAAACATACAGCCTCACCTGGAAGTCAAAACTGCTTTACCAAAATTTGACTCAGATACCAGCACCCCTTCGAATCTTGCTTTTGCAGCCCAGGGGAGCTAGTCAAAGCCCAAAAGGCTCACCCGACTTTTCCATCTTAAAACATACAGCCCCATCTGGCCGCCAAAATTGATTTAGCAAAACTTGTTTCAGATACCAGGAGCCCTGCCAATCTGGCTTTTGCAGCCTAGGGAAACTAGTCAAAGCCAAATAGTCTAACCCGACTTTTCCATCTTAAAACATACAGCCCCATCTGGCCGTCAAAATTGCTTTAGCAAAACTTGTCTCAGATACCAGGAGCCCTGCCAAACTGGCATTTGCAGTCTAGGGGAGCTAGTCAAAGCCAAACAGTCTCACCCGACTATTCCATCTTAAAACATATGGCCTCACCTGGACGTCAAAACTGCTTTACCAAAATTTGTCTCAGATACCAGGAGCCCTGCCAATCTGGCTTTTGCAGCCTAGGGGAGTTAGTCAAAGCCAACTAGTCTCACCCGACTATTTAGTCTTGAAACATACAGCCTCACCTGGAAGCCATAACTTGACTCAGATGCCTGCACCCCTGTCAATCTGGCATTTGCAGCCTAGGGGAGCAAGTCAACGCCAAATAGTCTCACCCGACTATTTAGTCTTAAAACATACAGTCTCACCTGGAAGGCAAAACTGCTTTACAAAAACTTGTCTCAGATACCAGGAGCCCTGTCAATTTGGCATTGCAGCCTAGGGGAGCAGGCCAAAGCCAAATAGTCTCACCAGACTATTAAATCTTAAAACATACAGTCTTACCTGGCCGTCAAAACTGCTTTATCAAAATTTGACTCAGATACCAGCACCCCTGCCAATCTTGCTTTTGCAGCCTAGGGGAGCTAGTCAAAGCCCAAAAGGCTCACCCGACTTTTCCATCTTAAAACATACAGCCCCATCTGGCCGCCAAAATTTATTTAGCAAAACTTGTTTCAGATACCAGGAGCCCTGCCAATCTGGCATTTGCAGCCTAGGGGAGCTAGTCAAAGCCAAATAGTCTCACCCGACTATTCCATCTTAAAACATACAGCCTCACCTGGAAGTCAAAACTGCTTCACCAAAACTTGTCTGAGATACCAGGAGCCCCGCCAATCTGGCATTTGCAGCCTATGTCTCACCCGACTATTCCATCTTAAAACATACAGCCTCACCTGGAAGTCAAAACTGCTTTACCAAAATTTGACTCAGATACCAGGAGCCCTGCCAATCTGGCATTTGCAGCCTAGGGGAGCTAGTCAAAGCCAAATAGTCTCACCCGACTATTCCGTCTTAAAACATACAGCCTCACCTGGAAGTCAAAGCTGCGTCACCAAAACTTTGTCTCAGATACCAGGAGCCCTGCAAATCTGGCTTTTGCAGCCTAGGGGAGCTAGTCAAAGCCAAATAGTCTCACCCGACTATTTAATCTGAAAGCATACAGCCTCACCTGGAAGTCAAAACTGCTTTGCCAAAACCTGACCTGATACCAGGAGCCCTGCCAATCTGGCATTTGCAGCCTAGGGGAGCTAGTCAAAGCCAAATAGTCTCAACCGACTATTAAGTCTTAAAACATACAGCCTCACCTGGAAGTCAAAGCTGCGTCACCAAAACTTGTTTCAGATACCAGGAGCCCTGCCAATCTGGCATTTGCAGCCTAGGGGAGCTAGTCAAAGCCAAATAGTCTCACCCGACTATTCCATCTTAAAACATATGGCCACACCTGGACGTCAAAACTGCTTTACCAAAATTTGTCTCCGATACCAGGAGCCCTGCCAATCTGGCTTTTGCAGCCTAGGGGAGTTAGTCAAAGCCAACTAGTCTCACCCGACTATTTAGTCTTGAAACATACAGCCTCACCTGGAAGCCATAACTTGACTCAGATGCCTGCACCCCTGTCAATCTGGCATTTGCAGCCTAGAAGAGCAAGTCAACGCCAAATAGTCTCACCCGACTATTTAGTCTTAAAACATACAGTCTCACCTGGAAGGCAAAACTGCTTTACAAAAACTTGTCTCAGATACCAGGAGCCCTGTCAATTTGGCATTGCAGCCTAGGGGAGCAGGCCAAAGCCAAATAGTCTCACCAGACTATTAAATCTTAAAACATACAGTCTTACCTGGCCGTCAAAACTTCTTTATCAAAATTTGACTCAGATACCAGCACCCCTGCCAATCTTGCTTTTGCAGCCTAGGGGAGCTAGTCAAAGCCCAAAAGGCTCACCCGACTTTTCCATCTTAAAACATACAGCCCCATCTGGCCGCCAAAATTTATTTAGCAAAACTTGTTTCAGATACCAGGAGCCCTGCCAATCTGGCATGTGCAGCCTAGGGGAGCTAGTCAAAGCCAAATAGTCTCACCCGACTATTCCATCTTAAAACATACAGCCTCACCTGGAAGTCAAAACTGCTTCACCAAAACTTGTCTGAGATACCAGGAGCCCCGCCAATCTGGCATTTGCAGCCTATGGGAGCTAGTCAAAGCCAAAAAGTCTCACCCGACTTTTCCATCTTAAAACATACAGCCCCATCAGGACATCAAAACTGCTTTACCAAAATTTGTCTCAGATACCAGGAGCCCTGCCAATCTGGCATTTGCAGCCTAGGGGAGCTAGTCAAAGCCAAATAGTCTCAACCGACTATTCCATCTTAAAACATACAGCCTCACCTGGAAGTCAAAGCTGCGTCACCAAAACTTGTCTCAGATACCAGGAGCCCTGCAAATCTGGCTTTTGCAGCCTAGGGGAGCTAGTCAAAGCCAAATAGTCTCACCCGACTATTTAATCTGAAAGCATACAGCCTCACCTGGAAGTCAAAACTGCTTTGCCAAAACCTGACCTGATACCAGGAGCCCTGCCAATCTGGCATTTGCAGCCTAGGGGAGCTAGTCAAAGCCAAATAGTCTCAACCGACTATTAAGTCTTAAAACATACAGCCTCACCTGGAAGTCAAAGCTGCGTCACCAAAACTTGTCTCAGATACCAGGAGCCCTGCAAATCTGGCTTTTGCAGCCTATGGGAGCTAGTCATAGCCAAACAGTCTCACCCGACTATTCCATCTTAAAACATATGGCCTCACCTGGACGTCAAAACTGCTTTACCAAAATTTGTCTCAGATACCAGGAGCCCTGCCAATCTGGCTTTTGCAGCCTAGGGGAGTTAGTCAAAGCCAACTATTCTCACCCGACTATTTAGTCTTGAAACATACAGCCTCACCTGGAAGTCAAAACTGCTTTACCAAAATTTGACTCAGATACCAGCACCCCTTCGAATCTTGCTTTTGCAGCCCAGGGGAGCTAGTCAAAGCCCAAAAGGCTCACCCGACTTTTCCATCTTAAAACATACAGCCCCATCTGGCCGCCAAAATTGATTTAGCAAAACTTGTTTCAGATACCAGGAGCCCTGCCAATCTGGCTTTTGCAGCCTAGGGAAACTAGTCAAAGCCAAATAGTCTAACCCGACTTTTCCATCTTAAAACATACAGCCCCATCTGGCCGCCAAAATTGCTTTAGCAAAACTTGTCTCAGATACCAGGAGCCCTGCCAAACTTGCATTTGCAGTCTAGGGGAGCTAGTCAAAGCCAAACAGTCTCACCCGACTATTCCATCTTAAAGCATATGGCCTCACCTGGACGTCAAAACTGCTTTACCAAAATTTGTCTCAGATACCAGGAGCCCTGCCAATCTGGCTTTTGCAGCCTAGGGGAGTTAGTCAAAGCCAACTAGTCTCACCCGACTATTTAGTCTTGAAACATACAGCCTCACCTGGAAGCCATAACTTGACTCAGATGCCTGCACCCCTGTCAATCTGGCATTTGCAGCCTAGGGGAGCAAGTCAACGCCAAATAGTCTCACCCGACTATTTAGTCTTAAAACATACAGTCTCACCTGGAAGGCAAAACTGCTTTACAAAAACTTGTCTCAGATACCAGGAGCCCTGTCAATTTGGCATTGCAGCCTAGGGGAGCAGGCCAAAGCCAAATAGTCTCACCAGACTATTAAATCTTAAAACATACAGTCTTACCTGGCCGTCAAAACTGCTTTATCAAAATTTGACTCAGATACCAGCACCCCTGCCAATCTTGCTTTTGCAGCCTAGGGGAGCTAGTCAAAGCCCAAAAGGCTCACCCGACTTTTCCATCTTAAAACATACAGCCCCATCTGGCCGACAAAATTTATTTAGCAAAACTTGTTTCAGATACCAGGAGCCCTGCCAATCTGGCATTTGCAGCCTAGGGGAGCTAGTCAAAGCCAAATAGTCTCACCCGACTATTCCATCTTAAAACATACAGCCTCACCTGGAAGTCAAAACTGCTTCACCAAAACTTGTCTGAGATACCAGGAGCCCCGCCAATCTGGCATTTGCAGCCTATGGGAGCTAGTCAAAGCCAAAAAGTCTCACCCGACTTTTCCATCTTAAAACATACAGCCCCATCAGGACGTCAGAACTGCTTTACCAATATTTGACTCAGATACCAGGAGCCCTGCCAATCTGGCATTTGCAGCCTAGGGGAGCTAGTCAAAGCCAAATAGTCTCAACCGACTATTTAGTCTTAAAACATACAGCCTCACCTGGAAGTCAAAGCCGCGTCACCAAAACTTGTCTCAGATACCAGGAGCCCTGCAAATCTGGCTTTTGCAGCCTAGGGGAGCTAGTCAAAGCCAAATAGTCGTACCCGACTATTTAGTCTTAAAACATTCAGCCTCACCTGGAAGTCAAAACTGTTTCACCAAAACTTGTCTCAGATACCAGGAGCCCTGCACATCTGGCATTTGCAGCCTAGGGAAGCTAGTCAAGGGCAAATAGTCTCACCCGACTATTTAATCTGAAAGCATACAGCCTCACCTGGAAGTCAAAACTGCTTTGCCAAAACCTGACCTGATTTCAGGAGCCCTGCCAATCTGGCATTTGCAGCCTAGGGGAACAAGTCAAAGCCAAACAGTCTCACCCGACTATTCCATCTTAAAACATATGGCCTCACCTGGACGTCAGAACTGCTTTACCAAAATTTGTCTCAGATACCAGGAGCCCTGCCAATCTGGCTTTTGCAGCCAAGGGGAGTTAGTCAAAGCCAACTATTCTCACCCGACTATTTAGTCTTGAAACATACAGCCTCACCTGGAAGTCAAAACTGCCTTACCAAAATTTGACTCAGATACCAGCACCCCTTCGAATCTTGCTTTTGCAGCCCAGGGGAGCTAGTCAAAGCCCAAAGGCTCACCCGACTTTTCCATCTTAAAACATACAGCCCCATCTGGCCGCCAAAATTGATTTAGCAAAACTTGTCTCAGATACCAGGAGCCCTGCCAATCTGGCTTTTGCAGCCTAGGGGAGCAGGTCAAAGCCAAATAGTATCACCCGTCTATTTAGTCTTAAAACATACAGCCTTACCTGGCCGTCAAAACTGCTTTAAAAAGACTTGACTCAGATACCAGAAGCCCTGCCAATCTGGCTTTTGCAGCCTAGGGGAACTAGTCAAAGCCAAATAGTCTCACCCGACTATTTGGTCTTAAAACATACAGCCTCACCTGGATGTCAAAACTGCTTCACCAAAACTTGTCTCAGATACCAGGAGCCCCGCCAATCTGGCATTTGCAGCCTAGGGGAGCTAGTCAAAGCCAAATAGTCTCACCCGACTATTAAGTCTTAAAACATTCAGCCTCACCTGGAAGTCAAAACTGCTTCACCAAAACGTGTCTCAGATACCAGGAGCCCTGCCAATCTGGCATTTGCAGCCTAGGGAAGCTAGTAAAGGCCAAAAAGTCTCACCCGACAATTCCATCTTAAAACATACAGCCTCACCTGGAAGGCAAGACTGCTTTACAAAAACTCTTCTCAGATACCAGGAGCCCTGTCAATTTGGCATTGCAGCCTAGGGGAGCAGGTCAAAGCCAAATAGTCTCACCCCTCTATTTAGTCTGAAAACATACAGCCTTACCTGGCCGTGAAAACTGCTTTACCAAGACTTGACTCAGATACCAGGACCCCTGCCAATCTGGCATTTGCAGCCTAGGGAAGCTAGTCAAAGCCAAAAAGTCTCACCCGACAATTCCATCTTAAAACATACAGCCTTACCTGGCCGTGAAAACTGCTTTACCAAGACTGGACTCAGATACCAGGACCCCTGCCAATCTGGCATTTGCAGCCTAGGGAAGCTAGTCAAAGCCAAAAAGTCTCACCCGACAATTCCATCTTAAAACATACAGCCTCACCTGGAAGGCAAGACTGCTTTACAAAAACTCTTCTCAGATACCAGGAGCCCTGTCAATGTGGCATTGCAGCCTAGGGGAGCAGGCCAAAGCCAAATAGTCTCAGACTATTTAATCTTAAAACATACAGTCTTACCTGGCCGTCAAAACTGCTTTATCAAAACTTGACTCAGATACCAGCACCCCTGCCAATCTTGCTTTTGCAGCCCAGGGGAGCTAGTCAAAGCCCAAAAGGCTCACCCGACTTTTCCATCTTAAAACATACAGCCCCATTTGGCCGCCAAAATTGATTTAGCAAAACTTGTTTCAGATACCAGGAGCCCTGACAATCTGGCTTTTGCAGCCTAGGGGAACTAGTCAAAGCCAAATAGTCTCAACCGACTATTTGGTCTTAAAACATACAGCCTCACCTGGAAGTCAAAACTGTTTCACCAAAACTTGTCTCAGATACCAGGAGCCCCGCCTATCTGGCATTTGCAGCCTAGGGGAGCTAGTCAAAGCCAAATAGTCTCACCCGAGTTTTCCATCTTAAAACATACAGCCCCATATGGCCTCCAAAATTGCTTTAGCAAAACTTGTCTCAGATACCAGGAGCCCTGCCAAACTGGCTTTTGCAGCCTAGGGGAGCTAGTCAAAGCCAAACAGTCTCACCCGACTATTCCATCTTGAAGCATATGGCCTCACCTGGACTTCAAAACTGCTTTACCAAAATTTGTCTCAGATACCAGGAGCCCTGCCAATCTGGCTTTTGCAGCCTAGGGGAGCTAGTCAAAGCCAAAAAGTCTCACCCGACTATTAAGTCTTAAAACATTCACCCTTACCTGGAAGTCAAAACTGCTTCACCAAAACGTGTCTCAGATACCAGGAGCCCTGCCAATCTGGCATTTGCAGCCTAGTGAAGCTAGTCAAGGCCAAAAAGTCTCCCCCGACAATTCCATCTTAAAACATACAGCCTCGCCTGGACGTCAAAACTGCTTTACCAAAATTTGACTCAGATACCAGGAGCCCCGCCAATCTGGCATTTGCAGCCTAGGGGAGCTAGTCAAAGCCAAATAGTCTCACCCGAGTTTTCCATCTTAAAACATACAGCCCCATATGGCCTCCAAAATTGCTTTAGCAAAACTTGTCTCAGATACCAGGAGCCCTGCCAAACTGGCTTTTGCAGCCTAGGGGAGCTAGTCAAAGCCAAACAGTCTCACCCGACTATTCCATCTTGAAGCATATGGCCTCACCTGGACTTCAAAACTGCTTTACCAAAATTTGTCTCAGATACCAGGAGCCCTGCCAATCTGGCTTTTGCAGCCTAGGGGAACTAGTCAAAGCCAAATAGTCTCACCCGACTATTTAGTCTTGAAACATACAGCCTCACCTGGAAGTCAAAACTGCTTTACCAAAATTTGACTCAGATACCAGCACCCCTGCCAATCTTGCTTATGCAGCCAAGGGGAGCTAGTCAAAGCCAAATAGTCTAACCAGACTATTTAGTCTTAAAACATACAGCCCCATTTGGCCGCCAAAATTGATTTAGCAAAACTTGTTTCAGATACCAGGAGCCCTGACAATCTGGCTTTTGCAGCCTAGGGGAACTAGTCAAAGCCAAATAGTCTCACCCGACTATTTGGTCTTAAAACATACAGCCTCACCTGGAAGTCAAAACTGCTTCACCCAAATTTGTCTCAGATACCAGGAGCCCTGCCAATCTGGCTTTTGCAGCCTAGGGGAACTAGTCAAAGCCAAATAGTCTCACCCGACTATTTAGTCTTGAAACATACAGCCTCACCTGGAAGTCAAAACTGCTTTACCAAAATTTGACTCAGATACCAGCACCCCTGCCAATCTGGCATTTGCAGCCTATGGGAGCTAGTCAAAGCCAAAAAGTCTCACCCGACTTTTCCATCTTAAAACATACAGCCCCATCAGGACGTCAGAACTGCTTTACCAATATTTGACTCAGATACCAGGAGCCCTGCCAATCTGGCATTTGCAGCCTAGGGGAGCTAGTCAAAGCCAAATAGTCTCAACCGACTATTTAGTCTTAAAACATACAGCCTCACCTGGAAGTCAAAGCCGCGTCACCAAAACTTGTCTCAGATACCAGGAGCCCTGCAAATCTGGCTTTTGCAGCCTAGGGGAGCTAGTCAAAGCCAAATAGTCGTACCCGACAATTCCATCTTAAAACATTCAGCCTCACCTGGAAGTCAAAACTGTTTCACCAAAACTTGTCTCAGATACCAGGAGCCCTGCACATCTGGCATTTGCAGCCTAGGGAAGCTAGTCAAGGCCAAATAGTCTCACCCGACTATTTAATCTGAAAGCATACAGCCTCACCTGGAAGTCAAAACTGCTTTGCCAAAACCTGACCTGATACCAGGAGCCCTGCCAATCTGGCATTTGCAGCCTAGGGGAACAAGTCAAAGCCAAACAGTCTCACCCGACTATTCCATCTTAAAACATATGGCCTCACCTGGACGTCAAAACTGCTTTACCAAAATTTGTCTCAGATACCAGGAGCCCTGCCAATCTGGCTTTTGCAGCCAAGGGGAGTTAGTCAAAGCCAACTATTCTCACCCGACTATTTAGTCTTGAAACATACAGCCTCACCTGGAAGTCAAAACTGCCTTACCAAAATTTGACTCAGATACCAGCACCCCTTCGAATCTTGCTTTTGCAGCCCAGGGGAGCTAGTCAAAGCCCAAAGGCTCACCCGACTTTTCCATCTTAAAACATACAGCCCCATCTGGCCGCCAAAATTGATTTAGCAAAACTTGTCTCAGATACCAGGAGCCCTGCCAATCTGGCTTTTGCAGCCTAGGGAAACTAGTCAAAGCCAAATAGTCTAACCCGACTTTTCCATCTTAAAACATACAGCCCCATCTGGCCGCCAAAATTGCTTTAGCAAAACTTGTTTCAGATACCAGGAGCCCTGCCAAACTGGCATTTGCAGTCTAGGGGAGCTAGTCAAAGCCAAATAGTATCACCCGTCTATTTAATCTTAAAACATACAGTCTTACCTGGCCGTCAAAACTGCTTTATCAAAACTTGTCTCAGATACCAGGAGCCCTGCCAATCTGGCTTTTGCAGCCTAGGGAAACTAGTCAAAGCCAAATAGTCTAACCCGACTTTTCCATCTTAAAACATACAGCCCCATCTGGCCGCCAAAATTGCTTTAGCAAAACTTGTTTCAGATACCAGGAGCCCTGCCAAACTGGCATTTGCAGTCTAGGGGAGCTAGTCAAAGCCAAACAGTCTCACCCGACTATTCCATCTTAAAGCATATGGCCTCACCTGGACGTCAAAACTGCTTTACCAAAATTTGTCTCAGATACCAGGAGCCCTGCCAAACTGGCTTTTGCAGCCTAGGGGAGCAGGTCAAAGCCAAATAGTATCACCCGTCTATTTAGTCTTAAAACATACAGCCTTACCTGGCCGTCAAAACTGCTTTCAAAAGACTTGACTCAGATACCAGAAGCCCTGCCAATCTGGCTTTTGCAGCCTAGGGGAACTAGTCAAAGCCAAATAGTCTCACCCGACTATTTGGTCTTAAAACATACAGCCTCACCTGGATGTCAAAACTGCTTCACCAAAACTTGTCTCAGATACCAGGAGCCCCGCCAATCTGGCATTTGCAGCCTAGGGGAGCTAGTCAAAGCCAAATAGTCTCACCCGACTATTAAGTCTTAAAACATTCAGCCTCACCTGGAAGTCAAAACTGCTTCACCAAAACGTGTCTCAGATACCAGGAGCCCTGCCAATCTGGCATTTGCAGCCTAGGGAAGCTAGTAAAGGCCAAAAAGTCTCACCCGACAATTCCATCTTAAAACATACAGCCTCACCTGGAAGGCAAGACTGCTTTACAGAAACTCTTCTCAGATACCAGGAGCCCTGTCAATTTGGCATTGCAGCCTAGGGGAGCAGGTCAAAGCCAAATAGTCTCACCCCTCTATTTAGTCTGAAAACATACAGCCTTACCTGGCCGTGAAAACTGCTTTACCAAGACTTGACTCAGATACCAGGACCCCTGCCAATCTGGCATTTGCAGCCTAGGGAAGCTAGTCAAAGCCAAAAAGTCTCACCCGACAATTCCATCTTAAAACATACAGCCTTACCTGGCCGTGAAAACTGCTTTACCAAGACTTGACTCAGATACCAGGACCCTTGCCAATCTGGCATTTGCAGCCTAGGGAAGCTAGTCAAAGCCAAAAAGTCTCACCCGACAATTCCATCTTAAAACATACAGCCTCACCTGGAAGGCAAGACTGCTTTACAAAAACTCTTCTCAGATACCAGGAGCCCTGTCAATGTGGCATTGCAGCCTAGGGGAGCAGGCCAAAGCCAAATAGTCTCAGACTATTTAATCTTAAAACATACAGTCTTACCTGGCCGTCAAAACTGCTTTATCAAAACTTGACTCAGATACCAGCACCCTTGCCAATCTTGCTTTTGCAGCCCAGGGGAGCTAGTCAAAGCCCAAAAGGCTCACCCGACTTTTCCATCTTAAAACATACAGCCCCATTTGGCCGCCAAAATTGATTTAGCAAAACTTGTTTCAGATACCAGGAGCCCTGACAATCTGGCTTTTGCAGCCTAGGGGAACTAGTCAAAGCCAAATAGTCTCACCCGACTATTTGGTCTTAAAACATACAGCCTCACCTGGAAGTCAAAACTGCTTCACCAAAACTTGTCTCAGATACCAGGAGCCCCGCCTATCTGGCATTTGCAGCCTAGGGGAGCTAGTCAAAGCCAAATAGTCTCACCCGAGTTTTCCATCTTAAAACATACAGCCCCATATGGCCTCAAAAATTGCTTTAGCAAAACTTGTCTCAGATACCAGGAGCCCTGCCAAACTGGCTTTTGCAGCCTAGGGGAGCTAGTCAAAGCCAAACAGTCTCACCCGACTATTCCATCTTGAAGCATATGGCCTCACCTGGACTTCAAAACTGCTTTACCAAAATTTGTCTCAGATACCAGGAGCCCTGCCAATCTGGCTTTTGCAGCCTAGGGGAGCTAGTCAAAGCCAAAAAGTCTCACCCGACTATTAAGTCTTAAAACATTCAGCCTTACCTGGAAGTCAAAACTGCTTCACCAAAACGTGTCTCAGATACCAGGAGCCCTGCCAATCTGGCATTTGCAGCCCAGGAAGCTAGTCAAGGCCAAAAAGTCTCCCCGACAATTCCATCTTAAAACATACAGCCCCGCCTGGACGTCAAAACTGCTTTACCAAAATTTGTCTCAGATACCAGGAGCCCTGCCAATCTGGCTTTTGCAGCCTAGGGGAGTTAGTCAAAGCCAACTAGTCTCATCCGACTATTTAGTCTTGAAACATACAGCCTCACCTGGAAGTCAAACTGCTTTACCAAAATTTGACTCAGATACCAGCACCCCTGCCAATCTTGCATTTGCAGCCCAGGGGAGCTAGTCAAAGCCCAAAAGGCTCACCCGACTTTTCCATCTTAAAACATACAGCCCCATATGGCCTCCAAAATTGCTTTAGCAAAACTTGTCTCAGATACCAGGAGCACTGCCAAACTGGCTTTTGCAGCCTAGGGGAGCTAGTCAAAGCCAAACAGTCTCACCCGACTATTCCATCTTGAAGCATATGGCCTCACCTGGACTTCAAAACTGCTTTACCAAAATTTGTCTCAGATACCAGGAGCCCTGCCAATCTGGCTTTTGCAGCCTAGGGGAACTAGTCAAAGCCAAATAGTCTCACCCGACTATTTAGTCTTGAAACATACAGCCTCACCTGGAAGTCAAAACTGCTTTACCAAAATTTGACTCAGATACCAGCACCCCTGCCAATCTTGCTTATGCAGCCAAGGGGAGCTAGTCAAAGCCCAAAAGGCTCACCCGACTTTTCCATCTTAAAACATACAGCCCCATTTGGCCGCCAAAATTGATTTAGCAAAACTTGTTTCAGATACCAGGAGCCCTGACAATCTGGCTTTTGCAGCCTAGGGGAACTAGTCAAAGCCAAATAGTCTCACCCGACTATTTGGTCTTAAAACATACAGCCTCACCTGGAAGTCAAAACTGCTTCACCAAAACTTGTCTCAGATACCAGGAGCCCCGCCTATCTTGCTTATGCAGCCAAGGGGAGCTAGTCAAAGCCCAAAAGGCTCACCCGACTTTTCCATCTTAAAACATACAGCCCCATTTGGCCGCCAAAATTGATTTAGCAAAACTTGTTTCAGATACCAGGAGCCCTGACAATCTGGCTTTTGCAGCCTAGGGGAACTAGTCAAAGCCAAATAGTCTCACCCGACTATTTGGTCTTAAAACATACAGCCTCACCTGGATGTCAAAACTGCTTCACCAAAACTTGTCTCAGATACCAGGAGCCCCGCCAATCTGGCATTTGCAGCCTAGGGGAGCTAGTCAAAGCCAAATAGTCTCACCCGACTATTAAGTCTTAAAACATTCAGCCTCACCTGGAAGTCAAAACTGCTTCACCAAAACGTGTCTCAGATACCAGGAGCCCTGCCAATCTGGCATTTGCAGCCTAGGGAAGCTAGTAAAGGCCAAAAAGTCTCACCCGACAATTCCATCTTAAAACATACAGCCTCACCTGGAAGGCAAGACTGCTTTACAAAAACTCTTCTCAGATACCAGGAGCCCTGTCAATTTGGCATTGCAGCCTAGGGGAGCAGGTCAAAGCCAAATAGTCTCACCCCTCTATTTAGTCTGAAAACATACAGCCTTACCTGGCCGTGAAAACTGCTTTACCAAGACTTGACTCAGATACCAGGACCCCTGCCAATCTGGCATTTGCAGCCTAGGGAAGCTAGTCAAAGCCAAAAAGTCTCACCCGACAATTCCATCTTAAAACATACAGCCTTACCTGGCCGTGAAAACTGCTTTACCAAGACTTGACTCAGATACCAGGACCCTTGCCAATCTGGCATTTGCAGCCTAGGGAAGCTAGTCAAAGCCAAAAAGTCTCACCCGACAATTCCATCTTAAAACATACAGCCTCACCTGGAAGGCAAGACTGCTTTACAAAAACTCTTCTCAGATACCAGGAGCCCTGTCAATGTGGCATTGCAGCCTAGGGGAGCAGGCCAAAGCCAAATAGTCTCAGACTATTTAATCTTAAAACATACAGTCTTACCTGGCCGTCAAAACTGCTTTATCAAAACTTGACTCAGATACCAGCACCCTTGCCAATCTTGCTTTTGCAGCCCAGGGGAGCTAGTCAAAGCCCAAAAGGCTCACCCGACTTTTCCATCTTAAAACATACAGCCCCATTTGGCCGCCAAAATTGATTTAGCAAAACTTGTTTCAGATACCAGGAGCCCTGACAATCTGGCTTTTGCAGCCTAGGGGAACTAGTCAAAGCCAAATAGTCTCACCCGACTATTTGGTCTTAAAACATACAGCCTCACCTGGAAGTCAAAACTGCTTCACCAAAACTTGTCTCAGATACCAGGAGCCCCGCCTATCTGGCATTTGCAGCCTAGGGGAGCTAGTCAAAGCCAAATAGTCTCACCCGAGTTTTCCATCTTAAAACATACAGCCCCATATGGCCTCAAAAATTGCTTTAGCAAAACTTGTCTCAGATACCAGGAGCCCTGCCAAACTGGCTTTTGCAGCCTAGGGGAGCTAGTCAAAGCCAAACAGTCTCACCCGACTATTCCATCTTGAAGCATATGGCCTCACCTGGACTTCAAAACTGCTTTACCAAAATTTGTCTCAGATACCAGGAGCCCTGCCAATCTGGCTTTTGCAGCCTAGGGGAGCTAGTCAAAGCCAAAAAGTCTCACCCGACTATTAAGTCTTAAAACATTCAGCCTTACCTGGAAGTCAAAACTGCTTCACCAAAACGTGTCTCAGATACCAGGAGCCCTGCCAATCTGGCATTTGCAGCCTAGTGAAGCTAGTCAAGGCCAAAAAGTCTCCCCCGACAATTCCATCTTAAAACATACAGCCTCGCCTGGACGTCAAAACTGCTTTACCAAAATTTGTCTCAGATACCAGGAGCCCTGCCAATCTGGCTTTTGCAGCCTAGGGGAGTTAGTCAAAGCCAACTAGTCTCATCCGACTATTTAGTCTTGAAACATACAGCCTCACCTGGAAGTCAAACTGCTTTACCAAAATTTGACTCAGATACCAGCACCCTTGCCAATCTTGCATTTGCAGCCCAGGGGAGCTAGTCAAAGCCCAAAAGGCTCACCCGACTTTTCCATCTTAAAACATACAGCCCCATATGGCCTCCAAAATTGCTTTAGCAAAACTTGTCTCAGATACCAGGAGCCCTGCCAAACTGGCTTTTGCAGCCTAGGGGAGCTAGTCAAAGCCAAACAGTCTCACCCGACTATTCCATCTTGAAGCATATGGCCTCACCTGGACTTCAAAACTGCTTTACCAAAATTTGTCTCAGATACCAGGAGCCCCGCCAATCTGGCTTTTGCAGCCTAGGGGAGCTAGTCAAAGCCAAATAGTCTCACCCGACTTTTCCATCTTAAAACATACAGCCCCACCTGGCCCCAAAACTGCTTTACCAAAACTTGACTCAGATACCAGAGCCCTGCCAAACTGCTTTTGCAGCCTAGGGAGCTAGTCAAAGCCAAACAGTCTCACCCGACTATTCCATCTTAAAAGCATAGGCCCCACCTGGACTTCAAAACTGCTTTACCAAAATTTGTCTCAGATACCAGGAGCCCTGCCAATCTGGCTTTTGCAGCCTAGGGGAACTAGTCAAAGCCAAATAGTCTCACCCGACTATTTAGTCTTGAAACATACAGCCTCACCTGGAAGTCAAAACTGCTTTACCAAAATTTGACTCAGATACCAGCACCCCTGCCAATCTTGCTTTTGCAGCCAAGGGGAGCTAGTCAAAGCCCAAAGGCTCACCCGACTTTTCCATCTTAAAACATACAGCCCCATTTGGCCGCCAAAATTGATTTAGCAAAACTTGTTTCAGATACCAGGAGCCCTGACAATCTGGCTTTTGCAGCCCTAGGGGAACTAGTCAAAGCCAAATAGTCTCACCCGACTATTTGGTCTTAAAACATACAGCCTCACCTGGAAGTCAAAACTGCTTCACCAAAACTTGTCTCAGATACCAGGAGCCCCGCCTATCTGGCATTTGCAGCCTAGGGGAGCTAGTCAAAGCCAAATAGTCTCACCCGAGTTTTCCATCTTAAAACATACAGCCCCATATGGCCTCCAAAATTGCTTTAGCAAAACTTGTCTCAGATCCCAGGAGCCCTGCCAAACTGGCTTTTGCAGCCTAGGGGAGCTAGTCAAAGCCAAACAGTCTCACCCGACTATTCCATCTTGAAGCATATGGCCTCACCTGGACTTCAAAACTGCTTTACCAAAATTTGTCTCAGATACCAGGAGCCCTGCCAATCTGGCTTTTGCAGCCTAGGGGAGCTAGTCAAAGCCAAAAAGTCTCACCCGACTATTAAGTCTTAAAACATTCAGCCTTACCTGGAAGTCAAAACTGCTTCACCAAAACGTGTCTCAGATACCAGGAGCCCTGCCAATCTGGCATTTGCAGCCTAGTGAAGCTAGTCAAGGCCAAAAAGTCTCCCCCGACAATTCCATCTTAAAACATACAGCCTCGCCTGGACGTCAAAACTGCTTTACCAAAATTTGTCTCAGATACCAGGAGCCCTGCCAAACTGGCTTTTGCAGCCTAGGGGAGCTAGTCAAAGCCAAATAGTCTCACCCGACTATTAAGTCTTAAAACATTCATCCTCACCTGGAAGTCAAAACTGCTTCACCAAAACGTGTCTCAGATACCAGGAGCCCTCCAAATCTGGCTTTTGCTTTTGCCTAGGGGAGCTAGTCAAAGCCAAATAGTCTCACCCGACTATTTAGTCTGAAAACATACAGTCTCACCTGGAAGGCAAAAGTGCTTTACAAAAACTTATCTCAGATAGCAGGAGCCCTGACAATCTGGCTTTTGCAGCCTAGGGGAACTAGTCAAAGCCAAATAGTCTCACCCGACTATTTGGTCTTAAAACATACAGCCTCACCTGGAAGTCAAAACTGCTTCACCAAAACTTGTCTCAGATACCAGGAGCCCCGCCTATCTGGCATTTGCAGCCTAGGGGAGCTAGTCAAAGCCAAATAGTCTCACCCGAGTTTTCCATCTTAAAACATACAGCCCCATATGGCCTCAAAAATTGCTTTAGCAAAACTTGTCTCAGATACCAGGAGCCCTGCCAAACTGGCTTTTGCAGCCTAGGGGAGCTAGTCAAAGCCAAACAGTCTCACCCGACTATTCCATCTTGAAGCATATGGCCTCACCTGGACTTCAAAACTGCTTTACCAAAATTTGTCTCAGATACCAGGAGCCCTGCCAATCTGGCTTTTGCAGCCTAGGGGAGCTAGTCAAAGCCAAAAAGTCTCACCCGACTATTAAGTCTTAAAACATTCAGCCTTACCTGGAAGTCAAAACTGCTTCACCAAAACGTGTCTCAGATACCAGGAGCCCTGCCAATCTGGCATTTGCAGCCTAGTGAAGCTAGTCAAGGCCAAAAAGTCTCCCCCGACAATTCCATCATAAAACATACAGCCTCGCCTGGACGTCAAAACTGCTTTACCAAAATTTGTCTCAGATACCAGGAGCCCTGCCAATCTGGCTTTTGCAGCCCTAGGGGAGTTAGTCAAAGCCAACTAGTCTCATCCGACTATTTAGTCTTGAAACATACAGCCTCACCTGGAAGTCAAACTGCTTTACCAAAATTTGACTCAGATACCAGCACCCCTGCCAATCTTGCATTTGCAGCCCAGGGGAGCTAGTCAAAGCCCAAAAGGCTCACCCGACTTTTCCATCTTAAAACATACAGCCCCATATGGCCTCCAAAATTGCTTTAGCAAAACTTGTCTCAGATACCAGGAGCACTGCCAAACTGGCTTTTGCAGCCTAGGGGAGCTAGTCAAAGCCAAACAGTCTCACCCGACTATTCCATCTTGAAGCATATGGCCTCACCTGGACTTCAAAACTGCTTTACCAAAATTTGTCTCAGATACCAGGAGCCCTGCCAATCTGGCTTTTGCAGCCTAGGGGAACTAGTCAAAGCCAAATAGTCTCACCCGACTATTTAGTCTTGAAACATACAGCCTCACCTGGAAGTAAAAACTGCTTTACCAAAATTTGACTCAGATACCAGCACCCCTGCCAATCTTGCTTATGCAGCCAAGGGGAGCTAGTCAAAGCCCAAAAGGCTCACCCGACTTTTCCATCTTAAAACATACAGCCCCATTTGGCCGCCAAAATTGATTTAGCAAAACTTGTTTCAGATACCAGGAGCCCTGACAATCTGGCTTTTGCAGCCTAGGGGAACTAGTCAAAGCCAAATAGTCTCACCCGACTATTTGGTCTTAAAACATACAGCCTCACCTGGAAGTCAAAACTGCTTCACCAAAACTTGTCTCAGATACCAGGAGCCCCGCCTATCTGACATTTGCAGCCCTAGGGGAGCTAGTCAAAGCCAAATAGTCTCACCCGAGTTTTCCATCTTAAAACATACAGCCCCATATGGCCTCCAAAATTGCTTTAGCAAAACTTGTCTCAGATACCAGGAGCCCTGCCAAACTGGCTTTTGCAGCCTAGGGAGCTTAGTCAAAGCCAAACAGTCTCACCCGACTATTCCATCTTGAAGCATATGGCCTCACCTGGATTTCAAAACTGCTTTACCAAAATTTGTCTCAGATACCAGGAGCCCTGCCAATCTGGCTTTTGCAGCCTAGGGGAGCTAGTCAAAGCCAAAAAGTCTCACCCGACTATTAAGTCTTAAAACATTCAGCCTTACCTGGAAGTCAAAACTGCTTCACCAAAACGTGTCTCAGATACCAGGAGCCCTGCCAATCTGGCATTTGCAGCCTAGTGAAGCTAGTCAAGGCCCAAAAGTCTCCCCCGACAATTCCATCTTAAAACATACAGCCTCGCCTGGACGTCAAAACTGCTTTACCAAAATTTGTCTCAGATACCAGGAGCCCTGCCAAACTGGCTTTTGCAGCCTAGGGGAGCTAGTCAAAGCCAAATAGTCTCACCCGACTATTAAGTCTGAAAACATTCATCCTCACCTGGAAGTCAAAACTGCTTCACCAAAACGTGTCTCAGATACCAGGAGCCCTCCAAATCTGGCTTTTGCTTTTGCCTAGGGGTGCTAGTCAAAGCCAAATAGTCTCGCCCGACAATTCCATCTTAAAACATACAGCCTCACCTGGAAGGCAAAACTGCTTTACAAAAACTCTTCTCAGATACCAGGAGCCCTGTCAATTTGGCATTGCAGCCTAGGGGGAGCAGGTCAAAGCCAAATAGTCTCACCCGTCTATTTAGTCTGAAAACATACAGCCTTACCTGGCCGTGAAAACTGCTTTACCAAGACTTGACTCAGATACCAGGACCCCTGCCAATCTGGCATTTGCAGCCTAGGGAAGCTAGTCAAAGCCAAAAAGTCTCACCCGACAATTCCATCTTAATACATACAGCCTCGCCTGGACGTCAAAACTGCTTTACCAAAATTTGTCTCAGATACCAGGAGCCCTGCCAATCTGGCTTTTGCAGCCTAGGGGAGTTAGTCAAAGCCAAATAGTCTCACCCGACAATTTAGTCTTCAAACAAACAGCCTCACCTGGAAGTCAAAACTGCTTTACCGAAATTTGACTCAGATACCAGGAGCCCTGCCATTCTTGCTTTTGCAGCCTAGGGGAGCTAGTCAAAGCCAAATAGTCTCACCAGACTTTTTAATCTTAAAACATACAGCCTCACCTGGACGTCAAAACTGCTTTACCAAAATTTGTCTCAGATACCAGGAGCCCTGCCAATCTGGCTTTTGCAGCTTAGGGGAGTTAGTTAAAGCCAACTAGTCTCACCAGACTATTTAGTCTGAAAACATACAGTCTCACCTGGAAGGCAAATGTGCTTTACAAAAACTTGTCTCAGATAGCAGGAGCCCTGTCAATTTGGCATTGCAGCCTAGGGGGAGCAGGTCAAAGCCAAATAGTCTCACCCGACTACTTAGTCTGAAAACATACAGCCTTACCTGGCCGTCAAAACTGCTTTACCACGACTTGTCTCAGATGCCAGGATCCTTGCCAATCTGGCATTGCAGCCTAGGGGAGCTAGTCAAAGCCAAATTTTCTCACCCGACTATTTAGTCTGAAAACATACAGTCTCACCTGGAAGTCAAAACTGCGTCACCAAAACTTGTCTCAGATACCAGGAGCCCTGCCAATCTGGCTTTTGCAGACTAGGGGAGCTAGTCAAAGATAAATTGTCTCACCCGACTATTCCATCTTAAAACATACAGCCTCACCTGGACGTCAAAACTGCTTTACCATAATTTGTCTCAGATACCAGGAGCCCTGCCAATCTGGCTTTTGCACCCGACTTTTCCATCTTAAAACATACAGCCCTATCTGGCCGCCAAAATTGTTTTGCAAAACTTGTCTCAGATACCAGGAGCCCCGCCAATCTTGCTTTTGCTGCCTAGGGGAGCTAGTCAAAGCCAAATTGTCTCACCCGACTATTTAGTCTGAAAACATACAGTCTCACCTGGAAGCCAAAACTGCTTTACAAAAACTTGTGTCAGATGCCAATAGCCCTGCCAATCTGGCATTGCAGCCTTGGGGAGCAGGTCAAAGCCAATTAGTCTCAACAGACTATTTAATCTTAAAACATACAGCCACACCTGGAAGTCAAAACCAGGAGCCCTGCCAATCTTGCTTTTGCAGCCTAGGGGAGCTTGTCAAAGCCAAAAAGTCTCACCCGACAATTCCATCTTAAAACATACAGCCTCACCTGGACGTCAAAACTGCTTTACCAAAATTTGTCTCAGATACCAGGAGCCCTGCCAATCTGGCTTTTGCAGCTTAGGGGAGTTAGTTAAAGCCAACTAGTCTCACCCGACTATTTAGTCTGAAAACATACAGTCTCACCTGGAAGGCAAAAGTGCTTTACAAAAACTTGTCTCAGATAGCAGGAGCCCTGTCAATTTGGCATTGCAGCCTAGGGGAGCAGGTCAAAGCCAAATAGTCTCACCCGACTATTTAGTTTGAAAACATACAGCCTTACCTGGCCGTCAAAACTGCTTTACAGATACCAGGAGCCCTGCCAATCTGGCTTTTGCAGCCTAGGGGAACTAGTTAAAGCCAACTAGTCTCACCCGACTATTTAGTTTTAAAACATACAGCCTCACCTGGAAGTCAAAACTGTTTTACCAAAATTTGACTCAGATACCAGCACCCCTGCCAATCTGGCTTTGGCAGCCTAGGGGAGCACTGTCAATTTGGCATTGCAGCCTAGGGGAGCAGGTCAAAGCCACATAGTCTCACCCGACTATTTAGTCTGAAAACATACAGCCTTACCTGGCCGTCAAAACTGCTTTACCAAGACTTGTCTCAGATGCCAGGAGCCCTGCCAATCTGGCATTGCAGCCTAGGGGAGCAGGTCAAAGCCAAATAGTCTCACCCGACTATTTAGTTTGAAAACATACAGCCTTACCTGGCCGTCAAAACTGCTTTACAGATACCAGGAGCCCTGCCAATCTGGCTTTTGCAGCCTAGGGGAACTAGTTAAAGCCAACTAGTCTCACCCGACTATTTAGTTTTAAAACATACAGCCTCACCTGGAAGTCAAAACTGTTTTACCAAAATTTGACTCAGATACCAGCACCCCTGCCAATCTGGCTTTGGCAGCCTAGGGGAGCACTGTCAATTTGGCATTGCAGCCTAGGGGAGCAGGTCAAAGCCACATAGTCTCACCCGACTATTTAGTCTGAAAACATACAGCCTTACCTGGCCGTCAAAACTGCTTTACCAAGACTTGTCTCAGATGCCAGGAGCCCCGCCAATCTGGCTTTTGCAGCCTAGGATACTAGTCAAAGCCAAATAGTCTCACCCGACTATTAAGTCTTAAAACATACAGCCTCACCTGGACGTCAAAACTGCTTTACCAATCTGGCATTGCAGCCTAGGGGAGCAGGTCAAAGCCAAATAGTCTCACCCGACTTTTTAATCTTAAAACATACAGCCTCACCTGGAAGTCAAAACTGCTTAACCAAAACTTGTCTCAGATACTAGGAGCCCCGTTAATCTGGCTTTTGCAGCCTAGGGGAGCAGGTCAAAGCCAAATAGTCTCACCCGACTATCTAGTCTTAAAACATACAGCCTCACCTAGAAGTCAAAACTGCTTCACCAAAACTTGTCTCAGATACTAGGAGCCCCGCCAATCTGGCTTTTGCAGCATAGGGGAGCTAGTAAAAGCCAAATAGTCTCACCCGACAATTTAGTCTTCAAACAAACAGCCTCACCTGGAAGTCAAAACTGCTTTACCGAAATTTGTCTCAGATACCAGCAGCCCTGCCATTCTTGCCTTTGCAGCCTAGGGGAGCTAGTCAAAGACAAAAAGTCTCACCCGACTATTTAGTCTAAAAACATACAGCCTCACCTGGAAGTCAAAACTGCTTTGCCAAAACTTGACTCAAATATCTGGACCCCTGTCAATCTGGCATTTGCAGCCTAGGGGAGCTAGTCAAAGCCAAATAGTCTCACCAGACTTTTTAATCTTAAAACATACAGCCTCACCTGGAAGTCAAAACTGCTTAACCAACACTTGTCTCAGATACCAGAGTCAGAGAGAGTTCTCAGTTGAGAGTGATTGACGTGTTTTACTTGTGCTCCAAGATTTTTATTTATTTTTTTGCGCTTTAATCCTGCTTTTTATTTCTAAATTTGGCCATTTTTGTGCTTTATTTAAAAAGCTGTATAATTGTGCAAAGTGTTATTCTGTTGTCGCAGCGTAAGTCTGTTAATAATTGCATTTATTGAACGCGGCGTCAGTTCTGTATTGTTGTTATTGCCTGTTTTGATTCTTTTGCTTTGGTGCTCCCCTGTGCATACACTTGTTTGTGCGTGTGTTCGCTGCCGCATATTTCTGCTTGTGCATCGCGCTCTCGCAAATGTTTGCTATTGCCTTTCGCTCCAAACAATTTGTTTGTGTACGATAATTGTTTTTGAGTGTTTACTTGCTCTATTCTTGTGCACCGTTTTCGTTTTGCTCTGCGCTCTCGCAGACTTGTAATAATTATGACGTGCTGTAAGAAACCTTGCACGTTCAAGCAGGCTGATGATTCTGCACAGCCGCAATTTGTTAATTGCTGGCTGTGTGAGAATATGATGCATGCTAAATGTGCAGGTGTCACTGGGCGTGATTGCGACAAGATCTCTGCAGTTGCCAAGAAGGGCTGCGGTGGCTTGCGTTGGTCGTGCCCAGATTGCATCGACAAGCAAATTGATTTCTCCAGAATGTATAATTCTGTGAGAAATCAATTCTTAAAATTGAATAATGTGGCTAAGCAACTGTCGAGTAAATTTGACTCGAGTTTTGAGTTGCTTGCCAATTATAAATTTGAGTCTCCAACCAATACGTCTGTTCAGACACCTACGCCTTTCTTGTCCCTACCTAGCAACATGGATTTATCTCCAATGTTGTCTTTATCGCCTTCCCCAAGCGACTGCCCAATTACCCCCGTTTCATCCCCTATAGTAGTTCCAGTAGAGCCCGTACCTGATACCGTCACAGTTATCCAAACTGCCTCAGCCCCGTCAGCTCCTGTCCGCAAAGGTAGACCTGCGCGTAATCTTACTACCTGCAGCCCCATCAGCACCTACTTTAACGGTTGTTGCCCCTCGTAGGCAAGTTTTTGTGTCTCGACTTTCATCGCACACCACTTCTGAGTCATTGGCAGCCTATATTGCTAGCAAATCTTCTGCTTACGTGTCAATAACCAAATTTAATTTCTCCACCCCTCGTGAAATATCATCATTCAAAATAAATGTTTCACATGATATGTTCCCAATCATTTGTGATCCCAAATTTTGGCCTCCACACATGATTGTTCACGAGTTCAAGCCAAAAAGCGTAACCAGCCTGTCACCCTTCCAGTCCCTTCAACACAGGGTACCATTTCTGCCCCAAAAAAACTAACTTCATCTTGTGACCAAATCTGTATTCATTATCAGAATGTCAGAGGTCTTATTTCAAAGCTTAAAAATCTTTTCATGGCCAGTACTTCCTTCGACTCGGATATAATAGCATTTTCCGAAACATGGTTAAATTCAACCATATCCGATTTTGAGGTATTTTCGAATAGTTTTATTTTGCATAGAAATGATCGGCCGACTCGAGGTGGTGGGGTGTTAATTGCCGTTAAAGCCACTCTCCAGTCAGAACTTTTCTGTTTTAGTACGCCTACTGACGCTGAAATTATCTCAGTCAAGGTGTCTTTTCTACACGGAATATCTATATTACATGCTCTTATGTTCCTCCTTCTTCTGATATTCAAGTTTATATGAAACATATTACTTGTATTAAAGAAGTTTCTTCACACGTGCGTGATAATGACCTATTTATGGTGTTGGGTGATTTTAATTTGCGGAACATCTCTTGGTCATTATTCACTGCCGAAAATTATCTAGTGCCCTTAGCACAGCATGATTTTATAGACTGCATGCTTGATCTTTCGTTGTTTCAAATCAATTCAATTTCTAATCATTTGAATAGAACACTTGACCTTGTATTTGTTAACGACTACCTTATCTCTAATGTGTCTAGGTACCCTCCTTTATCTCTTCCTGAGGATGTATATCATCCTACTTTAGAGATTACAATGTTCAATTGCAATCGTCTCATTTCGTGCTCATCAGCCAATAAGCCCCGCCTCTGCTTTCGCAAAGGAAATTATTCATTGCTGAATCAGCTTATTTATGCAACCGATTGGTCTTTCTTATATGAATCGATTGATATGAATACTGCTATTACTTTTTTTTATAGCACCCTAAACTCCCTCTTAGATATGAGCATTCCCAAGTCAATTCCTTCGACTACTTCTTCAAAACCACCCTGGTTTACTCCACACATCTGGTTTACTTGTCACATCTTAAAAACTTAAAATCTAAATATTTTAAAAAGATTAAAAAGTCTGGTTCGTGTACAGACTTGGCTAAATATTCCATAGCCAAGTCGAACTTCTTTCTTCTGAATTCTCAATGATATGAGAATTATCTAACTCGTTGTAATAAGCAATTTGCCCAAAATCCGAGACAGTTTTACAATTTTGTAAACTTGAAGCGTAAATCTTCAAGTTTGCCAACTTCTTTTTCTTTCGGGATGGATAAAGCTAGTAATGACTCTGATTCTGCTAACCTCTTTGCTAATTTTTTCCAATCGACTTACTCCTCAGTCTGTCCTAATAATAATTCTTATCCTTATACTATTTCTTCCTCTAGTTCTATACCTCCTCCTATTATTTCACACTCCTCTCTCCTTTTATCTATAAACTCTTTAAAATCTTCTTACTCTCCTGGGCCTGACAATATTCCTCGTTGTCTACTCAAGGAGTAGGAATCTTATATCATTCCTCTCCACAAGAAAGGTGGAAAGTCTGATATACAAAATTACAGGGGCATTGCAAAACTGTCCGCTATTCCTAAATTATTTGAAAAAATAATCACTTCGAATTTGAAGCATTTCTGCAAATCAGTTGTTTCCCCTGTTCAACATGGATTCGTAAAGAATCGGTCAACTACGACCAATCTGCTTGAATTTACTTCCTTGGTAAATGATGCTTTTCTTTCGAAAATGCAAACTGATGTCATTTATACTGACTTCAGTAAGGCGTTTGACTCTGTGCACCATGACATTTTACTTTTTAAACTTGACCGAATAGGTTTCCCCCTTTCTCTTTTGCTTTGGATTAATTCTTATATAAAAGGTAGGACCCAAAGAGTAATGCTGAGGCAGACTACCTCTAAGCAGGTTCACGTTACTTCTGGTGTTCCTCAAGGTAGTCATCTTGGACCTTTACTCTTTACTCTTTTATAAATGATCTCCCCTCTGTTATATCACATGCCCGTGTACTCATGTATGCGGATGATGTGAAACTTATTCTATCATACACTAATCCCCTACATCATTCTCGTCTACAAGACGATTTGAACGCTATGCAACTTTGGTGTTCGGCCAATCAATTGCATCTGAATTGTTCAAAGTGTATGTTTATGACATTTTATCATACTACACCTTATCTTGTCAGTTATACAATCGACAATACCCCTTTGCAACGTATACTAACAGTTAAGGATATAGGCGTTCTTTTTGATTCTAAACTCTGTTTCAATCTTCACATAGATACCATCGTTAATGAGGCAAAAGGTGTACTTGGATTCATTAAACGATGGTCTAAAGAGTTTAACGATCCTTTTATAACGAAACTTCTGTACATCTCTCTTGTTCGCCCTATCCTTGAATACTGCTCTTGCATCTGGTCTCCGCAGTATAACAATAGCCAGGATCGTATTGAATCTGTTCAGAAGCAATTTCTGCTTTTTGCCTTACGAGGTTTAAATTGGGACCCTAATCTTCGTTTGCCATCCTACTCCAGCAGGCTGCTTCTTCTTAACCTTCCGTCATTAACCAACCGTAGGACAATTCTTGGTGTTGTCCTTCTACATAAGTTGATTATTGGCGATATAGATTCTCCTTTTCTGCTAGGGCGTCTTCAATTCTCTGTTCCGTCTAGACCAACCAGAAATTACCGCCCCTTATTCCTGTCTACGTGCACAACAGACTACGCTATGCACAATCCTTTTCGCGTGCTATGTAAAAATTATAATAGTTTGCATCACGTTTTCTCTATAGAACTTTCTCTACCCCTAATAAAATCGTTGCTTTCAGGATACCTTCGGGAAGTCACTGACCATTCCCAGCTATGAGCAAGGGCATAGCTTGCCGGACAGGCTGTAAATTTTCCCCCACCGGGTCGGTGATTTCCCATTACTTTACTCTCTGTCCTATCTACTTAACACTCTATACATCTAGCTTAAATTTCTTTACTTTATTAACAATCTTCTTACTTTCCTTTTCTTATTTATTGTATTTTATTAATTAATATAGCAAACTAAGATTATCTTTAATTTTACTTAAGAATACTTTTTTCCTACTTAGGCCCTTCTGCTTAGATGTAGGCTCTAATAGCGTCACTGACAAATTTAGCTGTGAAAAGGGGCACAGCTGGCCGGACTGGCAACTAAAACACCTCCATCGGTCGGTGATGCTATTTAGAGAACTGTGTTATCTAACTAGGCTTTTAGCATTTAATTCCATTATGTATTGTATGTATAATGAGGAAGACACTCGTTTTGTCGACCATTAATAAATAAATAAATAAATAAATACCAGGAGCCCCGCCAATCTGGCTTTTGCAGCCTAGGGGAGCTAGTCAAAGCCAAATAGTCTCACCCGACTATTAAGTCTTAAAACATACAGCCTCTCCTGGACGTCAAAACTGCTTTACCAAAATTGGTTTCAGATACCAGGAGCCCTGCCAATGTGGCTTTTGCAGCCTAGGGGAGCTCGTCAAAGCCAAATAGTCTCACCCGACAATTTAGTGTTAAATATACAGCCTCACCTGGAAGTCAAAACTGCTTCACCAAAACGTGGCTTATATACCAGGAGCCCTGCCAATCTGGCTTAGCAGCTTAGGGGAGCTAGTCAAAGCCAAATAGTCTCACCCGACTATTCCATCTTAAAACATACAGCCTCACCTGGAATGCAAAACTGCTTCACCAATACTTGTCTCAGATACCAGGAGCCCTGCCAATCTGGCCTTTGCACCCTAGGGAAGCTAGTCAAGGCCAAATAGTCTCACCCGACTATTTAATCTGAAAGCATACAGTCTCACCTGGAAGTCAAAACTGATTTGCCAAAACTTGACTTGATACCAGGAGCCCTGCCAATCTGGCATTTGCAGCCTATGGGAACTAGTCAAAGCCAAATAGTCTCACCCGACAATTTAGTCTTAAAACATACAGCCTCACCTGGAAGTCAAAACTGCTTCACCAAAGCTTGTCTCAGACACCAGGAGCCCTGCCAATCTGGCTTTTGCAGCCTAGGGGAACTAGTCAAAGCCAAATAGTCTCACCCGACTATTTAGTCTTGAAACATACAGCCTCACCTGGAAGTCAAAACTGCTTTACCAAAATTTGACTCAGATACCAGCACCCCTGCCAATCTTGCTTATGCAGCCAAGGGGAGCTAGTCAAAGCCCAAAAGGCTCACCCGACTTTTCCATCTTAAAACATACAGCCCCATTTGGCCGCCAAAATTGATTTAGCAAAACTTGTTTCAGATACCAGGAGCCCTGACAATCTGGCTTTTGCAGCCTAGGGGAACTAGTCAAAGCCAAATAGTCTCACCCGACTATTTGGTCTTAAAACATACAGCCTCACCTGGAAGTCAAAACTGCTTCACCAAAACTTGTCTCAGATACCAGGAGCCCCGCCTATCTGGCATTTGCAGCCTAGGGAAGCTAGTCAAGGCCAAATAGTCTCACACGACTATTTAATTTGAAAGCATACAGGCTCACCTGGAAGTCAAAACAGCTTTGCCAAAACTTGACTTGATACCAGAAGCCCTGCCAATTCGGCATTTGCAGCCTAGGGGAACAAGTCAAAGCCAAACAGTCTCACCCGACTATTCCATCTTAAAACATACAGCCTCACCTGGACGTCAAAACTGCTTTAGCAAAATTTGTTTCAGATGCCAGGAGCCCTGCCAATCTTGCTTTTGCAGCCTAGGGGAGCTTGTCAAAGCCAAAAAGTCTCACCCGACAATTCCATCTTAAAACATACAGCCTCACCTGGACGTCAAAACTGCTTTACCAAAATTTGACTCAGATACCAGGAGCCCCGCCAATCTGGCATTTGCAGCCTAGGGGAGCTAGTCAAAGCCAAATAGTCTCACCCGACTATTAAGTCTTAAAACATTCAGCCTCACCTGGAAGTCAAAACTGCTTCACCAAAACGTGTCTCAGATACCAGGAGCCCTGCCAATCTGGCATTTGCAGCCTAGGGAAGCTAGTAAAGGACAAAAAGTCTCACCCGACAATTCCATCTTAAAACATACAGCCTCACCTGGAAGGCAAGACTGCTTTACAAAAACTCTTCTCAGATACCAGGAGCCCTGTCAATTTGGCATTGCAGCCTAGGGGAGCAGGTCAAAGCCAAATAGTCTCACCCCTCTATTTAGTCTGAAAACATACAGCCTTACCTGGCCGTGAAAACTGCTTTACCAAGACTTGACTCAGATACCAGGACCCCTGCCAATCTGGCATTTGCAGCCTAGGGAAGCTAGTCAAAGCCAAAAAGTCTCACCCGACAATTCCATCTTAAAACATACAGCCTTACCTGGCCGTGAAAACTGCTTTACCAAGACTTGACTCAGATACCAGGACCCCTGCCAATCTGGCATTTGCAGCCTAGGGAAGCTAGTCAAAGCCAAAAGTCTCACCCGACAATTCCATCTTAAAACATACAGCCTCACCTGGAAGGCAAGACTGCTTTTACAAAAACTCTTCTCAGATACCAGGAGCCCTGTCAATGTGGCATTGCAGCCTAGGGGAGCAGGCCAAAGCCAAATAGTCTCAGACTATTTAATCTTAAAACATACAGTCTTACCTGGCCGTCAAAACTGCTTTATCAAAACTTGACTCAGATACCAGCACCCTGCCAATCTTGCTTTTGCAGCCCAGGGAGCTAGTCAAAGCCCAAAAAGGCTCACCCGACTTTTCCATCTTAAAACATACAGCCCCATTTGGCCGCCAAAATTGATTTAGCAAAACTTGTTTCAGATACCAGGAGCCCTGACAATCTGGCTTTTGCAGCCTAGGGGAACTAGTCAAAGCCAAATAGTCTCACCCGACTATTTGGTCTTAAAACATACAGCCTCACCTGGAAGTCAAAACTGCTTCACCAAAACTTGTCTCCAGATACCAGGAGCCCCGCCTATCTGGCATTTGCAGCCTAGGGGAGCTAGTCAAAGCCAAATAGTCTCACCCGAGTTTTTCATCTTAAAACATACAGCCCCATATGGCCTCCAAAATTGCTTTAGCAAAACTTGTCTCAGATACCAGGAGCCCTGCCAAACTGGCTTTTGCAGCCTAGGGGAGCTAGTCAAAGCCAAACAGTCTCACCCGACTATTCCATCTTGAAGCATATGGCCTCACCTGGACTTCAAAACTG
>JAEIGF010000023.1:102500-137708 GCA_018903485.1 Drosophila littoralis | reverse complement strand
GAACTCGGGCAGGAGATCTCAAAGCTGGTAGTCATGCTCGAAGATGGCAAGCGACGCTCCATCCACCAGCCAATGCGAGACTCGATTGAGAGCATCAGAGTGCTCTACGAGCTGGCGGCAATCCAGTTTCACGACGAAGGAGCCAAGGAGATCATCAGGACGCACCAGTCGTGCGTCCTCCCTCGACCTCCCTGGAAGGCGGTCACATACAAGAAAAGGAAGGAGGTCACCCGGAAAAACAGCAAGGGATTGCTCAAGGAAAAGGCGCGACCGGATGCAATAGTCATCTCGGCAAAAGGCGAAGCGAGCTACTCAGAGATACTGAGGAAAGTTAAAGCGGACGAAAAACTGGGCGAGCTCGGAAAAGCGGTGACAAGAATAAGGAGGACACAAAAAGGAGACCTACTACTCCAGCTTAACCACTCGGGAGAGAATACCATAGCGTTTGGAAACCTGGTAGGCGAAACGTTGGGCGAAAATGCAGAGGTCCGGACGCTGTCCCACCGAGTGACCGTTGAGTGCAAGGACCTGGACGAGATCACGACCAGGGAGGATATCTGTGAGGCGATGAGGGGTCAAATCCAAATACTGGACATAGCCCCAGAGAATATCAGCCTCCGAAAGGCGTACGGCCAAACACAGACGGCGACGATAAGACTGCCAACGGGAAGCGCGAAAAAAGCCCTTTCAGTAGGCTTCCTGAAAGTAGGCTGGGTTAACTCAAGAATCCGCGAACGGATAAACATCACCAGATGTTTCAGATGCCTCGAGTTTGGACATCTAGCAAGACACTGCAAAAGTGATCTAGACAGATCGAATCTGTGCCAACGATGCGGTGGAAAGGACCATCTGGCTAAGAACTGCAAACAAGAGCCACAGTGCATGCTCTGTAAGGAAAGGAATGCCGACTGCAAACACATTGCCGGCAGCGGCAGATGCCCCGGGTTTAGGAGCGCCCTGGCCAACAGAAAATGAAGTGGACACAGCTGAACCTCAACTACTATGAGGCTGCTCAGGCCCTGCTGACAGAATCAATACGGGAGAGAAATACGGACGTCGCAATAATCTGCGAGCCATACAAGCCTATCGCTGGAAGTGGCTGGGTGGCAAGTAAATGTGGAAAAGCGGCCATTTGGTCTCTCAAATCACCGGTCTAGGAGGTCAGAGCAGCAAACGACGGATTCGTGAGAGCAAAAATTAATGGTATCACCGTTTACAGTTGCTACGCACCCCCAAGCTGGGAACTGCGGCAATTTCAGACCATGCTGGAAGAAATAACAGAAGACGCCCGCAACAGAGCTCCTCTCGTCATAGCCGGAGACTTTAACGCCTGGGCCGTGGAATGGGGAAGCAAGGAAACTAACGCGAGAGGGACCACCCTGCTAGAAGAGTTCGCGGCGCACGACCTGGGCCTTGCAAACGACGGGCAGGAGCTCACGTACTGCAAGGCCGGTAAAGGCTCTTTTATAGACCTTACCCTGCTCAGCAGCTCACTTTATAGGCTAACTACATGGAAAGTCAGCAATGAATTCAAATTCAGCGACCACCGAACAGTGCATTTCGAGATCCGCGGGAGAGAACGGAGAAAACAGCAGCCCAAAACAACAGGCCCCAAATGGAAGGACAACCGCCTAGACGAGGAAACCTACACGGACTCCTTACTTCATGCTCAATGGACTTGGGCCACGGAGTTAGCAGAGGACATGGCGCGGCAGCTCATGGTGTTGTGAACGATATATTATTTTTATTAATTTATTGGGAGCAGCGAAGGTGCCGCTTCCAACGTTCAGTTGAATCTGATGTTTACATTTTTCCTTAGGTTCTAAGTAAGCCTAAGTCTCATCGCTGCGCTGCCCACAGTTGGACAGCAGAGAGACGGTTATGTATATTCTATATGTTATATGTATGTAGGTATGCTCTCTTAAGCTGGAGCGCTAGGGTATATGCATGCCCTTGAGTTCGGTCAAGTGGTCGGCGCGTCTAACAGAATGCTGACACTTGCACATTCTGTGAGCGCGCCGATCGACTCATATTTCGGCCACTTGGCTTATGACCGGGGATTTGTATATATATAAACACTGCAACAAAGTGTTACAGTGTGTTCACTTTAAGTACTCTTGGTACAGTAGATATTCAATATATATGCATACTACATCTCCCTCCTTTTGAAAAATAACGTAATATTATGAAGTTATTCTATAAGTATACTTTGCTTAAAAGAATAATTTTTAATTAACAAAGGAAAATTTTTATTTTTTTGTTTTTTTTTTTTTCTTTTGTTTTTTATATATATATATATTCCAAGAAAATGAAATTACAAATATTATTTGTATGTAAAGAATTAAAATTTTTTTCTTAGCATGGCCATACTAAATACAATTATGAAATAAACATTTTTAACCTATCCTTATGAACTGTTTGTTTTTTGTTATTATTATTCGTTATTATAATGTTATTTCTATCTCCTATTTCCGTTACTTTATACGGACCAGTATATTTATAATCTAGCTTATGACCTGTTTCATTTCTTAATAAGACTTTATCACCTATTGATATATCTATGTTGTTTGTTTCATATAGTATCTTATTTTTTTTCTTATTTTCTTCTATCATTATTCTGGCTCTTTAGTATGCTACTTCTAGTCTATATTTACTTTCCTTAGCATAGTCATCAATATTATATATGGGTTCAATCTTATCTATACTATTAAATTGTTTTGGTAAATTATTTGTTTTACCAAATACTAACTCATATGGACAGTAATTATGTGCCATTGAGGGGGTCGTGTTGAAACAGAAAACGAAATATTGAAGCCATACGTCCCAATCAGCTTTATCAACCGATATATATGAGCGTATGTATTCATTAAAAGTTCTATGACTACGTTCTATTGTTCCAACTGTCTGGTGGTGGTGTGCCGTAGATGTTATATTTTCAATTTTTAGGTATTTGCATAAATCATTTATAATTGAATTCTTATATTCTGTTCCCATGTCCGTAATGAACGTCTTCATTGGACCGTACTTCAAAATAAAAATAATGTCTTTTGACCTTGGCCAAGGTTTTTGTAATGCCGCTATGACCTCCTTGTATTGGATCGTCATGGAATTTAGACAGTATAGCTTCTTTCTCTTTTTGTTTTTCTATAAGGGTCACCGGGTTGAGTAGCGCTACTCTTAATGTATTCAATATCTTATTGCCCATTTGCTTGAAATTATCTATTGAAACATGTTCAAAGATATTTTCCCACGGTGCCATTTTGAGTTGGCTGATTTTGTTTATACCGGCTTGCGTTTCAAGCCTTTGGAAAAATTGACCTAAGTCTAGGATTCCATTGGTATATAAATCGCTAACATCGTATCTTGCAGTAATTTTTCTACCATATTTAAATAAACATAGCGTATCTTTTACATGCAAGGTCACTACTTTACGTACTTCGTCATTGTTTATGACTTCATATACGTTGGGCTTAGAAGCTTTCTCTATAGATTGCGTAGGCAATTCTATTTCTTTGTTATCCGCGCGGATTTTCTGTCTATTTTGATATCTAGTAGTGACTTTCATTATATTTCCAGTAATGTTTTGTAGATCTTTAATGGTTATTCTTGATAACGCATCAGCTACATAATTGTCTTTTCCCTTTAGATATTCAACTGTGAAATCATACTCTTCTAATTCTAGCCTCATACGTGTCAGTTTAGAACTCGGATTGATCATTGAAAATAAACATATTAATGGTCTGTGATCTGTTTTGATTGTAAAGTGTCTTCCATAAATATATGGTCGGAAATGTAATATTGCCCAGTGAATTGCAGCTAATTCCTGCTCAGTTGTACACTTATTACTTTCTCCCTTAGTGAAAGCTCTTGATGCGTATGCAATGGGAAGTTGGAGTCCGTTATGGTTTTGAGTTAAAACCGATCCACACGCTTGCTTACTTGCATCAGTAATTATGCAAAATTCTTTGCTGAAATCAGGATATTGTAGCAAAGTGGGTTCCATCAGTTTTGTTTTTTAAGTATTCGAATGCGTTTTGGCATTCATCTGTCCATTCAAAATGAACATTCTTTTTACATAATCTTGTTATGTGCCGTGAATATTCGGTGAAATTTTTTATGAAACGTCTATAATAATTGCAAAATGCTATGAAACGTCTAGCGCTGTCCGCATTGTGCGGCTTAGGGTAATTTATAATGACATCATATTTCTTGTCGTCCGGAAGTATTCCTTTATCTGTGCATTTATGACCGAGAAAAGTCACCTCATGCATAAACGAGAAAGAAGGGCTATCTTCGGCATGCCGAAGATCTAATACCCTTGCAGACCCAACCTTTTAATGCCGAGAAAATGGTTAAGGCCGAGTTTGGTCAAGGTATATTGATAAACAAAAAAAAGGCTTTTAATCAAAAACCGATGTAAATAAGATTTAGCAAAAATGAAGGGAGCATAGTGAAATCTTTAAATGCCGTGTTTAATCGCAAAATCATGATAAACAAAAAATTCTCCATACAAAAACTTAATAATATGATATAGTGGTCCGATCTTAATAGGATTTTGCATATATATGAGGAGCATAGTAAAACTAATAAATGCCGAGTTTGGTCAAGATATCTTGATAAACAAAAGGTTTTTTCATACAAAAACTTAATTTTCGACCGATCCTTCCTATGGCAGCTATATGATATAGTGGTCCGATCTTAATAGGATTTTGCATATATATGAGGAGCTTAGTAAAACTAATAAATGCCGAGTTTGGTCAAGATATTTTGAAAAACAAAATGTTTTTTCATACAAAAACTTAATTTTCGACCGATCGTTCCTATGGCGGCTATATGATATAGTGGTCCGATCTTAATAGAATTTTGCATATATATGAGGAGCATAGTAAAACTAATAAATGTCGAGTTTGGTCAAGATATCTTGATAAACAAAAGGTTTTTTCATACAAAAACTTTATTTTCGACCGATCGTTCCTATGGCAGCTATATGATATAGTGGTCCGATCCAGCTGGTTTTGACATATGTGCTGCGTGCAACAGAAATAGGGACTTCTGCAAAGTTTCATTAAGATAGCTTTAAAACTGAGGGACTAGTTCGCATAGAAACAGACAGACGGACAGACGGGACAGACGGACATGGCTATATCGACTCGGCTGTTGATGCTGATCAAGAATATATATACTTTATGGGGTCGGAGATGTCTCCTTCTATGCGTTACACATTTCACGACAAAATTATAATACCCTCTGCAAGGGTATAAAAATGAACATTTTTCTGGATGTAACTTTAGATTGTATTTCCTACATTTCTCAAAAACGTCTGTTAAGTTTTTAAGCATATGTTTTTCGGAACAACCTATAACTATTAAGTCATCCATATAAAGGAATGCTTGTGAAGGTTCTAATCCAGAGAATGCTATGGTCATCATTCTCTGAAATGAATTAGGCGCTATTTTTAGTCCGAAAGGTAATCGCGTGAAGCGATACGAGCCATTGCTCGTTGAAAATGACGTTATATCTCTTGAACTTTTTTCGAGTTCAATTTGGTGAAATCCTGACATTAAGTCAAGACATGAAAAATATTTTGCTCGTCCAAGTTGATCCAAAATATCATCAATTCTTGGGAGTGGAAATTTGTCGGACAGTAATTTTTTATTAATTTGACGATAGTCAATCACTAATCGCCATTTCTTTTGCTCTGAACTTGGAGATGGTTTTTTAGGGACAAGTAATAATAATGGGCTATTATATTCAGATACAGATGGTTCAACAATCCCGTCGGTGATCAATTTTCCGACTTGTTTCTGTATTTCGTTCACCTGACTGTGTGGGCTTCTGTAATTTTTTATATACACTGGTTCATCATCTTTTAATTTCAGGTTTTGTTTATAAAAGTTATTTGTGCTTATTGGTTCAGTGTCCAATCCGAATATATCATTATATTGGGTGCATAGGCTTGAAAGCTGTGATTTGAATTGTGGAGGAAAGTTTTTTGAAAGTTGAGATAATACAGAATTTTCTCTATTTTCAAGATTAGTTTTGACTACTTCGTAGTTCGAAAGTGATTCATACGCTAAATTATTTGTACTGACTACTTGATCTTTATTTGTTGTATTGAGTAGTCTTATAAAAGCGTTTTTAGATGTTGCTATGGTACTTGCTATGTAAATACCATGCTTAATTTCTTGATTTGGAATCAATACACTGTCTTCTTTTGAATTTAGTTGGATTTTTCTAATAACTTGGGATCTTGCTGGCAGAAGTATTGAGTTGTTGCCAGAACTGTATGTTATTGGAACATAAATTGGAAATTTTAAGTTATTAGGTCTAATTATAAGCCAATCTTCAGATGGCTTGAAGTCTAATTGACAGTTGTATTTTTTAATAAAATCGATTCCTAATATGCCATCACAAGGAATAGCGAATTGTAAATCCACGATATGAAAATCGTGTTGGATTATGTACTTAGTGGTCTGTATCTCAATAGAAGTTAACCCCTTGGATTTGGTTACCTCTTGACTAATTCCTTTTATTTCTATAATATAATTATCTTGTATGTCATGAAAGACATCAGAATTTTCTTTAACTATTGAAATGTCTGCACCTGTGTCTACTAAAAGACAAGTTCTTTTCCTGTAGCCACATGGTTGAATGATACAAACATATTCTGACTGAGATTAATGGTATGAACCTTTGCATTTTCTATTGTTGAGTATCTAAAGGGTTTTGCGAGTTTTCCGATGTAGTATGGGTTACTCTGACATTACGTGGGTTATTATAGTTTTGGCCTCGACTCGTGTTGCCACGGCCTCTTGAGTTTCCTCTATATTGGCCTCGTCCATTATTGTATTGGGTACTATTGTTATAATTATCGTTGCGACTGCGAAAGTTACCTCTATGATTTCCACGTCCGCGGTTTCCGCCGCGCTGTGGGTAATTTTTGTAATATAGGACAGTGTTTGGCTGTCCGGTTGCTTCTGTGCAACTATTTACAAATTTTGATACGGCATCATTCATAGTATTGAAGGTACCAGCTTGCATGATAAGTTTTACCTTATCGATTGTGCAATTTTTAGTTATTTGCTTTGACTGCATGCTGAGTGGAATAACTTCTGGCTCACTCTAGGGGTAAGCCGTCTGTTATATATGCACCTTCTAACGTTTTTGTCAACTGCTCGACCTCTAGTATGTACTGGTTAGCAGTTTTATTGCGTTGCTGTAGGTTCATCAGTTTTGCTGACAATACTTCTTGTTGTTTCATTTCCGACTAGATTTCTGGCGACACCTTTTAGCCTTGATTTTATTATAGAAACCGCTAATTGTTCGTGTTCGCCTTTTATCAATTCTAATATTTGTAAAGCATCAATAAAACTTGTTAAGTTTTCAGCTTTACCATCAAAAATTGGTATAAGCTTGGATGCTGTATTAATAAAATCAATATTAGTTTGTGCCATTGTGATATTGCTGCTTAATTTATTCTCTATTATGCCTGAACCAGTATCAGAATCTGTAGAATTATCCAGATCTGACATCAAAACAGCTGGAATGGTAAGATTAATTAAATCTGGCTCTTCTATTTTAGGGTTTGTCTTCGCGAGCTCTTCTGACTCTATTTGGTCAGTGTCTGTTTGTTCAGTTGATTCCGGTTCATCACCAGTTTCAACTGTTAGAGAAGTGTTAAGTATGGTCGGTACTGATATATCTAAATTGAACTTTAGTTTAATTGATATTAAATTAGATCGTAGTCTAATTAAAAATTTTTAAAATTTGGGACCAATGATCTTGATTTAATTTTTCTCTGTGGCCATGTATTAGTATACGTGCTTCATTAAAGCATTCTACTAGTATTTCTACATGTTTCTTAATAGTATTTTTTTGAATTTGCCTGTTTTGTGTAAGTGACTTATATGATTTATCAAAGTCAATTTTTATGTTATTTATTTCTTTACATAATTCATTCCATTCCATTATATTATGGATATGAAGTCTTTCTTTAAAATAAGGGTAAACTGAACTCTATCATATGTTGCTCTAATTTAGTGTAGCCATATTTTTATTAATATATTTTTTTTGTAATTCATTATATTTGTTTTATTTCATTTTCTTAAAGTTACTAAATTAACTATAGGGTTATTTTTTTCAATGTTGTTTGTGCTCTTTTTTTTTAAATTTTGTCTAGGTCATTTGCCTGGCTCATATATATTTTTTTTAAACATTTGTTATGTTATTTATATAGTTTATAAAAACAATTTGCGCACATTATAACAACAATTATTATTAACAGTGTGTGTATTAGTTCTATGTCATTATTATTTGACTCTACTTTATTAATGACATTAGCATTGGAGTCCACTGACTTAACGTCTACTATTGCCATTTAGGGCGTATATATTTTTAGAGTGTATTTATAACTATTTGTTGTATTTTCAGTAAATTTTACTATTGCATTGCTTTGCATTTACGTTAACATGTTTTTCTACCTATTGGTTTGTATAGCTTTACGGGCTATACTTCTAATTGAGCGGAGATGGTTCCGCACAATTTTACAAATTTTATTATAATAATGTTAACTGTTGCTCCAGATGTCCAGTTGTCCTCCGCGTCAGCTAGTCGTCGCCGGTTTGGCTACGCTGACGCTCCTTCGTAGGCGAAAGTGGCGGAGTGCCCCTCGCGCTGTTGTCTTCACTGCTGCTGATGTCCGTGGCCTATTGGCTCAGGCGGGGCCGGTGCCGGTCTTCGCACTGGTCTTTGGTCCCAAGCATGTGAATTTGCATGCTGGAGCGTAGAGTGGTCCAGGGCAGTCGTTCGGGCAGACGTCAGGTTTTTTTCGGCAACGGCTTTGGAGATGGTGGTTTTTTAATTAGTTTTTCATTTATAACTTTGATATTTGCTGAGTGAGTTGCGGTATTTGGCTTTCTTTGCTGGAGGCTTTCTTTCAGAAAATGAAGTTCGGTAGTTAATTTTTGTGCAGTTGCCCATGTGGGCGGCGTATTCGTGTATAATAGCCACTTAATGTGTGCTATTCTTTTATTTATTTTGTTTTACTGGCCTCCGCGTTTGCCCATTACTCGCACTCTACTCACTCAGGCTTTCAGTTTTTTTTTTTCCAATCTCTAGGTCTCCCGCGCTGGCGTAAGGGACGGATTGCCTCTCACACTTGTTGCTTGTTGTTGTTGTCATCCAGCCCTCTCACTCTTGTGTTTTATTCCATCGTTGACGGACTGCCACTCGTAGTTGTAGACACTTTTCATAGTTGTTGTTGATTCTTTTTTTTTTAATATTTAGGACCATGTCACGGTCGCCATGTTGTGAACGATATATTATTTTTTATTAATTTATTGGGAGCAGCGAAGGTGCCGCTTCCAACGTTCAGTTGAATCTGATTTTTACATTTTTCCTTAGGTTCTAAGTAAGCCTAAGTCTCATCGCTGCGCTGCCCACAGTTGGACAGCAGAGAGACGGTTATGTATATTCTATATGTTATATGTATGTAATTATGCTCTCTTAAGCTGGAGCGCTATGGTATATGCATGCCCTTGAGTTCGGTCAAGTGGTCGGCGCGTCTAACAGAATGCTGACACTTGCACATTCTGTGAGCGCGCCGATCGACTCATATTTCGGCCACTTGGTTTATGACCGGGGATTTGTATATATATAAACACTGCAACAAAGTGTTACAGTGTGTTCACTTTAAGTACTCTTGGTACAGTAGATATTCAATATATATGCATACTACAATGGAAAACATCTCGGATGCGTGCGACTTATCCATGCCCAGGAGGATGCCAAACAGAAGAGGAGCACCTTGTTACTGGCGTGCCCGAGGCCACCCAGACTTTGCATCTAGGCTGGAAGACCTGCGGGCAGCCAAGCGAGACCTCAAGAGAAGCATTAAACGAAGCAAATCTAGCTGCTTCCAGAAAATATGCGATGAGGCCGATGTTAGCCCGTGGGGCACGGCATACAAGGTCGTCACGAAGAAGATCCGCAGCCAGGGAACAACCCATGTGACCTGCCCTACCGCACTTGCCACTATAGTTGAGACACTGTTCCCCCAACACCCACGACTGCAAAAAACTAGGCGACAAAAAGGCTCCAGGACCAGATGGGGTGCCAAACAAGGCGCTAAAGTTAGCAATGCTAACGAAGCCCGACGCCTTCGCCGAGACATATACTAGATGTCTACAGGACGGTGTATTCCCTAAGAGATGGAAGCGACAGAAACTAATCCTTCTACCGAAAGGGGACAAGCCAATAGAGGAACCCTCGGGATACAGGCCAATCTGCCTACTGGACACGGCGGGAAAGGTACTGGAAAGGATTGTGTATGACCGACTACTTAGTGTCGTCGAAGAGAAAGAGGCCCTGTCCAAACAGAAATACGGATTTCGCAAGGCAAGGTGGTGGTAGATATTGCCGCTAAAGCAATAGAGGGAACCAGATGGAGGTGCGGAGACAAGGAGTATTGCGCAGTGATTTCGTTGGACATCCGCAATGCCTTTAACTCAGGAAGCTGGTCTCGTATTCTGTAAGCCTTAGACCGAATAGGGATACCGTCCTCTCTTTTCCGTATATTATCCAACTACCTGTCCGATCGGGTATTGAGTTATGATACGCATGTCGGTGCTAGTTACACGGTCTCAGCAGGGGTCCCACAGGGGTCGGTCCTGATACCACTCCTGTGGAACATAATGTACGACGAGGTGCTCAGAATGTAATTGCCCCAGGGATGCAGAATCATAGGATTCGCAGATGATCTAGCTCTAGTAGTGGTGGGCAAAGAAATAGAAGACGTGGAAGCGGCTGCGAATGCAGCCATAAGGATCGTGGCCAGCTAGATGCGTGGCGCTAGCCTGGAGCTGGCAGGCCATAAAACAGATGCTGTGCTCATCACAAGCCGCAAAATAGTTGAGTTTGCTAGATTTCAAGTAGACAGCGTTAGTATCGAGTCAAAGGCTTCCATTAAGTATATGGGGGTCATGTTAGACAACAGCCTTAGCTTTCGACCGCACGTAGACTACGTTAGCCAAAAAGCAGCCAAAATGCAGGCGGTCCTTTCGAGGATGCTACCCAACATAGGAGGACCTAAAGCAGGTAGACGCCTGCTCCTCGCGAGAGTTGTAGCCTCCGTGCTGCTCTATGCTGCACCGATATGGGCTTCAGCGGTTGCAAGCCAGAAAGGCCTCAGAAGGAAGATGTCAATCACCTACAGGCTCAGTGCTCTGCGCACCATTTCTGGATTCCGGATGGTGTCGGACGAGGCAGCCACAGTATTGGCAGGAATGCTGCCGGTAGATATACTGGCCAAGGAAATGGAGAAAATTTACATGGCCCGAATAGCCACGGGAGACGCCGTCTCAATGGACGTCATCCGGTCGGAGAGAGCAACATCAATGGCAACTTGGCAGGAGAGATGGAACACGGCGAACAAGGGGAGGTGGACACATAAACTGATCCCCAATCTGGAGCAATGGATTAGGAGACGGAATGGCGAAATTAACTTCCACCTAACACAGTTTTTCACTGGACACGGCGGGTATAGGAAGTATCTCCATAGGTTCAGGCATGAGGACTCTCCAGAGTGCCCGAACTGCCCAAATCAGGACGAAGACCCGGAACACGTGCTGTACCAATGCTCGAGGTACAGAGAGAGAAATATAAGCCAGCTCATAATAGGCATCCAGGGGGATCTGAGACGATGCGAAAAGGAGCGACGACTAATGGATACTGCCTAAAATAGGCAACCCATCCCCGCGAAGTAATACTTTGCGGTGATCCCGCGGGGAGTATGGTGTGTGAGTGGGGGGTGAGTTTAGTACGTAGGTGCTGACGGAGTCAGCAAATCGTGCATACGGTTGGCCCGCGCCATCAGTATCTTACGAAGATTTTCACCACCGTGCCGTAAGCAAAAAACAAAAAAAAAAAAAACACACACACATGCCGGAGCCCAGAGGAATATGCCAACGTGCTCAAAACTGTACAGACCAACCAAGAATTACAGCAGTACAGAGAGAGTGTCAGCGGCATCATGCGTACTGCAGCCGGAGAGCTCATCCTACGAATGAGCAAAGCTGAGGATGAATCCACATCCAAGCTGCAGAAAGCCGTCCAGGAGGCCGTGCAGACGTCAGAACGATCTCCGACAAAGTCCTCATAGAAATACGGGACATACCAGAATGATCAACTAGCGACGACGTACTAGCAGCCGTATTTGCCAAAATCGAAGAGAACCTGCCAGCTGAATCCGCACCGAAGCTAAGGAAAGCATACCGCGGCACACAGACGGCTACTATGCTACTGCCCAAGAAGGCCGCAAACGAACTACTGGAGGTAGTGAAGATACGCATTGGATGGGCGGTATGCCGTATACGCCAAAAATTGAAACCTAGGCGATGCTTCAAGTGCCTGGACTTTGGGCACACGGCCGCACGTTGCCGAAGCAAACACGACGCCTCGAAACTGTGCTTCAACTGTGGAGAAGCCAACCACTCGGCGAAGGAGTGCACCGGCAAGCCTAAATGCATTATTTGCTCACACAATACCCTTAGCAGGGCCTGCCCGTGGTTCAGTAAGGCGTCGCAGCCAACAGCCAAAAAATCAAGTTAATACAAATTAACCTGAACCACTGCAGAGCGGCCCAGGACCTACTCGAACAAACAACACGGGAAGAGATAGCTGACCTTGCCATCGTCAGTGAGCCATACCAGCCCAAAGACTATGTCATCTGGACCCAGAGCAATGACGGTGGAGCTGCGGTAGCCCAACAGAGCAAATTACCTGCAGGAAAACAGCAACCGGATTCAGTAGAGCCAAGTGTAGCGGAGTCTATGTATATAGCTGCTACGTTGCTCCCAGCGTAGAAATCAGCGAGTTCGCTAGTATACTGGATAGCATCACGGACGATGCAAGAACTCGTTCACCCGTAACCCTAGCGGGTGACTTTAATGCGTGGGCACACACACACACACACACACACACACACACACACACACACACACACACACACACACACACACACACACACACACACACAAACACACACGCACACGCACACACACACACACACACATACACACACACACACACACACACACACACACACACACACACACACACACACACAAACACACACACAAACACACACACTAACACACACACACACACACACACACACACACACACACACACACACACACACACACACACACACACACACACACACACACACACGACACACACACACACACACATGAAGGAGAGCTGTGATGCTTTTGCAAAGAGCAGCAGAATGGCGAGATCACCACTAGGTGTTCCAACAGTCGGCCCGACAGAGACGAACTCAGAAAGCCAACGACGGCGAACCAGAGCAGCTCAGCACTACGAGAACTCGGGCAGGAGATCTCAAAGCTGGTAGTCATGCTCGAAGATGGCAAGCGACGCTCCATCCACCAGCCAATGCGAGACTCCATTGAGAGCATCAGAGTGCTCTACGAGCTGGCGGCAATCCAGTTGCACGACGAAGGAGCCAAGGAGATCATCAGGACGCACCAGTCGTCTCAAACATCGCCATTGTTCAGGACGACGATAGACGTCAAGCGGAAGCAAGCCACAGCACGGCCACCACAAACAAAACGAATCCGTGGACCAGCCGGTAGCCAGGCTACCGTATCAACGGCGCAGGAGACACCGAGCCCCAAAGCGGATGGCGACAAGTGGAAGGAGGTCACATACAAGAAAAGGAAGGAGGTCACCCGGAAAAACAGCAAGGGATTGCTCAAGGAAAAGGCGCGACCGGATGCAATAGTCATCTCCGCAAAAGGCGAAGCGAGCTACTCAGAGATACTGAGGAAAGTTAAAGCGGACGAAAAACTGGGCGAGCTCGGAAAAGCGGTGACAAGAATAAGGAGGACACAAAAGGAGACCTACTACTCCAGCTTAACCACTCGGGAGAGAATACCATAGCGTTTGGAAACCTGGTAGGCGAAACGTTAGGCGAAAATGCAGAGGTCCGGACGCTGTCCCACCGAGTGACCGTTGAGTGCAAGGACCTGTGTAGTGTGTATATGCCCATATAGAATACCCTGTATTCAAATATAAAGTATGCAGCACTTTGTTGCTACAATAATACAATACAATAACAATAATAACGTAAACCAGCCCAGAGCCAGCTTATGTATTGGCTCGGTCTCAGATTACGCAGCGCGGTTCACTAGCCTCACTAGCTGACCGTTTATGCTTACGCTGCAGATCCCACGCTCCGTCTGGAGCGCATTCCGTGAGCAATATATATGCTCACTAATACACGCATATGCGAGCTACTCACTCTCCCTCTCTTTGTAGCTGTTAACGAATAACAGCATAAGAATATATGTATATCCATAGGCTAAGCTCTCATGGTAAAAACTGAATAAAATTATTTATGAACATTGAACATTGAACATTTCCAAACTGATAAAAGATATTTATATCACATGGCGACCGTAACAGTGGTTTGCCGTTTGTGTCAAAAAAAAATGTGTGTTAAACAGAAAACGAAGCAACAAAAATGTCAGCTAAGATCGTAAAAAGAAAATCAATTCAACTATGAAAAGTAACAAAAAAAAAGCTTAAACAAAAAAAAATATATTTAAACAAAAAAGTATATAAAATGCAAGAACAACAAATACTTGATGTAAAATTCAATTCGAGGGCAAATTGAAAGCAGTGCAAAAACGCAAAGCCACGCCCACAAAATATTAAAAAAAAAAAAAAAAAAAAAAATTTAACAACAACAAAAGAAAATTAACAGAGGAGACAAACGTGTAAACCAAAGACAGCCTGTGCGATGACCAGCACCGGCACCGCCTGAGCACATAAGCCCCGGACAGCAGCAGCAGATACCAAAAGTGTGAAAGGCAATCCGCCCTTTGCACCAACGCAGGAAGTAAATGAGCAACGTTGGACTGGAAGAAGCTGCTCCTGTTGAGCAAAGGGATGCACCCAGCCTGCAAGAGGCTTTAGAGGTGTACCCCAACGATGGACCACGCCCACTCACAAAAGCTGAGTACCGGGCACGACAACAGAAGAAGGAAAAGAAGAAAACTAAACGAAGCGGAAGAAGGATCAAACTGCTTCAACAGAGAAGACTCCTACAGGATCTCATCAAGACAGCAACAACGCCCCAGGAGAAAAAGGAACAATTAAAGAATCTCGAAATCATCGAGAAACAACTTCGCACTGGTGCGAAGCAACGCAATAAGGGCTGCAAAACTGCCAATGCCTAAATTGCCTTTAAATATAAATTCTAATTCAAGCCGATGCGCGAAAGCGCTACTTGAAAAATACTAAAATCTGTTAGGCTTTTACTAACACATACGGTTGGACTATTAATTGTATAAATAAAAATTGTCAGCCAACCGTATGCCCTAACTAACTCAAATTTTTTCTTTCGTAAATCAGTCTATAATGAATTATGACAGAAACTAAAAAATTAAAATAGATTTATATCACATACTTCCGTTAAAAAAAAAAAAAAATATATATATAAATATATATGTAATTGTACATAGGTACAAAACAAAAAAAAAATTATTTAACTTTGAGAATATACAAGAATTTTAAATTGAAAACAAGGAAATTGAGAAGTAATAATTCGTTCAGTTGGAATAAAAAGAAATAAGTGCTCCGTTTGTCTAATTAGGTAATTCAAAATTTTTGATCAAGAATTAGCATGATTGAGGACACTATTAACAAAGTATATAACGATTATACTGACTTTCGTATGCGATCCATACAAATTTTGCAAAGGCATAGAGAATTCATATCAGTATATGAGTTCGAATCCGAATATATAGAAACATTCGGCACAGTGACAAGTCCACTCTATTCATGTTCTAAAATAGAGAGCGGAATAATCTTGTCTACACTACCTTACGTCAAAATAAAGACAATTATTGACGAGCATCCGATTCTAGGGCAGACAACAATTGTCTTAGTACGTCTGCATAGGTAGTTTTCAAATCAAAAAAGCAAGAGTATTTATATATATTATGGGAGGAAAACAATCAAAGGCAGCTGATAACACTGCCAATGTAGTTAATGTAGTAGAAGTCGTAGACACCACTCCCCATGTGCAGTTAACAAACATACTGCTAATAATACTCATTGTAATAGCCTCAGTAAACATCCTTCTGAAGATTTATCTTCTTCATAAAAAATCACTGAGGAAGCGTTACATGAGTCGAGCCAACGACTTAGACAAGGTCTAAGCCACTGCTTAAATAAAATATTTAAGTAGCGGAAGTTTACATGGACTGGTCTCAAATAGTAGAAAAGATAAAGCAGCATAGGGAAAATTTCGATAAATCATACAAGTGCCTTAATAAAAGCGCACCAGTTTTAAGACCCACCATAATTAAACATACTGAGATCCTTGTATACACACACACACACACACACACACACACACACACACACACACACACACACACACACACACACACACACACACACACACACACACACACACACACACACACACACACACACACACACACACGCACACGCACACGCACACGCACACACACACACGCACACGCACACGCACACACACACACACACATGAAGGAGAGCTGTGATGCTTTTGCAAAGAGCAGCAGAATGGCGAGATCACCACTAGGTGTTCCAACAGTCGGCCCGACAGAGACGAACTCAGAAAGCCAACGACGGCGAACCAGAGCAGCTCAGCACTACGAGAACTCGGGCAGGAGATCTCAAAGCTGGTAGTCATGCTCGAAGATGGCAAGCGACGCTCCATCCACCAGCCAATGCGAGACTCCATTGAGAGCATCAGAGTGCTCTACGAGCTGGCGGCAATCCAGTTGCACGACGAAGGAGCCAAGGAGATCATCAGGACGCACCAGTCGTCTCAAACATCGCCATTGTTCAGGACGACGATAGACGTCAAGCGGAAGCAAGCCACAGCACGGCCACCACAAACAAAACGAATCCGAGGACCAGCCGGTAGCCAGGCTACCGTATCAACGGCGCAGGAGACACCGAGCCCCAAAGCGGATGGCGACAAGTGGAAGGAGGTCACATACAAGAAAAGGAAGGAGGTCACCCGGAAAAACAGCAAGGGATTGCTCAAGGAAAAGGCGCGACCGGATGCAATAGTCATCTCCGCAAAAGGCGAAGCGAGCTACTCAGAGATACTGAGGAAAGTTAAAGCGGACGAAAAACTGGGCGAGCTCGGAAAAGCGGTGACAAGAATAAGGAGGACACAAAAAGGAGACCTACTACTCCAGCTTAACCACTCGGGAGAGAATACCATAGCGTTTGGAAACCTGGTAGGCGAAACGTTAGGCGAAAATGCAGAGGTCCGGACGCTGTCCCACCGAGTGACCGTTGAGTGCAAGGACCTGTGTAGTGTGTATATGCCCATATAGAATACCCTGTATTCAAATATAAAGTATGCAGCACTTTGTTGCTACAATAATACAATACAATAACAATAATAACGTAAACCAGCCCAGAGCCAGCTTATGTATTGGCTCGGTCTCAGATTACGCAGCGCGGTTCACTAGCCTCACTAGCTGACCGTTTATGCTTACGCTGCAGATCCCACGCTCCGTCTGAGCGCATTCCGTGAGCAATATATATGCTCACTAATACACGCATATGCGAGCTACTCACTCTCCCTCTCTTTGTAGCTGTTAACGAATAACAGCATAAGAATATATGTATATCCATAGGCTAAGCTCTCATGGTAAAAACTGAATAAAATTATTTATGAACATTGAAGCTAACCAGCACTGACGTGCTTCTACAATTCTTTCCAAACTGATAAAAGATATTTATATCACATGGCGACCGTAACAGTGGTTTGCCGTTTGTGTCAAAAAAATGTGTGTTAAACAGAAAACGAAGCAACAAAAATGTCAGCTAAGATCGTAAAAAGAAAAATCAATTCAACTATGAAAAGTAACAAAAAAAAAAGCTTAAACAAAAAAAATATATTTAAACAAAAAAGTATATAAAATGCAAGAACAACAAATACTTGATGTAAAATTCAATTCGAGGGCAAATTGAAAGCAGTGCAAAAACGCAAAGCCACGCCCACAAAATATTAAAAAAAAAAAAAAAAAAAAAATAAACAACAACAAAAGAAAATTAACAGAGGAGACAAACGTGTAAACCAAAGACAGCCTGTGCGATGACCAGCACCGGCACCGCCTGAGCACATAAGCCCCGGACAGCAGCAGCAGATACCAAAAGTGTGAAAGGCAATCCGCCCTTTGCACCAACGCAGGAAGTAAATGAGCAACGTTGGACTGGAAGAAGCTGCTCCTGTTGAGCAAAGGGATGCACCCAGCCTGCAAGAGGCTTTAGAGGTGTACCCCAACGATGGACCACGCCCACTCACAAAAGCTGAGTACCGGGCACGACAACAGAAGAAGGAAAAGAAGAAAACTAAACGAAGCGGAAGAAGGATCAAACTGCTTCAACAGAGAAGACTCCTACAGGATCTCATCAAGACAGCAACAACGCCCCAGGAGAAAAAGGAACAATTAAAGAATCTCGAAATCATCGAGAAACAACTTCGCACTGGTGCGAAGCAACGCAATAAGGGCTGCAAAACTGCCAATGCCTAAATTGCCTTTAAATATAAATTCTAATTCAAGCCGATGCGCGAAAGCGCTACTTGAAAAATACTAAAATCTGTTAGGCTTTTACTAACACATACGGTTGGACTATTAATTGTATAAATAACGAGAAAGAAGGGCTATCTTCGGCACGCCGAAGATTTAATACCCTTGCAGACCCAACCTTTTAATGCCGAGAAAATGGTTAAGGCCGAGTTTGGTCAAGGTATATTGATAAACAAAAAAAAGGCTTTTAATCAAAAACCGATGTAAATAAGATTTAGCAAAAATGAAGGGAGCATAGTGAAATCTTTAAATGCCGTGTTTAATGGCAAAATCATGAAAAACAAAAAATTCTCCATACAAAAACTTAATAATATGATATAGTGGTCCGATCTTAATAGGATTTTGCATATATATGAGGAGCTTAGTAAAACTAATAAATGCCGAGTTTGGTCAAGATATCTTGACAAACAAAATGTTTTTTCATACAAAAACTTAATTTTCGACCGATCGTTCCTATGGCGGCTATATGATATAGTGGTCCGATCTTAATAGAATTTTGCATATATATGAGGAGCTTAGTAAAACTAATAAATGTCGAGTTTGGTCAAGATATCTTGATAAACAAAAGGTTTTTTCATACAAAAACTTAATTTTCGACCGATCGTTCCTATGGCAGCTATATGATATAGTGGTCCGATCTTAATAGGATTTTGCATATATATGAGGAGCTTAGTAAAACTAATAAATGCCGAGTTTGGTCAAGATATCTTGACAAACAAAATGTTTTTTCATACAAAAACTTAATTTCCGACCGATAGTTCCTATGGCGGCTATATGATATAGTGGTCCGATCTTAATAAAATTTTGCATATATATGAGGAGCTTAGTAAAACTAATAAATGTCGAGTTTGGTCAAGATATCTTGATAAACAAAAGGTTTTTTCATACAAAAACTTAATTTTCGACCGATCGTTCCTATGGCAGCTATATGATATAGTGGTCCGATCTTAATAGGATTTTGCATATATATGAGGAGCTTAGTAAAACTAATAAATGCCGAGTTTGGTCAAGATATCTTGACAAACAAAATGTTTTTTCATACAAAAACTTAATTTTCGACCGATCGTTCCTATGGCAGCTATATGATATAGTGGTCCGATCCAGCTGGTTTTGACATATGTGCTGCGTGCAACAGAATTAGGGACTTCTGCAAAGTTTCATTAAGATAGCTTTAAAACTGAGGGACTAGTTCGCATAGAAACAGACAGACGGACAGACGGACAGACGGACAGACGGACAGACGGACAGACGGACAGACGGACATGGCTATATCGACTCGGCTGTTGATGCTGATCAAGAATATATATACTTTATGGGGTCGGAGATGTCTCCTTCTATGCGTTACACATTTCACGACAAAATTATAATACCCTCTGCAAGGGTATAAAAATTGTCAGCCAACCGTATGCCCTAACTAACTCAAATTTTTCCTTTCGTAAATCAGTCTATAATGAATTATGACAGAAACTAAAAAATTAAAATAGATTTATATCACATACTTCCGTTAAAAAAAAAAAATATATATATAAATATATATGTAATTGTACATAGGTACAAAACAAAAAAAAATTATTTAACTTTGAGAATATACAAGAATTTTAAATTGAAAACAAGGAAATTGAGAAGTAAAAATTTTTGATCAAGAATTAGCATGATTGAGGACACTATTAACAAAGTATATAACGATTATACTGACTTTCGTATGCGATCCATACAAATTTTGCAAAGGCATAGAGAATTCATATCAGTATATGAGTTCGAATCCGAATATATAGAAACATTCGGCACAGTGACAAGTCCACTCTATTCATGTTCTAAAATAGAGAGCGGAATAATCTTGTCTACACTACCTTACGTCAAAATAAAGACAATTATTTACGAGCATCCGATTCTAGGGCAGACAACAATTGTCTTAGTACGTCTGCATAGGTAGTTTTCAAATCAAAAAAGCAAGAGTATTTATATATATTATGGGAGGAAAACAATCAAAGGCAGCTGATAACACTGCCAATGTAGTTAATGTAGTAGAAGTCGTAGACACCACTCCCCATGTGCAGTTAACAAACATACTGCTAATAATACTCATTGTAATAGCCTCAGTAAACATCCTTCTGAAGATTTATCTTCTTCATAAAAAATCACTGAGGAAGCGTTACATGAGTCGAGCCAACGACTTAGACAAGGTCTAAGCCACTGCTTAAATAAAATATTTAAGTAGCGGAAGTTCACATGGACTGGTCTCAAATAGTAGAAAAGATAAAGCAGCATAGGGAAAATTTCGATAAATCATACAAGTGCCTTAATAAAAGCGCACCAGTTTTAAGACCCACCATAATTAAACATACTGAGATCCTTGTATATGAGTACACTGAAATCAGGAGTCTAGTTACCGAGTGTCAAAATAAACTGACAAGTTTACACAGAGTCCAAACTTCAGACGTTTTACAGCGTCTAAGGGATAATCTGGTAAACTTAAATAAAAAAGTATGATCTCCAGCTTTATCTACCATCGGTGTTAAATACACCGGTAACATTTGATAAGTCACTACTGAAAAACGACCAAATAGAAGACACAAAATTAGTAAACATGGCACAAACAGTTGTAGAATTTATCAAGCTAGCCACATCTCTGATACCAGAGTTTGACGGTAAGCCGGAAAATCTACAAAGTTTTCTAGATTCTTTGAATCTATTAGAAACATTAAAAGGCACACATGAGCCAACAGCCATAAGCCTTATAAAAACTAAGCTAAAAGGCCATGCGAGAAATTTGATAAGTAATGAGCAGACAATTGCTGCAATCATTACGCAACTATCAAATGCAGTAAAAGGAGAATCGGTAGAAGTTGTATCTGCTAAGCTTCTTAATCTGCAACAGAAAAATAAAACGGCTAACCAATACACCCAAGAGGTGGAAAAACTGGCAAAAGCCCTTGAAGGCGCCTATATCAGTGAAGGTCTAAGCCAATCACTAGCAAACAAATACAGCACTACAACAGCTGTAAAAGCTATGACCCAAAATTGTTCAATTGATAAGGTAAAACTTATCATGCAGGCAGGCACATTCATAAATATGAATGATGCCGTTTCCAAATTTGTCAATAGCTGCACGGAGATAACAGGTCAAAGTAACACTGTCCTGTATTATCAACGAGGTGCAAACAACAATAATAGAGGAGGCCGAGGTTATAATCGTGGCAGAAATTACAACCACAACAATAACAACCGAGGCGGTAACAACAACAATAATTACAATAACCGTGGAGGAAGACGAGGCCAAAATAGAGGAAGAGGCCGAGGTAACTCCAACCAAGGTTATAACAGTAACAATGTGAGAATGGCGCAAAATACGCCGGAAAACTCTCAGAACCCTTTAGGAAACAACCAGTAAATGTAAAAGTTCATTCCATCAATTACAGTCTTAATATATTTGTCACTTTTTATAATCATTCAACTGAAAATAAACTCACATTCCTAATAGATACTGGTGCAGATATCTCACTTTTAAAAATAAATTAGGCCAAGGTGTAATAAAATCTCAAGGAACGACTTCAATAGAACTTCAATCAAAGAAATATATTATTCCACACGAATTTCATTTAGTAGATTCCGATTTTTCAATACCGTGTGATGGAATGATAGGCATTGATTTTATTAAAAAATTCAATTGTCAATTAGATTTCAAACCAAGTGAAGACTGGTTTATAATTAGACCTCAAAATTTAAATTATCCAATTTATGTTCCGATAACATATAGTGCTGGCAACAATACAGTTCTCTTGCCAGCCAGATCCCAAGTAATTCGAAAAATAGACATTAATACAGTAAATGATTATATATTTGTTCCTAATCAAGAAATACATAATGGAATTTATGTTGCAAATACAATAGCAGCATCCAAACATGTATACATTCGCCTTCTAAACACAACTAATTTCGACCAATTGGTCAAAGTAAACAAAATCCAATATGAAAATTTAACAGATTACGACATTCATAACACTAATCCAGAAAATAGAAGCAAACAAGTTCTTTCAAAATTAAAGAAAAATTTTCCAGAACAATTCAAAAGTCAACTAACAGAATTATGCACCAAGTATAGTGAGGTGTTCGGACTGGAAACCGAACCAATAGCGACAAATAATTTTTATAAACAAACATTAAGACTTAAAGATGATGAACCCATTTATATTAAAAACTACAGAAGCCCGCATAGCCACGTTGAAGAAATTCAAAAACAAGTAGGGAAATTAATAAATGACAAAATCGTAGAACCGTCTGTATCCGAGTATAACAGCCCACTCTTGTTAGTTCCGAAAAAATCATTACCAAATTCGGAAGAAAAGAAATGGCGATTAGTAATTGACTATCGCCAAATCAACAAAAAACTACTTTCTGATAAATTCCCGCTCCCCAGAATTGATGATATTCTGGACCAACTGGGCAGAGCTAAATACTTTTCATGCCTTGACTTAATGTCAGGTTTCCACCAAATTGAACTTGAAGAAAATTCAAGAAATATAACATCTTTTTCAACGAGCAATGGCTCATATCGCTTCACGCGATTACCATTTGGTCTTAAAATAGCACCAAATTCATTTCAGAGAATGATGACTATAGCATTCTCGGGTTTAGAACCCTCTCAGGCATTCCTTTATATGGATGACTTAATGGTGATAGGATGTTCCGAAAAACACATGATTAAAAACTTAACTGATGTTTTTAATGTATGTAGGAAATATAACCTAAAGTTGCATCCAGAAAAATGTTCATTTTTCATGCATGAAGTGACATTTTTAGGTCATAAATGCACTGACAAAGGAGTATTGCCAGATGACAAGAAATTTGACGTCATCAAAAATTACCCTGTCCCTCATGATGCGGACAGCGCGAGACGATTTGTAGCATTCTGCAATTATTATCGTCGATTTATAAAAAACTTCGCCGATTATTCACGGCACATAACTAGATTATGTAAAAAGAATGTTCCTTTTGAATGGTCAAGTGAATGCCAAAACGCATTCCAATACCTTAAAGAAAAGCTTATGCATCCCACATTATTACAATATCCAGATTTTCGCAAAGAATTTTGCATTATAACAGATGCTAGTAAACAAGCTTGCGGAGCGGTTCTAACTCAGAACCGCGAAGGAATTCAGCTCCCAATAGCTTATGCATCTCGTTCATTTACAAAAGGGGAAAGCAATAAGAGCACAACAGAACAAGAGTTAGCGGCAATTCATTGGGCAATTACCCATTTTAGACCATCTATTTATGGCAAACACTTTACTATTAAAACGGATCACAGACCATTGACATATCTTTTTTCTATGACTAATCCCAGTTCGAAATTAACTCGCATGCGGCTAGAGCTTGAAGAATACGACTTCACAGTAGAATACCTAAAGGGGAAAGATAATTTCGTAGCAGACGCACTTTCGCGTATTAATATAAAAGAACTCAAAGATATGCAACATAAAGTCCTGAAAGTCACTACCAGGCATCAAAGTAGACAGCAATCCTGCGCAGGAGATTATAAAGAAATAGAATTGCCTATGCAATCTATAGAAAAAAGCTTCAAAGCCCAACGTATATGAAGTCATAAAAAATGACGATGTACGAAAAGTAGTGACCTTGCATGTAAAAAATATGCTATGTTTCTTTAAACATGGGAAGAAAATTACTGCAAGATACGATGTTAGCGATTTATATACTAATGGAATTCTTGACTTAGGTCAGTTCTTCCAAAGGCTTGAAAGGCAAGCCGGTATAAATGAAATCAGCCAACTCAAAGTGGCACCGTGGGAAAATATCTTTGAACAAGTTTCAATTGATAATTTCAAACAAATGGGCAATAAAATATTGAAAACATTAAGAGTAGCGCTACTCAACCCGGTGACCCTAATAAAAGAAGAAAAATACATTTCATAATGATCCAATACAAGGAGGTCACACAGGCATTACAAAAACCTTGGCCAAGGTCAAAAGACATTATTTTTGGAAGGGTATGACTCGATATATTACTGAGTATATACAAAAATGTCAAAAATGCCAAAAATCAAAAGTGACAACACATACAAAAACTCCTTTAACAATTACAGAAACCCCAATCAATGCTTTTGATAGAGTAATAGTAGACACGATCGGTCCACTACCAAAATCAGAGCAAGGCAACGAATATGCAGTTACACTGATATGTGACTTAACAAAATATCTAGTTGCCATACCTATTCCAAACAAAAGTGCAAAAGTCGTAGCTAAAGCTATATTTGAAGATTTTATTCTGAAATACGGTCCAATGAAGACGTTCATTACGGACATGGGTACAGAATATAAAAATTCCGTTATAGAAGATTTATGTAAGTACCTTGGTATCAAAAACATAACTTCAACAGCCCACCACCACCAGACAGTTGGGACAATAGAACGAAGTCATCGAACTTTTAATGAATACATTCGTTCATACATCACTGCAGACAAATCTGATTGGGATGTCTGGATTCAATATTTCACTTATTGCTTCAACACGACACCATCAGCAACGCATGAGTATTGTCCATACGAACTAGTATTTGGCAGACTACCAAAACAGTTCATAGATTTAAACAAAACTAATTACATAGATCCTATTTATAATTTAGACGACTATTCTAAGGAAATAAAGTTTAGATTAGAAATAGCATACAAAAGAGCTAGAATTATGTTAGAAAAAGCCAAGGCTAATAGGAAATTAGCATATGACGAAAAAAATAAAAAATTTTGAATTAAAAGTAGGAGATAAAGTACTTATAAGAAACGAAACAGGGCACAAATTAGACCCAGTATATTTAGGACCATATATAGTAGAGAAAATAGAAGATAAGGACAACATTTTTATTAAAGATTTTAAAGATAAAAAACAAAAAGTTCATAAGAATAGATTAAAAATTTTTAATTCTTAATAATCCAAATTTTCTTTATGAATTCGAATCCCAAAAAATATATAACGGCCTGATCAACCGAATGAAAAAAAAAACTTTTTACAAATAAACAAATTATAAATTTTTATAACTTTAATAATTTTGTATTTTTATATTCCAACATTTTTAAATTTCTTGTCATATTCAAAACAAAAAAAAAAAATTTTAATTTTTATAAAAAAAAAAAAATAAAAACCTTAATAATTAAGTTCATTTAATAACTACACATTCATAATGTTACGTTATTTCTCTAAAAGGGGAGGTGTAGTGCGTATATGCCCAAGTATGCAGCACTTTGTTGCTACAATAATACAATACAATAACAATAATAACGTAAACCAGCCCAGAGCCAGCTTATGTATTGGCTCGGTCTCAGATTACGCAGCGCGGTTCACTAGCCTCACTAGCTGACCGTTTATGCTTACGCTGCAGATCCCACGCTCCGTCTGAGCGCATTCCGTGAGCAATATATATGCTCACTAATACACGCATATGCGAGCTACTCACTCTCCCTCTCTTTGTAGCTGTTAACGAATAACAGCATAAGAATATATGTATATCCATAATGTATATCCATAGGCTAAGCTCTCATGGTAAAAACTGAATAAAATTATTTATGAACATTGAAGCTAACCAGCACTGACAAACTGATAAAAGATATTTATATCACACCTGGACGAGATCACGACCAGGGAGGATATCTGTGAGGCGATGAGGGGTCAAATCCAAGTACTGGACATAGCCCCAGAGAATATCAGCCTCCGAAAGGCGTACGGCCAAACACAGACGGCGACGATAAGACTGCCAACGGGAAGCGCGAAAAAAGCCCTTTCAGTAGGCTTCCTGAAAGTAGGCTGGGTTAACTCAAGAATCCGCGAACGGATAAACATCACCAGATGTTTCAGATGCCTCGAGTTTGGACATCTAGCAAGACACTGCAAAAGTGATCTAGACAGATCGAATCTGTGCCAACGATGCGGTGGAAAGGACCATCTGGCTAAGAACTGCAAACAAGAGCCACAGTGCATGCTCTGTAAGGAAAGGAATGCCGTCTGCAAACACATTGCCGGCAGCGGCAGATGCCCCGGGTTTAGGAGCGCCCTGGCCAACAGAAAATGAAGTGGACACAGCTGAACCTCAACTACTGTGAGGCTGCTCAGGCCCTGCTGACACAATCAATACGGGAGAGAAATACGGACGTCGCAATAATCTGCGAGCCATACAAGCCTATCGCTGGAAGTGGCTGGGTGGCAAGTAAATGTGGAAAAGCGGCCATTTGGTCTCTCAAATCACCGGTCCAGGAAGTCAGAGCAGCAAACGACGGATTCGTGAGAGCAAAAATTAATGGTATCACCGTTTACAGTTGCTACGGGGTGCGTAAGCTGGGAACTGCGGCAATTTCAGACCATGCTGGAAGAAATAACAGAAGACGCCCGCAACAGAGCTCCTCTCGTCATAGCCGGAGACTTTAACGCCTGGGCCGTGGAATGGGGAAGCAAGGAAACTAACGCGAAAGGGACCACCCTGCTAGAAGAGTTCGCGGCGCTCGACCTGGGCCTTGCAAACGACGGGCAGGAGCTCACGTACTGCAAGGCCGGTAGAGGCTTTTTTATAGACCTTACCCTGCTCAGCAGCTCACTTTATAGGCTAACTACATGGAAAGTCAGCAATGAATTCAAATTCAGCGACCACCGAGCAGTGCAGCCAAACAACAGGCCTGGAAGACCTGCGGGCAGCCAAGCGAGACCTCAAGAGAAGCATTAAACGAAGCAAATCCAGCTGCTTCCAGAAAATATGCGATGAGGCCGATGTTAACCCGTGGGGCACGGCATACAAGGTCGTCACGAAGAAGATCCGCAGCCAGGGAACAACCCATGTGACCTGCCCTACCGCACTTGCCACTATAGTTGAGACACTGTTCGCCCAACACCCACGACTGCAAAAAACTAGGCGACAAAAAGGCTCCAGGACCAGATGGGGTGCCAAACAAGGCGCTAAAGTTAGCAATGCTAACGAAGCCCGACGCCTTCGCCGAGACATATACTAGATGTCTACAGGACGGTGTATTCCCTAAGAGATGGATGCAGAATCATAGGATTCGCAGATGATCTAGCTCTAGTAGTGGTGGGCAAAGAAATAGAAGACGTGGAAGCGGCTGCGAATGCAGCCATAAGGATCGTGGCCAGCTAGATGCGTGGCGCTAGCCTGGAGCTGGCAGGCCATAAAACAGATGCTGTGCTCATCACAAGCCGCAAAATAGTTGAGTTTGCTAGATTTCAAGTAGACAGCGTTAGTATCGAGTCAAAGGCTTCCATTAAGTATATGGGGGTCATGTTAGACAACAGCCTTAGCTTTCGACCGCACGTAGACTACGTTAGCCAAAAAGCAGCCAAAATGCAGGCGGTCCTTTCGAGGATGCTACCCAACATAGGAGGACCTAAAGCAGGTAGACGCCTGCTCCTCGCGAGAGTTGTAGCCTCCGTGCTGCTCTATGCTGCACCGATATGGGCTTCAGCGGTTGCAAGCCAGAAAGGCCTCAGAAGGAAGATGTCAATCACCTACAGGCTCAGTGCTCTGCGCACCATTTCTGGATTCCGGATGGTGTCGGAAGAGGCAGCCACAGTATTGGCAGGAATGCTGCCAGTAGATATACTGGCCAAGGAAATGGAGAAAATTTACATGGCCCGAATAGCCACGGGAGACGCCGTCTCAATGGACGTCATCCGGTCGGAGAGAGCAACATCAATGGCAACTTGGCAGGAGAGATGGAACACGGCGAACAAGGGGAGGTGGACACATAAACTGATCCCCAATCTGGAGCAATGGATTAGGAGACGGAATGGCGAAATTAACTTCCACCTAACACAGTTTTTCACTGGACACGGCGGGTATAGGAAGTATCTCCATAGGTTCAGGCATGAGGACTCTCCAGAGTGCCCGAACTGCCCAAATCAGGACGAAGACCCGGAACACGTGCTGTACCAATGCTCGAGGTACAGAGAGAGAAATATAAGCCAGCTCATAATAGGCATCCAGGGGGATCTGAGACGATGCGAAAAGGAGCGACGACTAATGGATACTGCCTAAAATAAGCAACCCATCCCCGCGAAGTAATACTTTGCGGTGATCCCGCGGGGAGTATGGTGTGTGAGTGGGGGGTGAGTTTAGTACGTAGGTGCTGACGGAGTCAGCAAATCGTGCATACGGTTGGCCCGCGCCATCAGTATCTTACGAAGATTTTCACCACCGTGCCGTAAGCAAAAAACAAAAAAAAAAAAAAAACACACACACACATGCCGGAGCCCAGAGGAATATGCCAACGTGCTCAAAACTGTACAGACCAACCAAGAATTACAGCAGTACAGAGAGAGTGTCAGCGGCATCATGCGTACTGCAGCCGGAGAGCTCATCCTACGAATGAGCAAAGCTGAGGATGAATCCACATCCAAGCTGCAGAAAGCCGTCCAGGAGGCCGTGGGGAATACTGCAGACGTCAGAACGATCTCCGACAAAGTCCTCATAGAAATACGGGACATACCAGTGTAGTATGCATATATATTGAATATCTACTGTACCAAGAGTACTTAAAGTGAACACACTGTAACACTTTGTTGCAGTGTTTATATATATACAAATCCCCGGTCATAAACCAAGTGGCCGAAATATGAGTCGATCGGCGCGCTCACAGAATGTGCAAGTGTCAGCATTCTGTTAGACGCGCCGACCACTTGACCGAACTCAAGGGCATGCATATACCCTAGCGCTCCAGCTTAAGAGAGCATAATTACATACATATAACATATAGAATATACATAACCGTCTCTCCGCTGTCCAACTGTGGGCAGCGCAGCAATGAGACTTAGGCTTACTTAGAACCTAAGGAAAAATGTAAAAATCAGATTCAACTGAACGTTGGAAGCGGCACCTTCGCTGCTCCCAATAAATTAATAAAAATAATATATCGTTCACAACATGGCGACCGTGACATGGTCCTAAATATTAAAAAAAAATCAACAACAACTATAAAAAGTGTCTACAAGTACGAGTGGCAGTCCGTCAACGATGGAATAAAACACGAGAGTGAGAGGGCTGGATGACAACAACAACAAGCAACAGGTGTGAGAGGCAATCCGTCCCTTACGCCAGCGCGGGAGACCTACAGATTGAAAAAAAAAACTGAAAGCCTGACCGTTGCCGAAAAAACCTGACGTCTGCCCGAACGACTGCCCTGGACCACTCTACGCTCCAGCATGCAAATTCACATGCTTGGGACCAAAGACCAGTGCGAAGACCGGCACCGGCCCCGCCTGAGCCAATAGGCCACGGACATCAGCAGCAGTGAAGACAACAGCGCGAGGGGCACTCCGCCACTTTCGCCTACGAAGGAGCGTCAGCGTAGCCAAACCGGCGACGACCAGCTGACGCGGAGGACAACTGGACATCTGGAGCAACAGTTAACATTATTATAATAAAATTTGTAAAATTGTGCGGAACCATCTCCGCTCAATTAGAAGTATAGCCCGTAAAGCTATACAAACCAATAGGTAGAAAAACATGTTAACGTAAATGCAAAGCAATGCAATAGTAAAATTTACTGAAGATACGACAAATAGTTATAAATACACTCTAAAAATATATACGCCCAAAATGGCAATAGTAGACGTTAAGTCAGTGGACTCCACTGCTAATGTCATTAATAAAGTAGAGTCAAATAATAATGACTTAGAACTAATACATACACTGTTAATAATAATTGTTGTTATAATGTGCGCAAATTGTTTTTATAAACTATATAAATTACATAACAAATGTTTAAAAAAAAAATATTTGAGCAAGGCAAATGACCTAGACAAAATTTAAAAAAAAAAAAGAGCACAAACAACATTGAAAAAATAACCCTATAGTTAATTTAGTAACTTTAAGAAAATGCAATAAAACAAATATAATGAATTACAAAAAAATATATTAATAAAAATATGGCTACACTAAAGACAATTAGAGCAACATATGATAGAGTTCAGTTTACCCTTATTTTAAAGAAAGACTTCATATCCATAATATAATGGAATGGAATGAATTATGTAAAGAAATAAATAACATAAAAATTGACTTTGATAAATCATATAAGTCACTTACACAAAACAGGCAAATTCAAAAAAATACTATTAAGAAACATGTAGAAATACTAGTAGAATGCTTTAATGAAGCACGTATACTAATACATGGCCACAGAGAAAAATTAAATCAAGATCATTGGTCCCAAGTATCAAAATTTTTAATTAGACTACGATCTAATTTAATATCAATTAAACTAAAGTTCAATTTAGATATATCAGTACCGACCATACTTAACACTTCTCTAACAGTTGAAACAGTTGAAACTGGTGATGAACCGGAATCAACAGAACAAACTGACACTGACCAAATAGAGTCAGAAGAGCTCGCGAAGACAAACCCTAAAATAGAAGAGCAAGATTTAATTAATCTTACCATTCCAGCTGTTTTGATGTCAGATCTGGATAATTCTACAGATTCTGATACTGGAACAGGCATAATAGAGAATAAATTAAGCAGCAATATCACAATGGCACAAACTAATATTGATTTTATTAATACAGCATCCAAGCTTATACCAATTTTTGATGGTAAAGCTGAAAACTTAACAAGTTTTATTGGTGCTTTACAAATATTAGAATTGATAAAAGGCGAACACGAACAATTAGCGGTTTCTATAATAAAATCAAGGCTAAAAGGTGTCGCCAGAAATCTAGTCGGAAATGAAACAACAATAACTGAAGTCATTTCCAGATTAAAAAGCAACGTCAAAGGTGAAACTGTAGAAGTATTGTCAGCAAAACTGATGAACCTACAGCAACGCAATAAAACTGCTAACCAGTACATACTAGAGGTCGAGCAGTTGACAAAAACGTTAGAAGGTGCATATATAACAGACGGCTTACCCCTAGAGTTAGCCAGAAGTTATTCCACTCAGCATGCAGTCAAAGCAATAACTAAAAATTGCACAATCGATAAGGTAAAACTTATCATGCAAGCTGGTACCTTCAATACTATGAATGATGCCGTATCAAAATTTGTAAATAGTTGCACAGAAGCAACCGGACAGCCAAACACTGTCCTATATTACAAAAATTACCCACAGCGCGGCGGAAACCGCGGACGTGGAAATCATAGAGGTAACTTTCGCAGTCACAACGATAATTATAACAATAGTACCCAATACAATAATGGACGAGGCCAATATAGAGGAAACTCAAGAGGCCGTGGCAACACGAGTCGAGGCCAAAACTATAATAACCCACGTAATGTCAGAGTAACCCATACTACATCGGAAAACTCGCAAAACCCTTTAGATACTCAACAATAGAAAATGCAAAGGTTCATACCATTAATCTCAGTCAGAATATGTTTGTATCATTCAACCATGTGGCTACAGGAAAAGAACTTGTCTTTTTAGTAGACACAGGTGCAGACATTTCAATAGTTAAAGAAAATTCTGATGTCTTTCATGACATACAAGATAATTATATTATAGAAATAAAAGGAATTAGTCAAGAGGTAACCAAATCCAAGGGGTTAACTTCTATTGAGATACAGACCACTAAGTACATAATCCAACACGATTTTCATATCGTGGATTTACAATTCGCTATTCCTTGTGATGGCATATTAGGAATCGATTTTATTAAAAAATACAACTGTCAATTAGACTTCAAGCCATCTGAAGATTGGCTTATAATTAGACCTAATAACTTAAAATTTCCAATTTATGTTCCAATAACATACAGTTCTGGCAACAACTCAATACTTCTGCCAGCAAGATCCCAAGTTATTAGAAAAATCCAACTAAATTCAAAAGAAGACAGTGTATTGATTCCAAATCAAGAAATTAAGCATGGTATTTACATAGCAAGTACCATAGCAACATCTAAAAACGCTTTTATAAGACTACTCAATACAACAAATAAAGATCAAGTAGTCAGTACAAATAATTTAGCGTATGAATCACTTTCGAGCTACGAAATAGTCAAAACTAATCTTGAAAATAGAGAAAATTCTGTATTATCTCAACTTTCAAAAAACTTTCCTCCACAATTCAAATCACAGCTTTCAAGCCTATGCACCCAATATAATGATATATTCGGATTGGACACTGAACCAATAAGCACTAATAACTTTTATAAACAAAAACTGAGATTAAAAGATGATGAACCAGTGTATATAAAAAATTACAGAAGCCCACACAGTCAGGTGAACGAAATACAGAAACAAGTCGGAAAATTGATCACCGACGGGATTGTTGAACCATCTGTATCTGAATATAATAGCCCATTATTACTTGTCCCTAAAAAACCATCTCCAGGTTCAGAGCAAAAGAAATGGCGATTAGTGATTGACTATCGTCAAATTAATAAAAAATTACTGTCCGACAAATTTCCACTCCCAAGAATTGATGATATTTTGGATCAACTTGGACGAGCAAAAATATTTTTCATGTCTTGACTTAATGTCAGGATTTCACCAAATTGAACTCAAAAAAAGTTCAAGAGATATAACGTCATTTTCAACGAGCAATGGCTCGTATCGCTTCACGCGATTACCTTTCGGACTAAAAATAGCGCCGAATTCATTTCAGAGAATGATGACCATAGCATTCTCTGGATTAGAACCTTCACAAGCATTCCTTTATATGGATGACTTAATAGTTATAGGTTGTTCCGAAAAACATATGCTTAAAAACTTAACAGACGTTTTTGAGAAATGTAGGAAATACAATCTAAAGTTACATCCAGAAAAATGTTCATTTTTTATGCATGAGGTGACTTTTCTCGGTCATAAATGCACAGATAAAGGAATACTTCCGGACGACAAGAAATATGATGTCATTATGAATTACCCTAAGCCGCACAATGCGGACAGCGCTAGACGTTTCATAGCATTTTGCAATTATTATAGACGTTTCATAAAAAATTTCGCCGAATATTCACGGCACATAACAAGATTATGTAAAAAGAATGTTCATTTTGAATGGACAGATGAATGCCAAAACGCATTCGAATACTTAAAAACAAAACTGATGGAACCCACTTTGCTACAATATCCTGATTTCAGCAAAGAATTTTGCATAATTACTGACGCAAGTAAGCAAGCGTGTGGAGCGGTTTTAACTCAAAACCATAACGGACTCCAACTTCCCATTGCATACGCATCAAGAGCTTTCACTAAGGGAGAAAGTAATAAGTGTACAACTGAGCAGGAATTAGCTGCAATTCACTGGGCAATATTACATTTCCGACCATATATTTATGGAAGACACTTTACAATCAAAACAGATCACAGACCATTAATATATTTATTTTCAATGATCAATCCGAGTTCTAAACTGACACGTATGAGGCTAGAATTAGAAGAGTATGATTTCACAGTTGAATATCTAAAGGGAAAAGACAATTATGTAGCTGATGCGTTATCAAGAATAACCATTAAAGATCTACAAAACATTACTGGAAATATAATGAAAGTCACTACTAGATATCAAAATAGACAGAAAATCCGCGCGGATAACAAAGAAATAGAATTGCCTACGCAATCTATAGAGAAAGCTTCTAAGCCCAACGTATATGAAGTCATAAACAATGACGAAGTACGTAAAGTAGTGACCTTGCATGTAAAAGATACGCTATGTTTATTTAAATATGGTAGAAAAATTACTGCAAGATACGATGTTAGCGATTTATATACCAATGGAATCCTAGACTTAGGTCAATTTTTCCAAAGGCTTGAAATGCAAGCCGGTATAAACAAAATCAGCCAACTCAAAATGGCACCGTGGGAAAATATCTTTGAACATGTTTCAATAGATAATTTCAAGCAAATGGGCAATAAGATATTGAATACATTAAGAGTAGCGCTACTCAACCCGGTGACCCTTATAGAAAAACAAAAGAGAAAGAAGCTATACTGTCTAAATTCCATGACGATCCAATACAAGGAGGTCATAGCGGCATTACAAAAACCTTGGCCAAGGTCAAAAGACATTATTTTTGGAAAGGTATGACTCGAGATATTACTGAGTACATACGAAAATGTCAAAAATGCCAAAAAGCTAAAATAACCAAGCACAATAAGACCCCATTAATAATAACAGATACGCCAATAAATGCTTTCGACAGAGTGATAGTAGACACTATTGGTCCACTACCAAAATCAGAAAATGACAATGAGTATGCAGTCACTTTAATATGTGATCTAACTAAATATTTAGTTGCCATACCAGTTCCAAATAAGAACGCGAACACTGTCGCTAAAGCAATTTTTGAATCATTTATTCTGAAGTACGGTCCAATGAAGACGTTCATTACGGACATGGGAACAGAATATAAGAATTCAATTATAAATGATTTATGCAAATACCTAAAAATTGAAAATATAACATCTACGGCACACCACCACCAGACAGTTGGAACAATAGAACGTAGTCATAGAACTTTTAATGAATACATACGCTCATATATATCGGTTGATAAAGCTGATTGGGACGT
>JAEIGF010000023.1:0-97500 GCA_018903485.1 Drosophila littoralis | reverse complement strand
GTACGACGAGGTGCTCAGAGTGCAATTGCCCCAGGGATGCAGAATCATAGGATTCGCAGATGATCTAGCTCTAGTAGGGGTGGGCAAAGAAATAGAAGACGTGGAAGCGGCTGCGAATGCAGCCATAAGGATCGTGGCCAGCTGGATGCGTGGCGCTAGCCTGGAGCTGGCAGGCCATAAAACAGAGGCTGTGCTAATCACAAGCCGCAAAATAGTCGAGTTTGCTAGATTTCAAGTAGACAGCGTTAGTATCGAGTCAAAGGCTTCCATTAAGTATATGGGGGTCATGTTAGAAAACAGCCTTAGCTTTCGACCGCACGTAGACTACGTTAGCCAGAAAGCAGCCAAAATGCAGGCGGCCCTTTCGAGGATGCTATAGGGGATGGATTCCTATGGATTCCGGATGGTGTCGGACGTAGACAGTAGATTTAGTAGTAGATATACTCGCCAAGAAAATGGAGAAAATTTACATGGCCCGAATAGCCACGGGAGACACCGTCTCAATGGACGTCATCCGGTCGGAGAGAGCAACATCAATGGCAACTTGGCAGGAGAGATGGAACACGGCGAACAAGGGGAGATGGACACACAAACTGATCCCCAATCTGGACCAATGGATTAGGAGACGGAATGGCGAAATTAACTTCCACCTAACACAGTTTTTCACTGGACACGGCGGGTATAGGAAGTATCTCCATAGGTTCAGGCATGAGGACTCTCCAGAGTGCCCGAACTGCCCAAATCTGGACGAAGACCCGGGACACGTGCTGTACCAATGCTCGAGGTACAGAGAGGTAGTGGTCTCTACAACTCCACCGGAGGGACTGGTAGCGTTCATGCTGGAAGGAGAGGACAACTGGAGAAATATAAGCCAGCTCATAATAGGCATCCAGAGGGATCTGAGACGATGCGAAAAGGAGCGACGACTAATGGATACTGCCTAAAATAGGCAACCCATCCCCGCGAAGTAATACTTTGCGGTGATCCCGCGGGGAGTGTGGTGTGGGAGTGGGGGGTGAGTTTAGTACGTAGGTGCTGACGGAGTCAGCAAATCGTGCATACGCTTGGCCCGCGCCATCAGTATCTTACGAAGATTTTCACCTCCGTGCCGTAAGCAAAAAAAAAAAAAAAAAGAGACACACACACAAACAGTCCAATATAATTATTGTTTTTCCGAGACGCAGCAATAAAAACACAATAATTATAATCAAAATAACAATAGTCCGATTTATTTATTATAAGTGTACAAAAACAATGCACATTAACGTCAAGGTTCCACATTTGTCAGCCACGATAGTGGGTCTTTTATGAGTACCACAAAAAGTAAAAATAAACTACCCGTTAACGCATTCAAAGAATTAGCAATATATTAATAAAATGATCGAAAATTGCCATCGAAATTCTTTATTATTATTTTCTATGTTTTATAAATAATTACATTATTGTAAATTTATAAAACCAAATAAATTTATTAATTAAATTTAACAAATCAAATAAATTTGATTTGAAGTACAATTATTTGAATTCTCCTCAATTGAAATTGAATTATAAGGAAGGCCGCCTGCGTGCTAGAAGGCGCTCTCCGCGTGCCCGAGGCCACCCAGACTTTGCATCTAGGCTGGAAGACCTGCGGGCAGCCAAGCGAGACCTCAAGAGAAGCATTAAACGAAGCAAATCCAGCTGCTTCCAGAAAATATGCGATGAGGCCGATGTTAACCCGTGGGGCACGGCATACAAGGTCGTCACGAAGAAGATCCGCAGCCAGGGAACAACCCATGTGACCTGCCCTACCGCACTTGCCACTATAGTTGAGACACTGTTCCCCCAACACCCACGACTGCAAAAAACTAGGCGACAAAAAGGCTCCAGGACCAGATGGGGTGCCAAACAAGGCACTAAAGTTAGCAATGCTAACGAAACCCGACGCCTTCGCCGAGACATATACTAGATGTCTACAGGACGGTGTATTTCCTAAGAGATGGAAGCGACAGAAACTAATCCTTCTACCGAAAGGGGACAAGCCAATAGAGGAACCCTCGGGATACAGGCCAATCTGCCTACTGGACACGGCGGGAAAGGTACTGGAAAGGATTGTGTATGACCGACTACTTAGTGTCGTCGAAGAGAAAGAGGCCCTGTCCAAACAGAAATATGGATTTCGCAAGGCAAGGTCTACGGTCGATGCAATTAAGGCGGTGGTAGATATTGCCGCTGGACATCCGCAATGCCTTTAACTCAGCAAGCTGGTCTCGTATACTGGAAACCTTAGACCGAATAGGGATACCGTCCTCTCTTTTCCGTATAATATCCAACTACCTGTCCGATCTGGTATTGAGTTATGATACGAATGACGGTGCTAGGAGTTACACGGTCTCAGCAGGAGTCCCACAGGGGTCGTTCCTGGGACCACTCCTGTGCAACATAATGTACGACGAGGTGCTCAGAGTGCAATTGCCCCAGGGATGCAGAATCATAGGATTCGCAGATGATCTAGCTCTAGTAGGGGTGGGCAAAGAAATAGAAGACGTGGAAGCGGCTGCGAATGCAGCCATAAGGATCGTGGCCAGCTGGATGCGTGGCGCTAGCCTGGAGCTGGCAGGCCATAAAACAGAGGCTGTGCTAATCACAAGCCGCAAAATAGTCGAGTTTGCTAGATTTCAAGTAGACAGCGTTAGTATCGAGTCAAAGGCTTCCATTAAGTATATGGGGGTCATGTTAGAAAACAGCCTTAGCTTTCGACCGCACGTAGACTACGTTAGCCAGAAAGCAGCCAAAATGCAGGCGGCCCTTTCGAGGATGCTATAGGGGATGGATTCCTATGGATTCCGGATGGTGTCGGACGTAGACAGTAGATTTAGTAGTAGATATACTCGCCAAGAAAATGGAGAAAATTTACATGGCCCGAATAGCCACGGGAGACACCGTCTCAATGGACGTCATCCGGTCGGAGAGAGCAACATCAATGGCAACTTGGCAGGAGAGATGGAACACGGCGAACAAGGGGAGATGGACACACAAACTGATCCCCAATCTGGACCAATGGATTAGGAGACGGAATGGCGAAATTAACTTCCACCTAACACAGTTTTTCACTGGACACGGCGGGTATAGGAAGTATCTCCATAGGTTCAGGCATGAGGACTCTCCAGAGTGCCCGAACTGCCCAAATCTGGACGAAGACCCGGGACACGTGCTGTACCAATGCTCGAGGTACAGAGAGGTAGTGGTCTCTACAACTCCACCGGAGGGACTGGTAGCGTTCATGCTGGAAGGAGAGGACAACTGGAGAAATATAAGCCAGCTCATAATAGGCATCCAGAGGGATCTGAGACGATGCGAAAAGGAGCGACGACTAATGGATACTGCCTAAAATAGGCAACCCATCCCCGCGAAGTAATACTTTGCGGTGATCCCGCGGGGAGTGTGGTGTGGGAGTGGGGGGTGAGTTTAGTACGTACGTGCTGACGGAGTCAGCAAATCGTGCATACGCTTGGCCCGCGCCATCAGTATCTTACGAAGATTTCCACCTCCGTGGGCAAAAAAAAAAAAAAAAAGACACACACACAAACAGTCCAATATAATTATTGTTTTTCCGAGACGCAGCAATAAAAACACAATAATTATAATCAAAATAACAATAGTCGGATTTATTTATTATAAGTGTACAAAAACAATGCACATTAACGTCAAGGTTCCACATTTGTCAGCCACGATAGTGGGTCTTTTATGAGTACCACAAAAAGTAAAAAATAAACTACCCGTTAACGCATTCAAAGAATTAGCAATATATTAATAAAATGATCGAAAATTGCCATCGAAATTCTTTATTATTATTTTCTATGTTTTATAAATAATTACATTATTGTAAATTTATAAAACCAAATAAATTTATTAATTAAATTTAACAAATCAAATAAATTTGATTTGAAGTACAATTATTTGAATTCTCCTCAATTGAAATTGAATTATAAGGGCGATTACTTAATCGCAACAAAGGGGAAGAAACAAAGCACCAATTAGTAGTTCCGTCCACAAGCACTTCCAGAGCATCTCCGTCTCCAACAGCAGCGCTTAGAGTCAAAAGGGAAACATCGTCCCGGACTAAAAGCGAATCATCCGCGTCCACGCCAAGGGGAATTGTTAAGACATTTCTTAGTTCCAGGCTGATCAAAATCAGTCTCCACCGTCCAAAGCTAAAAGCGAAGCATCCCTGACCACTGCAGTCGGACCCACTAAGGCAACCATTAGCACAAGAACTAGTCCGATTTCCACGCGAGCCAACACCAAAACGGCCCAAAATATGACAGAGGCGGCCTTAATCAATCTCACTGATAGGCTAAGTCAAAAATAAACACTCCTGAAGGCTCTATACGTGCCAGGTCCGTCGGGACCAAGTGCTAGCCTTGTGGGACAAGGTTGAAAAAGAGTACAAGTCGGCTCAACAGTAATCTCGGAAGCCGGTTCAATGGAAACCATTTCAGTCATGCAGTCCTAGTACGACTATTGTTACTCAGTATATGAGAGATGCGCCGCTAAACTTAGCGAGCAAATCGACACTGCTAACGCCCAAAATAGACCATCCGTTCAGTCCGCCATTCCGACACATGTTCCCACCGGCTGTCGCTTACCTCCTTGCGACACAGAAATCTTCAGCGGAGATTGCGTTGGCCCACATTTCGACACCTCTTTACCGCATAAATTACATAAATAATCCTAGGTTATCGGAGGTCGAGAAATATTTCCATTTCAATGCGAAAACCAGCGGTGAGGCTCAGGCAATTTTATCGAAGTCACCTTTGACTAACGATGGCTTCCGATCAGCCTGGGCCAATCTGACTAAGTGTTTTGAGAACCGAAAATTATTAGTCAACAGCCAGCTCAAGGTTCTTTTCAACCTGCAGCCAATCTCCAATCTTCGGGGGCGGCATTCTCGTATATCCGGTGCAACTCCTGCGCCGGCTCATATCTGGCATGATGCATCAACGCCCTCAGCTCTGTTAAGTATTCTTTGAACTCCTCCCCCACTCGCTTCCGGCGGGACTGGATCTCGTCCTCCAGCCTCTCGAAGTTGCGCGGTGGTAGAAAAAACTCCAAGAAACACCTCCTAAATACCGACCATGGCACGTCCCTTAGTCCACTCAAGAACCAACGAGCGGCCCGGTCGCAGAATACCTCGCTTATGGCCCGAGGCAATCGATCGAGGGCTATACCGTACGTAATGGCGCGCTCCTCTAGGTCCTCTAGGAACCCAAGGGGGTCAGAACGACCATCGTACCTTATGCCCCACTTTCGGACTTGTTACGGAACGTTTGCGAGAGGCTTGGTCTCCGACTGAGGATATGGCCTGGCAGCATAAGGACCACTACTCGTTTCATAAGTGGTTCGCTCTGGCTCTGTGCCGAGCGCTGTCGTTCGACGGGCTCCATCTCCTCCAACGTCATGACCTTCCCCCACCCACGTGACGACTATGCTAGGGTTCGGACTTTGGACTGTCTCAGATTTCTGACTCGGCCGACCGCCAAAGTCGGGAGAGGCGCCCCAGACGGCTCCAACGTTTTAGCAAACAGAGATTCTAACTCGGCAAGCCGAGCCCAAATTTCGGATGTATGGCCGCCATCTTGCACGAAAATAGATAGCCGCTTGCTAGCAACTCCTAAAAGCGCCCTTATTTGTCCAGCCCGAACTCATTGGCGAACCAGTTCTTTCTTGCGTCGCTGGTGGATCCAGCGCACGCCTACACCCGGATTTTGGCACTCACCTAGGCTCGACTTCTTCCTCTTGTTGACTCTCGCTCGATTTTTGTGTTTCGTGGGTGGGCGATTCTCGTTCCGTAGGTTTATTTGTTCCACTTTTGTCCTTGTCTTTTATGCAGGCTTATTTATTTTATTTTCTCTCTCTCTATTTCACAAAACTTGAACAACAAAATAACTTTTGTCTTTGTCTCTGTCTTTGCCTTTTTTCCTTATTATTTTCTTTTGCTTATATATATTTTTATTTTCTTGTATATTTTTCTTGTGATCACAAAAAAAAAAAATTTGGAAAAAACAAATTTTTTCACTTGATGTTCTTTTAATTTTTAATGTTTGTCCACTTGTCTGTTTTTATGTTTATTAAGCACACCCGTTGTCATTGCTTTCGACAGCTGTACTGACGAATTCAGTTTTCGCCACGCGTGAACTGTAATCGTCCCACTATACAGCTGCTGTCAGCCGCTTGCTAGGGATTCTCGACTACTTAATACCATAGACTTGCATTCCACCCGTATATGATGTCTTATTTTTCGCTGATCCTCTGCTAGGGTACATACACTCTGGGATATGGCCAATTAAAAATACCCTGTATGCAACTTCTCTCTTTTTTTTGAAAACACTTATTTGGGCATCTTTGCGGGTCTTTAATCCGTAGACATGCTACTCCCACTTGTTAGGAAGCTATTGACTGGGGTAAAAATCTCAATCTTACCAGGACCAGTAATCTTTGTTAGTTTACTCGGATGGAAGGCTTAGAGGGGGGAGGAAGTGCTTCAAACAAACTAAGACTCCAACTATTTTACAGAGTAAAGAGGGAAATGCATACCCATGGCCGGGATTACTCACGCGGCCAGCAGGCTAAGCCTAACTCTAATAATACTACGAATTGTTAGGTTGACGGCTTCTTGCCTTTACTCTCTTATTCTAATAACAAAACTAAACTGCAATACTGACGGCTCCTTGCCTCTTATAGCTAAGATCTTACTCTAATAATAAATGCTTATAAACTAACAAAATTATAATGTCAATGGCTCCTTGCCTGACTTTGGGCTGCTAATGTGGCGGCTCTATGCCTTGGATTCATAACTGACGGCTCCTTGCCGTGGATCCATAACAAGGCCCGCTAGGAACTACTACAATTGCCTAAGAGTCAACATACCTCGAGAAGGAAGACCACGTCAGACAGCCAACTTACTTTATATTCGCATGCGCCACACGCTCTTATTGAGGCGCCGGCGAAACCATGTATCTCGATGGGTGAAGTGCCCTTTGTAAACACGTATCGTAGTATCATTATTCGTTGCAACTGAATCAAAGTACGTTTCAGTTGCTGCCACGAGTTATCCGAACTCTGATTAAGAGATTCATCTCATTTTAACTTCTGAAGTCAGAGCTCTTAGAGTAGGATTTTTGCCTTGATTATCAGAGGGCTTAACAGGCCAAGCGGGTCAAATAGCCGCGATGTCACCGAGAGCATGTTCCGTTTTGTCGCTCTCAGACCCATGAATGAATCGTCTAGCTTGAATTGAAAGGCATCTTCATTCGGCAACCACATCACGCCAAGTGTTTTGACATAAAATTCGTGCCTGATAAGGTCAGCAGCTTTAGGGTGGCAGGCGCAGTGAGGTTATTTACCTCAAAGAGTCAGATGGGTTATTTCTCAACACACTACAAGCTAGAAATCTCGATCTGCTTCATGCACTCTGACTTCCCTATATCTCGTTTTGATGTCAGCTGTCAATGCATTGTAGTGTGTATATGCCTTAAAAAAACACCCTATATACAAATATAAGGTATGCGGCACTTTGTTGCATACAATAACAATTATACATTAAACAAGCCCAGAGCCAGTTTATGTATTGGCTCCGGCTCGTATTACGCAGCGCGGTTCACTAGCCTTCTAGCTGACCGTTTATGTTTACGCTGCATATCCCACGCTCCGTCAGAGCTCATTTCTTGAGCAACATATATATGCTCACTAACACAGTCATATGCAAGCTACACACTCTCCCTCTCTTTGTAGCTGTTAACCAATAACAGCATAATAACACATATGTATCTATGGGCTAAGCATAAGCCCTTAATAATTGAATAAAACCATTCTCATGAAAGAACCTAACCAGCACAGACGTGCTAAAATTTTATATATATTATACTGTAAGAGTAAATATATTACATGGCGACCGTGACTTAGGTCAAAACAGACCTGGACATGAAACAACAGCAGCAGCAACGGCAGTAACAACAACAACCATTACAATCGTTACAACAAAATACGTCGAGGGAAATTAATCTGGTGGAGGAAACACAAAGTATACTGAGTGAGTAAGGTGTTTTAAAAAAGTGTTCGCAAATGTCAATACGCATCCCATTAGATGAGTATAGGGCAAGAGGATTAACAGCCAGTGCCCCGGCTGTCAATCAAGAAAGCGTTGGAAATAAAAAACCAAGAAATCGAGGCGGCATACAGCTGCGTACTAAAAAACGCAAAGCTGAAATATGTCAGCTATTATATAATAGCAACAAGACCCCGACTTGGGAAAACGCGAGCAGACTATCAAGAGAGCTAGATTTCCTCACAGAAGAGGCAAAGCGATTAAAAACACAAAAAACACCTTCTCCTCAATACATTAAAACAATTAATAATCACACAAAACTTCCACCGCCAGAGAAAAAACAGCTGACCACACCAACAAAAAAGTGCCCTGACGACTGCGCTGGACCACTGTACACCCCGGCCTGTGCGATGACCTGCACCGGCAACGCTGACCGCTCCAAGGCAGCCAAGTAAAAAAAAAAAAGGAAACACGACATCATTGGCACGAAACAGTAGCAGCAGCAGAAGAAGCAGCCTAATTTAAGATTATAATACAATTGTATATACACTGTAATCACGCCCACTATGTTGTGTGCGTCAAGGTAAAGTACAACCTAAAAAGTTGTACGACCTATTAGAGAGGAGATCACTGCGTTGATCGAAGTAGGATTATATAATAGACCCAAAGAAAAAAAAAACCAAATTCCTTCTGCCAAAATATAATATAAAGATAAGTAACCTAAATTTCGTTAAAAAAAAATCTACAAAGATAACAACATTAATAAAAATGAAGAAAGTTATGAAAGTAATCTAAAACGAGAAAGAAGGGCTATCTTCGGTATGCCGAAGATCTTATACCCTGCAGACCCAACCTTTTAATGCCGAGAAAATGGTTAAGGCCGAGTTTGGTCAATGAGCATAGTAAAACTAATAAATGCCGAGTTTGGTCAAGATATCTTGAAAAACAAAATGTTTTTTCATACAAGAACTACATTTTCGACCGATCGTTCCTATGGCAGCTATATGATATAGTGGTCCGATCTTAATACGATTTTGGATATATATGAGGAGCTTAGTAAAACTAATAAATGCCGAGTTTGGTTAAGATATCTTGAAAAACAAAATGTTTTTTTATACAAAAACTTAATTTTTGACCGATCGTTCCTATGGCAGCTATATGCTATAGTGGTCCGATCCATATCGACTCGGCTGTTGATGCTGATCAAGAATATATATACTTTATGCGGTCGGAGATGTCTCCTTCTATGCGTTACACATTTCACGACAAAATTATAATACCCTCTGCAAGGGTATAACAAAATAGATAAAATTAGGCATGTACATTTCGTATTTGTATGGGCACTCCAAAAATTGAAAAATAAAATTTTTTTTTTAAATAAAAAAAAAAAAAAACTATGAAAGAATTAAATGCCCTGTTAGCTTCATTAGGTGTTTCAACAATTATGTACATAAATTAGTCATGATTGAAGACAAAATTAACAAAGTATACAACGACTATACAGACTTTTGTATGAGCCCTACAAATTTTGCAAAGGCATAGAGAATTCATATAAGTATATGAGTTCGAATCGGAATATACAGAAAAATACGACACAGCAACAAGCCCACTCTATTCATGCTCTCAAATAGAGTGTGGAATAATCTTGTCGACCTTACCCTTTACCAATTATTGACGAGCACCCAATTCTTGGGCCGGCAACAATTGTCTTAGTACATCTGCACAGGTAGTATCAAATAATAGTAAGAGTCATTACATAGGAAAATGGGGGGAAAGAATCAAAGAGCAGATGATAACACTGCCAATGTAGTTAACGTAGTAGAAGTTGTAGACACCACCCCCCATGTCCAGTTAACAAATATACTGCTAACAATACTCATTGCAATAGCTTCCGTAAACATCCTTCTGAAGATTTATCTTCTGCATAAAAAATCACTAAGGAAGCGTTACATGAGTCGAGACAACGACTTAGACAAGGTCTAAGCCGCCGCTTAAATACAAATTTGAATATGCCAGATAAAGACGCACTCATTGCGCTTACGTATAGAGATGAGCCAGATCTTCGTACTCGCGCACTAAACGTGCAGCGACTACATAAATGGAATGGAATCAAATCGTTACTATTCAAAGGGAACAAAGTTAGGAATTTAATAAATCTTTCAAGTGCCTTAACAAAAGCGCACCTGTCTCAAACGAGACAAAGTTAAAACACGTTAAAATTCTTGTAGATTCCTATAATATCTGCCGCCAACTTATATGTGACAAAGCAACTAGACTAAAAGATTTGCATTTAACACAGACAGCTGATGTATTAAGCACGCTAAGAGAAAACATTAGACGAATTTCGGAAAGGCATAATATAACAATATTCCTTCCAAATTCTCTTAACACTTCAGCGTCATTCGACGAGAAACAACCATCATTGTCAGCTGATACTAAACCATCAGATTCTGAAATCAATACCCAATCAATTGACAACACAATGGCCCAAACAGCTATAAGTTTTCTTAAACTAGCCTCATCACTCTTGCCAGAGTTTGATGGAAAGGCAGAAAACATACAAAGCTTCAAAGATGCTTTGAGTCTTATAGACTCACTAAAAGAAGATCATGAAGCAACAGCTGTCAGTCTTATTAAGACAAAATTAAAAGGCCATGCACGAAACTTGATAAGCGATGAAAAAACAATCGCCGAAATAATATCAAAATTATCAAGAACGGTAAAAGGAGAATCAGTTGAAGTGCTATCAGCTAAACTCCTAAACCTTGAGCAAAAGAGCAAAACTGCCAACATTTATACACAAGAAGTTAAGCAACTGGCAAAAGCTCTGGCAGGTGCTTATATTAATGATGGCTTAAATTCAGATTTAGCCACCAAATATAGCACTGCCCAAGCCGTAAAAGCTATGACAAAGAACTGCGCTATAGATAAGGTAAAACTTATCATGCAGGCAGGCACATTCCATAACATGAACGATGCCATATCTAAATTTGTTGATAGTTGCACAGAAGCAACCGGACAAACTAATACGGTCCTTTATTACCAAAATTACTCTGATCTTAGTGGAATCCGCGGCAGAGGTAATTATAGAGACCGACCATACAACAGAGGCGGCTACAATAATAACAACCGAGGACAAGGTCAAAATAGAGGAAACTCTAGAGGCCGTGGCAACTCGAACCGAGGCCACAACAATAACAACAGAAACAATGTTAGGGTAGTCCGAAATAATTCGGGAAACCAACAACCACCTTTAGATACACAGAACTAATAAATGTTCATACAATTAACTTCAATCTCAATATTTTTGTCTCCTTATATAATGTAAAATTAGGAAATTAATAGATACAGGTGCAGATATCTCAATTTTAAAAGAAGATTCTGATGTCTTCAACGACATCCAGTTGAATAACACTATAGACATTCAAGGTATAGGTCAAGGAGTTATAAAATCCAAAGGCCTCGCCCCAATTGAGCTACAAGCTGACAACTATATAATCCCTCACAATTTTCATATAGTCGATGCAAATTTCGCTATACCGTGTGACGGAATAATAGGCATAGATTTCATAAAAGGTCTTAATTGCAAAATAGACCTAGAACCGTCCGAAGATTGGTTTATAATAAGACCAAACAATATAAAGCTCCAAATTTATGTTCCAATAACATACAGTTCTGGTAACAATTCAATACAGCAAGATCAGAAGTTGTCCGAAAAATTGAAATAAACTCAAGTGAAGATAGTATATTCATTCCAAATCAGGAAATTCAACCTGGTATTTACGTTGCAAACACAGTTTCAACACAAAAAATATACATTTGTCCGATTTCTGAATACAACCAATAAAGACCAATTAACTAATATAAATACTCTAAACTTTGAACTACTTTCAAACTACGACATAGTTCAAACCACTCCAGAAAATAGAAAGAACACAGTACAAACTCAATTAAGTAAAAACTTTCCAAACCAATTTAAGCCACAATAAGAAGAATTATGCACCAAGTAAACCGAATTAATAACAACAAATAATTTTTATAAGCAAAAATTGAGATTGAAGGATACTGAACCGATTTATATTAAAAATATTGAAGCCCGCATAGTCAAGTAGAAGAAATTCAAAAACAAGTAGGCAAATTAATCTCCGATAAAATTGTCGAACCATCAGTGTCAGAATACAATAGCCCACTTCTACTAGTCCCGAAGAAAGCACTTCCAGGCTCAGAAGATAAGAAATGGCGATTAGTAATTGGCTATTGTCAGATTAATACTGTTGTCCGATAAGTTTCCACTACCTAGAATTTATGATATTTTAGATCATCTAGGTAGAGCAAAATACTTTTCATGCCTTAACTTAATGTCAAATTTTCACCAAATTGAACTTGAAGAGAGTTCAAGAAATATAACGTCTTTTTCAACGAGCAATGGCTCATATCGCTTTACGCGATTACCTTTCGGTTTAAAAATAGCGCCAAATTCATTTTAGAGAATAATGACTATTGCATTCTCTGGACTTGAAACTTTTCAAGCATTCCTTTATATGGATGATCTAATAGTTATAGGCTGTTCCGAAAAACATATGCTTAAAAACTTAACTGATGTTTTTGAGAAATGTAGGAAATACAACCTTAGGTTACATCCTGAAAACTGTTCATTTATTATGCATGAAGTCACATTTCTGGGATACAAATGCACCGATAAATGAATCTTGCCAGACGACAAAAAATTTGACGTCATTAAAAACTATCCAGTCCCACACGATGCGGACAGCGCTAGAAGATTCGTTGCATTCTGCAATTATTACAGACGTTTCATAAAAAATGTTGCCGACTATTCTCGTCACATAACAAGATTATGTAAAAAGGATGTAAAGTTCGAATGGACAGCCGACTGCCAGCATGCATTCGAACATCTTTAATCGGCACTAATAAACCCAATATTATTACAGCAAAGAATTTTGCATAATAACTGATGCAAGTAAGCAAGCTTGTGGATCGGTTTTAACTCAAAACCATAATGGACTCCAACTCCCAATTGCTTATGCATCACGTTCATTTACTAAGGGAGAAAGTAATAAAAGTACAACAGAACAAGAATTAGCAGCAATTCATTGGGCAATAACACATTTCAGACCATATATTTATGTTAGACATTTCACTGTCAAAACAGATCATAGACCACTTACATATTTATTTTCAATGGTCAATCCAAGTTCCAAATTAAAACGTATGCGGCTCGAATTAGAAGAATACGATTTCACAGTAGAGTATCTAAAGGGTAAAGATTACTATGTAGCTGATGCGTTATCAAGAATAACCATCAAAGAACTAAAAGATTTTCAAATTAAAGTCCTGAAAGTCACTACCAGGCACCAAAGTAAACAGAAAAACTCCTGCGCAGGAAAAGGTCAAGTAAATTTGCCTATGCAAACTCTTGAGAACGCTTCTAAGCCCAACGTATATGAAGTCATTTGTAATGTCGAAGTACGAAAAGTAGTGGTCTTGCTTATATTAAATAATATATGTTGCTTTAAACATGGAAGGAAAGTTATAGCAAGCATTGAAGTTAGCGATCTGTACACCAATGGAACATTTGACTTAGGTCAATTTTTTCAAAGGCTTGAAAAAAAAGCCGGTATATATGAGATCAGCCAACTCAAACTGGCACCGAGCGAAAAGATATTTGAATTAATTTCAATTGAATCTTTTAAAAATATGGGCAACAAAACATTAAAATCATTAAGAGTAGCGCTACTCAAGACGGTGACCATAATAGAAAATGAACGAGAAAGAAGGGCTATCTTCGGCATGCCGAAGATCTAATACCCTTGCAGACCCAACCTTTTAATGCCGAGAAAATGGTTAAGGCCGAGTTTGGTCAAGGTATATTGATAAACAAAAAAATGGCTTTTAATAAAAAACCGATGTAAATAAGATTTTGCAAAAATGAAGGGAGCATAGTGAAATCTTTAAATGCCGTGTTTAATCGAAAAGTCATGAAAAACAAAAAATGCTTTCGACCGATCGTTCCTATGGCAGCTATATGATATAGTGGTCCGATCTTAATAGGATTTTGCATATATATGAGGAGCATAGTAAAACTAATAAATGCCGAGTTTGGTCAAGATATCTTGATAAACAAAATTTTGTTCATACAAGAACTAAATTTTCGATTGATCGTTCCTATGGCAGCTATATGATATAGTGGTCCGATCTTAATACGATTTTGCATATATATGAGGGGCATAGTAAAACTAATAAATACCGAGTTTGGTCAAGATATCTTGAAAAACAAAATGTTTTTTTATCCAAGAACTTAATTGTCGACCGATCGTTCCTATGGCAGCCTTATGCTATAGTGTTCCGATCCAGGTGGTTTTGACATATGTGCTGCGTGCAACAGAAAAAGGGACTTCTGCAAAGTTTCATTAAGATAGCTTTAAAACTGAGAGACTAGTTCGCATAGAAACAGACAGACGGACAGACGGACATGGCTATATCGACTCGGCTGTTGATGCTGATCAAGAATATATATACTTTATGGGGTCGGAGATGTCTCCTTCTATGCGTTACACTTTTCACGACAAAATTATAATACCCTCTGCAAGGGTATAAAAAGATCAAGAAGCGATACTGTTTACATATCATGACGATCCAATACAAGGAGGTCATACTGGCATTTCAAGAACGATAGCTAAAATAAAAAGACACTACTACTGGAAAAATATGACACGTCATATAACCAAATACGTACGTAGATGTCCTAAATGCCAAAAGTCGAAAACGACGACCCATACAAAAACACCTCTAACAATTACAGAAATGCCGATAAACGCCTTCGACAGAGTGATAGTGGACACTATAGGTCCACTACCAAAATCCGAAAATGGAAACGAATATGCAATTACAATGATATGCGATTTAACAAAATGTCTTGTAGCTATGCCAGTACCAAACAAATCCGCTAAGACAGTTGCAAAAGCAATATTTGAATCTTTTATACTTAAGTTCGGTCCAATGAAGACGTTCATTTCGGACACCGAATATAAAAATTATATTATAAATGACCTGTGCAAATACCTAAAGATAGACAATTTAACGTCTACAGCATACCACCACCAGACAGTTGGAACAGTAAAAAGAAGTCATAGAACTTTTAACGAATACATACGTTCTTATATATCGGTTGATAAAACTGATTGGGATGTATGGCTCCAATAGTTTGTTTACTGTTTCAACACGAACCCCTCTATGACACACAATTATTGTCCATATGAGTTAGTTTTCGGCAAACAAAGTAACTTGCCAAAATATTTTAATAAAATAGATAATATTGATCCTATATAACATAAGGCAAAAAATAAAGAATATTATGATAATAAGGTTATCGACTTTAAATTAAAAGTAGGAGATAAGGTTTTATTAGGAAACGATACTGGACATAAATTAGAACCAGTTTATTTAGGCCCCTATGAAGTAATAGAAATAGTGAATAGAGATAATATAGTAATAACAGATACTAGAAACAAAAAACAAAAAGTACATAATGATAGGCTAAAAACTTTTAATACATAATCATTTTTGTAATATGGCCATACAAACACGAAAAAAAATATAAGAAAAAGATATATATATATATATTCTATACATATATAACCACATAAATATAACATTTTTAGATAAAACATTTATTACTTTCACAAATGTTCTTTTATTCAACATAAAAAAAAAAAAAAAATACAAATTACTATAATAAGTTAATTTAAAATTTTTTTTATTTTTAAAATTCAAAATTTTTGTAATCATTTAGAAGAAAAAAAAAAAAAAAAAAACAAACCAACAAAACAAAAAATGTTGTTATAATTAAGTTCATTAAATAACTACACATTTATAATGTTAAGTTATTCCTCTAAAAGGGGCGGTGTAGTGTGTATATGCCTTAAAAGAACACCCTATATACAAATATAAGGTATGCGGCACTTTGTTGCATACAATAACAATTATACATTAAACAAGCCTAGAGCCTGTTTATGTATTGGCTCCGGCTCGCAGCGCGGTTCACTAGCCTTCTAGCTGACCGTTTATGCTTACGCTGCATATCCCACGCTCCGTCACAGGCATGCAAGCTACTCACTCTCCCTCTCTTTGTATCTGTTAACCAATAACAGCATAAGAACACATATGTATCTATAGCTAAGCATAAGCCCTTAATAATTGAATAAAACCATTCTCATGAAAGAACCTAACCAGCACAGACGTGCTAAAACATTTTATATATTATACTGTAAGAGTAAATATATTACAGCATATTTGTGGAGGCTAAATTGTAGCAGTTTCGAATGTAGCTCCTCTTGAATGGTCGGTCCAACCATTTGAATTCCAAGTACATACGCTTAAGCTCGGGATTTCGAGACAAGCGTATTTCAAGCGACAAAAAACGACGATTAGAAATCTCGATGTAGCTACCAAGCTGATTGGGATCTTTTTTAAATGACAGTCTTACTTTAAGTCGATCCTGACGGCCATATTTCCAAGTTATCTAGAAAGTGGCTCTCACAGAACTGCTGTTCAACTGTTCGGAACTTTTTGGCTGAAGGCAACTCTTCCAATGACCAAAATTGCTGCAACATTTTGTCTATCGCGGTATAGGACTCTTCTTGGCAACTCAGATTGACAGCATGAGCCTTCTCGTGACTTGACGGCGCGTAACGCCCCAAGACAATCCAGCGAACAAGTGTCTTGCAGAATCAGACAATTCGGACCTTGTTTAATCTGACCGACAGAAATTTGCTCGTAAGTATATTCCATATTTCAGAGGTGTAATTATGAGAGATTCTCTTCCCAAAAATAAGTGAAAAAATGAGCGTGGTGTTATAAATTTAGACTAATCGCTGGAGGTGGAACACACTGGGTAGCTATATATTAAAAATGGAACAGAGAACAAATATTTAGATAGTTGTGGAAATTTACAACCTCCTCACGAAGTTATTCATGTTTATTGCTAGTCTGAACATATCACTGACTGAGCCTAACTCAGTGTGAGAGACTACTTGAGTAAGCCAGCCCACAGTTATGAATACACGGCAAGGAGCCAATTATGAATCCAAGGCAACGAGCCGCCACATTAGCAGCCCGAAGTCAGGCATGGAGCCATTAACGTTATAATTTAGTTATTTTTGTTAGTTTATAAGCATTTATTATAAGAGTAAGATCTTAGCTATAAGAGGCAAGGAGCTGTCAGTATTGCAGTTTAGTTTTGTTATTAGAATAAGAGAGTAAAGGCAAGAAGCCGTCAACCTAACAATTCGTAGTATTATTAGAGTTAGGCTTAGTCTGCTGGCCGCGTGAGTAATCTCGGCCATGTGTATGCATTTCCCTCTTTACTCTGTAAAATAGTTGGAGTCTTAGTTTGTTTGAAGCACTTCCTCCCGCCTCTAAGCCTTCCATCCCAATAAACTAACAAAGATTACTGGTCCTGGTAAGATTGAGATTTCTACCCCAGTCAATAGCTTCCTAACAAGTGGCGCCCGAGCAGAGACTAGGATGCGTTTGGGGAGTAACATGTCTACGGATTAAAGACCCGCAAAGATGCCCAAATAAGTGTTTTCAAAAAAATGATAGCAGTTGCATACAGGGTATTTTTAGTTGGCCATATCCCAGAGTGTATGTACCCTAACAGAGGATCAGCGAAAAATAAGACATCATATACGAGTGGAATGCAAGTCTATGGTATGAAGTAGTCGAGAATCCCTAGCAGGCGGCTGACAGCAGCTGTATAGTGGGACGATTACAGTTCACGCGTGGCGAAAACTGAATTCGTCAGTACAGCTGTCGAAAGCAATGACAAAGGGTGTGCTTAATAAACATAAAAACAGACAAGTGCAAAACGAGTTAAATGGACAAAGATTATAAATTAAAAGAACATGAAGTGAATAAATTTTTTTGTGCCAAATTTTTTTTTTTTGTGAACACAAGAAAATAAAAATATATATAAACAAAGGAAAATAATAAGGAACAAAGGCAAAGACAGAGACAAAGACAAAAGTGATTTTGTTGTTCAAGTTTTGTGAAATAGAGAGAGAGAAAATAAAATAAAAAAACGTGCATAAAAGACAAGGACAAAAGTGGAACAAATAAGCCTACGGAACGAGAATCGCCCACCCACGAAACACAAAAATCGAGCGAGAGTTAACAAGAGGAAGAAGTCGAGCCTAGAGTGAGTAATAAAAACTCGGAATGGAGTCAGCTGAGTGCCAAAATCCGTATGTAGGTGTGCGCTGGATCCACCAGCGACGCAAGGAAGAACTGGTTCGCCAATGAGTTCGGGCTGGACAAATAAGGGCGCTTTTAGGAGTTGCTAGCAAGCGGCTATCTATTTTCGTGCAAGATGGCGGCCATACATCCGAAATTTGGGCTCGGCTTGCCGAGTTAGAATCTCTATTTGCTAAAACGTCAACAGTTGGAGCCGCCATTCTGGGGCGCCTCTCCCGACTTTGGCGGTCGGCCGAGTCAGAAATCGGAGACAGACCTGAGGAGCTCAACTGTAAGAGCGACCGCAAAGTCCGGACCCTAGCATAGTCGTCACGGAGGTGGGGGAAGCTCATGACGTTGGAAGAGATTGAGCCCGTCGAACGACAGCGCTCGGCCCACAGCCAGAGCGAACCCCTTATGAAACGAGTAGTGGTCCTTATGCTGCCAGGCCAAACCCTCAGTCGGAGACCAAGCCAAAAGTGGGGCATAAGGTACGCTGGTCGTTCTGACCCCCTTGGGTTTTTTAGGACCTAGAGGAGCGCGCCATTACGTACGGTATACCCCTCGATCGATTTCCTCGGGCCATGAGCGAGGTATTCTGCGACCGGGCCGCTCGTTAGTTCTTGAGTGGTATTTATTTAGGAGGTGTTTCTTGGAGTTCTTTATACCACCACGCAACTTCGAGAGGCTGGAGGACGAGATCCGGTCCCGTCGTAAGCGAGTGGGGGAGGAGTTCAGAGAATACTTAACAGAGCACCGGATATACGAGCATGCCGCCCCCGAAGATTGGAGATTGGCGGCAGGTTGAAAAGAACCTTGAGCTGGCTGTTGACTAATAATTTTCGGTTCTCAAAACACTCAGTCAGATTGGCCCAGGCTGATCGGAAGCCATCGTTAGTCAAAGGTGACTTCGATAAAATTGCCTGAGCCTCACCGCTGGTTTTCGCATTGAAATGGAAATATTTCTCGACCTCCGATAACCTAGGATTATTTATGTAATTTATGCGGTAAAGAGGTGTCGAAATGTGGGCCAACGCAATCTCCGCTGAAGATTTCCCACAAGGCTAGCACTTGGTCCCGACGGACCTGGCACGTATAGAGCCTCCAGGAGTGTTTATTTTTGCCTCAAACTTACTTAGCCTATCAGTAATAAACTTGATCAAGGCCGCGTCTGTCATATTTTGGGCCGTTTTGGTGTTGGCTCGTGTGGAAATCTGACCTTGTGCTTTCCTAACTATAAAACAAAAAAAACAAGTAAGAGGTTCTAGTCGGGAGCTCCCGACTAGGGAATACCCTGAACCCTCTTATTCGAGCACCAAATGGAGCTCGTTTGAATTAATAAAGATAAATTAAAAAAAAAAGTTCCATTGACAGGGTTTGAACTCGCAACTGACCGCATATTTACTTTCCCCGGTAGGACTCGAACTCGCGACAAACTGCACCACTTGCCACTGCCTCTACTCAACTCTACATCTGCACTAATAATTGAGTATTATTGAGAAAAAAACCAATTAAAATAGCCACACAGAAAACAATCGCGGTGAAGACGGAATTCGAAGCAGACGCGCATGAATGTGTGTGTGTACAATGTACACTGTACACTGTACATGTATATATAAATTCTTGCAAATTGCGTCGCAAAACGTGCGCAGCAGTGCGCAGTCAAAATACCGAAAAACAAAACAAAAACCGATCTTCATAAAATTTTCTACATTATATCTTATTGCACCATAGAATATTTGTGTATTCTCAAAAAGTCAATTGCATTTAAATTGTGGCTTAAATTAGTTGGCAATACAAGTTGGGTTATTAATTTGATTTATAGCTCTGCGGTGGAAGCAGGGAGGTGGCGATAGGTCTAAAATGAAAGATACTTGACATATATATAATATTCTAGAAGCAACATATCAAGTTTAATGACTCTAGCTCGTATTATTTACACAACTTGCTAAAAAAACAGGATGTCGATATCGATTTTATCGATTGCTTGGAAACAGAGTAAGTTATCGATTATCGGAAACAAACTCGATCTGCGCAGGCACTAGGAGCACCTACATCTAAAATTTGAGCTCTCTAGCTCTTATAGGTTCTGAGATCCTTGCGTTCAAACATACGGAGAGGCGGACGGACGGACGGATGGACGGACGGATGGACGGACGGACAGAACGTCTACATTTGTTTAACGTGGCTTGTACCCCGTAGGGGTTTACTACCACGGTATTCGAAAATACAGCGAGCCGAAACAATGCGCCCCTCCAGGACCCTGTCCCTGCTTGAACAGTGTCCCTTTGGTACCAAATTAAATGAATGCCAAGCGGAGGCAATACATTCCCTCTTGGTGGGAGGTGAGGCCGAACTAAAACCTCAGAAAAGCAATGTTTTGGTTGAAACGCAACTCCACGTCGAGCAAAGCTCTACCCGCGATTTGGGTATAAACCACAGCCACCCCGATACTACCCGAAGGGCCGCAACCAAAAAGTCAGGACGGAACAAGTTCCGCGGGCTCCTGGCTACCCGTGGTACCAAATTTACTTACAGTTTTGGTCGACTGCCGTAGATGTATACTACCCAGTTTAGTCTTCCGACAGACAAAGAATGGGTCATCTTATTATATCGCTCCATTGAACCCCGGACGGACGGACAGACAGACGGACATGGCTAGATCGACTCGGCTATTGATGCTGATCAAGAATATATACACTTTATGGGGTCGGAGAGGCTTCCTTCTGCCTGTTACATACATTTGCATTTTGCACAAATACAATATACCCTTTTTACCCATTTTCAATGGGTTCAGGGTATAAAAAGTTGAATTAATTACGTGTCCGCATTTAATCCGACAAGTTGCTTCACAATATTGTTTCTCAATTAAGATTGTTAATTCATGTTCTTGGTCCGACACACAAACATGCACCAGGTTCACCAGCACGTATTGTACATACATACATACATATATTAAATCCGAATATAATTGTCCATATGCATTTTGAATACACACTATATTTAACATCTTGTAATATTTAATAAAAAAAAAACACAAGCCGGAATTCAATTTCTTAACTTATTATTTATTGCATAATGCAAACGAATATATTTGTGCAACCACATAGAACATACATCCGATAAATAATTTTACAAATCATATGTACCATGTGTGTCCACATATAATAATTTTTATTGCACAATATTCATTAAAACTAATATCACAGCAAATATTATAATTATAAATTGCGATTCCAACCGGCATATGTGCGTATATACATACATACACACACACACACACACACACACACACACATAAAAAGCAATAGCTGCCAAGCATTTCTGTTTGCACGTTTGTATGCAATTGCACACAGTCCAATATAATTATTGTTGTTCCGAGACGCAGCAATAAAAACACTACAAACATTATAATCAAAATAACAATAGTCGGATTCATTTATTATAAGTGTGCAAAAACACTACACATTAACGTCAAGGTTCCACATTTGTCAGCGGTGTGTACTCAGCCACGATAGTGGGTATTTTATGAGTACCACAAAAAGTAAAAATAAACTATCCATTATATTATATAGCAGTATAATAATAAAATGATCGAAAATTAGCATCGAAATTCTTTATTATTATTTTCTATGTTTTATAAATAATTACATTATTGTAAATTTATAAAACCAAATAAATTTATTAATTAAATTTAACAAATCAAATAAATTTAATTTGAAGTACAATTATTTGAATTCTCGTCAATTGAAATCGAATTATAAGGTCGATTACTTACTTTTATCAGCATTCCAGTGTTTCAAGCATCGCAACAAAGGGGAAGAAACAAAGCACCAATTAGCAGTTCCGTCCACAAGCACTTCCAGAGCATCTCCGTCTCCAACAGCAGCCCTTAGAGTCAAAAGGGAAACCTCGTCCCGGACTAAAAGCGAATCATCCACGTCAACGCCAAGGGGAATTGTTAAGGCATCTCTTAGTTCGAGGCCAAGTCCACTGATAAAAATCAGTCTCCCGCCGTCCAAAGCTAAGAGCGAAGCTTCCCTGACCACTGCAGTCGGACGCACTAAGGCAACCATTAGCACAAGAAAAGGTCCGATTTCCACGCGAGCCAACACCAAAACGGCCCAAAACATGACAGACGCGGCCTTAATCAAGTTTATTGCTGTCACTGATAGGCTAAGTCAGTTTGAGGCAAAAAAAAGCACTCCTGGAGGCTCTGACCCGTCTCTCTATGCGTGCCAGGTCCGTTGGAACCACGTGCGAGCCTTGTGGGACAAGGTTGAAAAAGAGTACGAGGTCGGCTCAACAGTAATCTCGGAAGCCGGTTCAATGGAAACCATTTCAGTCATGCAGTCGACTATTGTTACTCAGTATATGAGAGATGCGCCGCTAAACTTAGCGAGCAACATGACACTGCTAAAGCCCAAAATAGACCATCTGCTCAGTCCGCCATTCCGCTATATGTTCCCACCGGTTGTCGCTTACCTCCTTGCGAAACAGAAATCTTCAGCGGAGATTACATACGTTGACCCACATTTCGAAACCTCTTTACCGCAATTTACATAAATAATCCTAGGTTATCGGAGGTCGAGAAATTCTTCCATCTGAATGCGAAAACCACCGGTGAGGCTCAGGCGATTGGATCGAAGTCACCTTTGACTAACGATGGCTTCCGATCAGCCAATCTGACTGAGCGTTTTGCGAACCGAAAATTGTTAGTCAACAGCCAGCTCAAGGTTCTTTTCAACCTGCAGCTAATCTCCCAAGAGTCTGGAACGGTAATATAGGAACTTCAGAGCACCATTCAAGATTGCTTAACAGCTCTGAAGTTAAATAATATAGAAAACTGGGCTTGTATCCTATGTTCCTCCAAATTACCCAAACAAACACTCTCCTTATTGGAACAGTCCATCTCGAGAAAGAACGACATCTCATCTTGGCTTGAGATGAACGCCTTTCTCTTAGAACGCTATCGCACTCTCAAGCAAATACACAGAATTGTGCGCACAGAACCTCCTACCACTAGAAGGCTTAACTCATTTTAGAATAAGGTCGCTAACAAGCCGCAAGCCTGCAAATTGTGCTCCAGGGAGAATCACCCTATCCGTCTGTGCCCACGATTTCTCCAAATGCCCGTCAGCGAACGGGCAACTTACATCAAACAGCAAAAACTATGTTTGAACTGTTTCGATAGGGGCATCAGTTAAGGGATTGCACAAGTGCTCACAATTGTTTTACCTGCAAGGGTCGTCACAATACGCTCTTGCAGTGACACTCCACAATTGGCCCCTGCGGTAGTCTCCATGCCACAAGCAACAGCTCCCTACAATCAATCTACACAGTCCACTCCATCCTAACAAACGAATGTTCACAATTATGTTGCAATTAACACCCACGGTGTTCTGCTAAGCACGGCTTTTATATATGTTCGCCATTTGGATGTAAGCGCCTCTTCCACCTGATAAAGCTGCCGTACAAATCCGTACAGGCACAAGTATCGGGATTAAATCAAGCTGTTGCAGCCCAGCCTCGCAAGCTCTGCCATTTTAATATTGGCTCTACTTCCAAGCCTTGTATCCACATCGAGGCATCAGCCTACGTCCTACCACATTTGGCGGGGAATCTACCATCATGTTCGATCCCCGAAAGTATACTGAAAACCCTGCCAAAACTCCAGTTAGCTGACCCTAATTTCCACAAGAGTTTGCAGATAGATAGATGTGCTAATTGGCGCTTATGTACTACCGTCCATACTAATAGGCGGCTCCCATCCTAATATCTGTGGCACGCTGCTGGGCCAGGAAACTATTTTCGGATGGATTTTAACAGGCCCAGTTTCAAAGACCGCATCCACCACAGCCTCCTCATTCTCCACTCGAATATCCGTTTTTCAAGAAAAGCAATTAGACATCATTCTCACAAAATTTTTTAAGGTGGAGGACATTCCAGTCAAACTGGTAAAGAGCTCCGACTTTTTCTGTGAGAGTAATTTCATCCGAACAACAACAAGAAGCGAGAATGGCAGATATGTATTCAATCTACCTTTCCGGGAACCTAATCACATAGGCTTAGGACATTTAAGATCTATCGCACTAGCTCAGTTTCTAAAGACCGAGAAGCGTTTAAAAAGAAACCCTCCTTTCAAAGAGCAGTACGACTCCGTGATTCGGGAGTACTTCGACTTAGGTCATATGACACAAGTCTCTCCAAACAGCAACCCCAATACTTTTTACTTGCCGCACAACAAACGTTCGCGTTGTGTTTAACGCCTCCAGCCCGTCTAAATGATATCCTACACACGGGACCAGTACTCCAATCCGATCTGACGATTCAGATGCTAAAGTGGCGATTCTACCGCTACGTTTTCAATGCCGATATAACTAAGATGTATCGGCAAGTCCAGGTCGATCCAAGACATACGCCCTACCAACGAATACTATTTCGCAAAGAGAACGAAAAACTTTACGACTTCGAACTCAACACAGTTACCTTTGGGGTAAACTGTGCTCCATACCTCGCAATCCGGGTCCTCCATCAACTTGCTCGTGATATACGAGAACAATGTCCCATCGCATCCGATATAATTGAAAATTATATGTATGTCGATGATGTTCTAGCAGGGGCCACACGAAGCAACAAGCAATTTTAGGCATTGCAGAACTCTGCATGTCACTCGACAGAGCCGGGTTTCCTCTGAGAAAGTGGACATCCAACACAAAGGAAGTGTTAAAAGGAATACCAAGGGACCACTTACTGTGTGCGGATTCCTTAGAAATCGAAGAGGCCAGCGTCGCCAAAACGCTAGGCATTCGATGGCAAGCCACAACAGACCAGTTTTTCTTTGCTCGGGCTAAAAATGGTACCTGAGCCTTCGCTCACTAAACGTGAAGTAGACACAGATTGCGAAATTGATCGATCCTGCTGGATGGCTAGCACCTGTGATAGTTCGAGCACAGATTTGCATGCAAGAGATCTAGCTCCAAGAACTGGGGTGGGATGATTCCTTGCCGGAAGATCTCGGAAGACCTCAACGTTGGCATGACTTCCTAACCATCTATCCCTCTCTCGAAGAGATCCGTATCACCAGATGGGTAGATTTTCAGCAAAAGGCAAAGGTGCAGTTTCATTGCTTCTGCGACGCGTCCTGCAAGTTATTTGCGCGTCGAGATAAACGGATGCATTGCCACCCATCTTCTCGCAGCAAAAACGAGAGTCGCGCCAGTTAAGTCTAACACGGTTAGAGCTGTGTGGCGCCATTCTTCTTTCCAAGCTCCCCACGGCTCTTATTCCTCCCTATCCATAGTAAAGAAAATTTCAATTGGACAGACTCCACTATTGTTCTTGCCTGATTGGATAAACCTCCATGCAAATGGTCTACCTTTGTGGCTAACCAGGTAGCCAAGATAACATCAACCAATGGCAAATGGTGCCATGTTCGATCCGAACATAACCTAGCTGACTTAGCTAGACGGGGGTTTCTCCTCGGGACCTATTGGGCAGCACTTTGTGGTGGCATGGACCGGAATGGTTACAACTACCACAAACCCAATGGCCAGTTCCTGTTATGGTACTTGAGACAGAGATTGAACAACGCGCAGTTAAGTGCAATGTCTCACAGCTACCCTCCTATAACTTTCTGGAACGATTCTCCAGATTCGACAAGGCATTGCGAGTTATCGCATATGTCTGTCGCTTTATCCAGCGCTGTAGAAATCCAGCGATCCACCTCCCCGCCGAGCTCAGTAATGAAGAACTTACGAAAGTTCAGTTCCTACTTATCGCAATTTAAACCCTTTCATCGATCAAAGGGGTATTCTGCGATCCTGTGGACGGGTCAACCTCGTTAGGCTATGATGAGCGACACCCCATAATCATTCCGGCCAATTGTGATTTTTCAAGCCCCCTAGTCCGATTTACCCACCTGATTTGTTTTCACGGAGGCAATCAGTTGGTTATGCGCCTCATAAGAGCCAAATACTGGATCCCAAAGCTCAAGGTCCTGGTAAAGCCTACCATAAACTCCTTCAAGGTCTGTGTAATACACCGTCGACGACTCCAGACCCAACTTATGGGCGAGCTCCCAAGGGCGAGATCAACCTTTTCCCGACCCTTCACACACACGGGTGTAGATTTTGCCGGACCTTTCGATATTATAAGCTACATTGGTCGAGCGTGCAAAATTACCAAGGGTTATGTCTGTGTCTTCGTTTGTTTCAGCACGAAAGTCATCCATTTAGAAGCCACCACAGACCTAACCACGTCAGATTCCTGACCGCATTTTCGCGATTTATAGCAAGACGTGGCCTTCCCCAACAGATGTACTCAGATAATGGGAAAACATTTGTGGAAGCCACATCCGTTCTTTCGAGAGATTTCTTGCAAGCGACCAAGGAGCTCATCTTATCCAAGCACAGCCATCAAAACTTGTGTTGGCATTTTAATTCTCCTGGCGCTCCCCACATAGGCGGATCATGGGAAGCAGGTGTCAAAAGCTTTAAGACCCACTTCTACAAATCCACCTCATCCTTAAAATATACATTTGAGGAGTTCGCCACTCTCCTCTCCAAGATTGAAGCCTGCCTTAATTCCAGGCCAATCTCTCCAATTTCGGAAAATCCGACTGATTTATTGGCTCTAAGTCGATTAATTCAATCATAATAATAATAAATCAATTAACGAGCCAGTAATCAAAGAAGACGCTATTCCTATAATTCTGCTTCCGGCGGAAGAATGAGTATTTAAAACAGCTCCATATGCGAAACAAATGGCAGTCGGGTAACACCTCTCCTACATCTTATTCTCCAGCTCACTCCCCTGTAGATAACCACCATGGCCATTGTCAACGAAGGGATCCAACCAAAGCCAAGGAACGGACTCCTTTAGATGCCGGGTGTGTAGAGGCATCCATGCGCTACGCAAGTGTCAGCGCTTCTTGAAGCTCACGCCCGAGAAGCGTCTCCGAGCCGTTTTAATAAACAAATATTGTTCCAACTGCCTGGCTCATCAGCACTCAGGGCAGTCATGTCGCAGTGGAGCCAAGTAAAAAATTTGCGAAAATGATCACCACACCCTACTCCACATGCGTGATCCGCGTCTCGCTCGACCCTCTCGGTCAGCCAACAGGCCCACAAGAATAGCTTCTGGCTCCTCGCCCTCCAGCGGCACATCACCCCCAAGCCCGAGGCATTCCACTATACGGATGTCGCTTACGTCCCTTCTCCAGCACTAGGGGATCAGTATCCTGCCCACCGCCAACGTGCTCCTCGACACCGGAAAAAAGAACCTTGAGACTCGGGCCCTAATTGATCCATGTTGTTCAGTAAGCCGCATTAATGCAACTGTGGCAAGGGCCTATGGCCTTTCCGTCACACGCATTGCACAGCCGTGCTACGCTCCAAGACAACTCAGATGTCTCGAGAGGTGGTCTTAATGGCTGACCCGCAAATCAACTGCATAACTCCAGCTCGATCTATCAGTTCGGGTTCTGGTTCTGGTTCCGCCCATCTCCAGTACCTTTGGTAGTCGGCGCCGACGTCTACTTATCTTACCGGGTATCCTCCCGAGCCAAGGCGGTCTGCCGATGGCTCAAATTTCTAAGTTTGGATGGATACTCTCTGGCACATGCACGCATCCTTGCAATCTGCATATTGCCAGGGGGAGAATGTTCATGCCAGTTCATTGCTAGCCTGAACATAGCACTGACTGAACCTCAATCAGTGTAAGAGAGTCACTCAGTGAGACAGACTCACTCACTGAGAGGGACTCACTCACTTATACGATCCCAAATACCTCAGCAATCTCCTTATGGTCTCCACTCCACCTCCATAACTCCAACGAGAAAATTTGCAAATCACTTCTAATGTAAAGTTTGTTGTATGCAGCCGAAAAAGTTCTAATAAAGTGCCATTATAATAACCATTGGTTTCCTCAACCACCACTGAAGAAATTATTTATCTGAAGCCTCCCCCACAAACAATTATTTACACAAGAAGTGTATCTAGCCGTCACTACTTCACTGAAGATGTCTCTGACTCCGGAACCAGAACAAAAAACATATTCACCACTCACACTTACACGTACACTAAAACTTTGTAAAATTAATGCTGAAAAAAAAGAGGCAGACGAAAAAAAAAAACCTTATATTGAAACAAACGTGTTCTTTTCTACGGGGGAAAATATAAACTTTTATTTGATATTTTACAATCGCTCTCGTTAAATCTGACATAATAAACACTGTTTTTAATCATAACGATTTGAAGTCTCTTGCTGAATTAACCTCAGAAGTCCCTATAGTAAGCCTAATGAAGGCATCTAATATTAAAATCTTACAGTCCGAAAGCATAATTTCTATCCTAATTGCATACCCCAGCGTTAAGTTTATATGTAAGAAGATCACCATATTCCCTATTTCACATCAACACACTGTGCTGCAGTTACATGACAACATTGTGACTGATTGCGAAGATGACACCTTGGCAGTAACAGAATGCTCTACGACAACCTATGCCACGTTCTGCAAGTTGGTGAACAACGACACCTGCTCTGGAGCTCTTCATGCGGTCACCTCAAGCCAATCACGTTTGTGGATGACGGCGAGAGCCCGGCACTAATAAGAACAGACGGCGGACCTGAGATATCGACGAACGGCACGCACCTGGTCACCTTTGAGCACTCAGCGACTATTAACGGTACCAGGTATTGTAGCAAGCAGAAGAGTATTTATGCGATCTTGTACTCTATTCAAGAGGTCACCAGCTTTGTGCGGTTGATGTTCATCCGCAGAGGTGAAGAGATTCGGAGGGCGTGCACTTCTAGCGTTGCTCTAAACTATGCTCGTCGGATTTGGCGTGGGTCTTTTCCTCTTCCCTTCTCATATCTCTCCTTTTGTGCTCAGAGAGGTTATGTGCACTGGATACTAAGGTCAAATAGTGTATATCCGGGCTGTACCCTCGTACAAAGTTAAGCAAGATGAAAAACGGCGGACTGTTATGTGGGAATTCCAGTGGCTAGGGTGCCTTAGATGTGGATCGCTCCCTATTCTTTACCCTCCCAACCTTGGTAGCTTTGATTAATTAATGTTTAACTCTGTTTCCAGATAAAGACTTCTCTATCACTCCTTTGTGAATTGCACTTCTTCTTTCTTTATGTCACATCATCACATCTACGATAAGGTATGCACGACACAACAACTTGGGCGTTTTAAGCATTAGACAAATATGAAGCGACGAAAGGGCCGGTGCCAACTTTTAGTTGAGCCAACTGCGCCTCAGGCGCTGTGAACTGGAGCTAACTAATTCGCCGAATAAGCGCCGATTTAGATGCGGTGGTTGAGTATGGAGCTCTTTCGGCCGGTCGCCGAATTATGTTTAATGTTTAAAGCGCGGGAGCGCCTTACGCAGACCGGCCGATAGCTGATGTTGGTGGCCGCTGCTAACACTCCCTGTAAAAAGTTGGATCTACGTTAAACAGTACTAACTGCCTTTCATGGCAAAAGTATCACCTGTTCAATCACTATGTCGCGTTCGCAAATATTATTTAACCAAATATGTTTGTGTTCAATTATTATAACCAAAAAGGTTTAACACGTGTAATCTTAGCAATGTTAGTGCGAAAAATGAGCAGACGATATTACTCCGTTGCATCTGTTCGATTTCACAGCTCAAGACGAAGTGAACGAGTTCGACCACGTTGATTGCTCACTTTGTCTATGCAACTAGTACGCAACGCCAGCTATGGCGTGAACTAGGCGTGATTTCTTCTCTTATAAGAATAATTCTATAAGAATGATTCGTTTTCTTGTCACTTTGTGCATCAGGTGCGAATGGAAATTGATGCGCGATGCAACAAACACAACAGCCGAGGTGTGGGAGCGAGACGACATTAGGCTGACCGCCTCAAAAGATAATACCACTAATCATACAATGCATAGATACTCCAAACAGCATTTTAATCGAAGCAGGATTTTTCGCAACGAGTGAGTCCCATGGGTGTCTCAGACCATTTTAGTGTGCCCAGATAGAGTAAGACTGCTGAGAGCGGCAGCCGAACGCCGGCCTCGAAAGCCGAACGTTCAGTATGAAGCCGCATCTCGTTCAGCGCACATCGTCGCTGCGGCTGATGTCTTTTCTTAATATATGTACGTATGCCTGTTTTAAATGCTTACAGCCCAAATACATATGTGTATACGCATTTGCCTCGCCCTCACTCATTGCTTTGCGCACTTGTGTGCATCTCTTTTTCCCTGCATATCTTCTCACAAAACCCCGAGATCTACACACACACATACATACACACAAGTAGATCACGGCGTTTGTCGCGAGCCATCGGCTTGCATCGGCAGGCAGGCAACCAACACGCACACAAACGCATAAATGATTCCATCCATATAGAAAAGTGTGTAAGTATGCGTGCTTGGCAGACCCAAAAAGTTATCATGCACAAATGCCAGCGTTCAGGTAGTAATAGTAATAAAGTAATAAAGAGACAGAGGAGGCTTTTGGATCAAAAGCTCTTTTTCGAAATACTTTCGGAGCGAAAACGAGGTTGCTAAGAAAAATTGCAAACAGAACACTCGGCTGTCTGCAGCCATTCTGCCAATGCCCAAAATTCAGTGACAACTTCAAAACATTTTCCATAAGAACCAACAACAACCATAATCAAAACAAATGACTCGACAATAAAAACGGCATACCACAAGTTCTATCCTTGCTATCCCTTTTTTGTTTGAGGCTACAGCCTATGATCTTAGCTCTGCACCCTTCTAACTCATTGTTGTGGTTTCTAAGCACTGCTATGCCTATAATTCGCAAAGTCATGTCTTTACCTTCTCCACTCACTTTCAACTTGCAAGCAGCTCGGCAGATTTTTATAATTTTTAATTTTTCGATCAGCAAGGCACCCTTGCTCAAAATAGGGTATTTTGACTATTCATAAGTTCTGTAACCAAGTACCACTAACCTTCTCATATAAACATTTTTATCTAATCTCTGAGAAATATATAATATCGTATTTAGTGTGCAACTATTAGTACAATCAATAATAATTGTTTTCTTGAAACATTCTATACCATTTCTATAAATAAGGGTATCAATGCCTCCGTTGTCGGAATGCATTTGACTTGGGCACCCTCGTCGTGCCACAAATCTCGCAAATGCCGCTAGGAATTTTTCTGTGGTCAGGTCAGATGTAGCTTCTAGGTGGATGGCTTTGGTGCTGAAGCACACAAAGACGCACACGTAGCGTTTTGTAATAAGACAGGCTCGACCTGTGTAATTTTTAACATCGAAGGGTCCTGCAAAATCGACTCATGTGTGAGTGAACGGCCGAGAGAATGTGACTCTCACCACAGGCAAGTCGCCCATGAGCTGCGTTTGCAGTTGCAGGAATGGATTGCGGATTTGACCAACACCTTGAGCTTTGGAATCCAGTACTGTGATCGTATTAAACGCATCATGAGCTGGTTGCCTCCATGCAAGGATATAAGATGGGTGAAAGCGGTCAAGAGACGCGAATATGCACATGTGTATGGCAGTATGATTGGATGCCGCTCATCGTAGCCGACTGCTTCGGCCGCTCTTACACGACCACATGCTCGAATAATTCCCTTACCATCTAGAAAGGGGTTCAAATTAAGGAGTTTGCTGGAAGTGAGCTGTTTCTTCGTGCTCAAGCAAGTGTACTCTGACGAGTGTGCTTGTCTCTGGGTCAGGAGAATGAGTCTTTCTTGTGCATAAGAAATCTCTTTGCTGTCAATTTCAATAGTTGACGGGAGCGACAATCGTTTGCAGGGCTCGATCGAACTTGGAGAAGCGCTCGAGGAAAGAAAATGAGGGAGCCGTGTTTGCGAGGTTTACTTTAATCGTACGTTGCTCTATTGTCGTATCTGGGAGGGGATCTGAAGGAATGGGCCATTGGTTCTGAGGTAGGCGTAACCATTCTGGCCCGTGCCACCACAGCTCATTATTGACTAACACTTGTGGTGGGGCACCTCTGCTTGCTAGGTCCGCTGGATTGTACTCGGATCGTACATGGGACCATTTATTGGAGTCGGTGGCCTGAGTAATTTTTGCGACTCTGTTTGCTACAAATGTAGTCCAGGCGCATGGTGGCCTTTGAAGCCAGGCTAGCACAATTGTGGAATCTGTCCAATAGAACCAGTCGCCGCCAGCGGAAGGTAGCTGGGGACTGAGTGCAGCAGGTAACTCGGACAGAAGTGCTGCTCCGCACAGCTCTAGTCGTGGCAAGGATACCGTCTTGACCGGAGCGACCCTCGTTTTCTTGTTTCTCAGTGCGCACGTAAATGGTGGCCCCAGTTTGGCAATCTGTGAAAGGACTTCACGTTTGGAGACGGACTGTTTGGTTGTTAGCTCGGATGGAGCGAAAAAAACTCATCGGTGTCAGCTTTCCATCTGATCCCGAGAGTCTTTGCCGAACAGGCTTCCTCGATCTCTAAGAAGTCGACGCGAAGCAAGTGGTCCTTGGGTATCGCTCTTAGCAAGTCCTTTTCATTGGATGTCCAATTTCGCAAGGGGAACCCGGCAGATTCAAGGGCTTTGCGGAGTTCTGCAATTGCTTGATCTGCCGTTGATTTGGAATGGGCTCCCGCTAGTACATCGTCGACATACATATTGTTTGCGATAATGTGACTTGCTAAGGAATAGAGCGAACGAACGTCATCAGATAACTGATGTAGTATCCGGATTGCCAAAAAGGGGGCACAGTTACCTCCAAACGTGACTGTGCTGAGCTCGAAGTCACGAAGCTCGTTGTCCTTTGTTCGGAACGGAATTCTCTGATAGGGCGTGTGTTTGGGATGCACAAGTATCTGCCGATACATTTTCGTGATATCGGCATTGAAGACATATCGGAAGAAGCGTTATCTTAGAATTTGAATGGTTAAGTCGGATTGCAGAACGGGCCCTGCATGTAGCACATCGTTCAGACTTTTACCATTCGATGACGGGTGGGAGGCGTTAAATACTTCGCGGAGCTTGGTCGTGGTGCTGTCAGGCTTGTGAAGAGCATGGTGTGGTAGATAAAAGTTATCCGAACCATTGCTTGGAGGGACTTGTCGCATGTGACCTAAGTCCAGATATTCCTGGATCACCGCATCGTACTGCTCCTTAAGGGGGGCATTTTTTGCCAGACGATTCTTATTTCGTAGAAATTGAGCTAGTGCGATGGACCTCGAATGGCCTAACTGGATGTGATCGGAATTCTTGAATGGCAGTGTGACCAAGTATCTGCCGTTTTTATCCCTTTTAGTTTTTTTTTGGAAATTGCGCTCACAAAACATGTCGGATTCCTTTTCCAGCTTTACTGGAATATCCTCCACCTCCCAAAATGTTGTGAGCAGTTTATCCAAGCTCGCATTTGGATTCAGCGAGACTTGAGTCGAAAAGGATGCGACAGATTTGGCACTGGTCTTAGAAACGGGGCCTGTAAGGATCCAGCCGAAAATCGTTTCTTGACCAATGAGAGTGCCACATATGTTGGGATAGGAGCCACCTAACAATATGGATGGGAGGATATCGGCGCCGAGAAGCACGTCTATCTGTGAGCTCCTATAGAAAGAGGGATCGGCCAAGTGTAATTTTGGAAGTTCTTTCAAAGCAGTTTGGGGGATGGTGTAGGAGGGCAAATTGCCTGCTAGCCCTGGGCCCTGGTCTTTATCGGAGAGCCAATATTAAAATGGCAAAGTTTTTGAGGTTGAGCCGAAATGGCTTGATTCAAACCGGAGACCTGTGCGTCGACGGGTTGATAAGGAAGTTTAACCCTTTTGAACAATTGCTCTGAAATAAAGGTCGCTTCAGACCCAGAGTCGATTAATGCCCGAGCTGTATACTTTGTGCCCAAATGACACACTTGGATGACAGCCGTGCCGAGGAGAACACCATGTGAGTTTGCGGAAAAGTAGTTTTGAACGGTAGCTTGGGTCGAAGTAGAAGTGGACTGTATAGATGAAGGAGGGTTCAAAACTATTGGTGTTGTGGAAGCTGAGGGCACCTGGGGTCTGTCACGGTGGAGCAGCGTGTTGTGACGTCCCTTGCACGTGAAACAACTATGTGCGCTGGTGCAGTTTTTCAATTGGTGCTGTCTGGCGAAGCAGTTTAAGCCCAACTTTTGTTGCTTAATGACGGAAACTCTCTCGGGTACGGACATTTGTAGAAAACGTGGGCATAGACGCACGGGATGGTTTTCCTTCTGACACAATTTGCAGTGTTGTGACTTTGTAGTCACTGTTGCTTCGAAGGTTCTCAGGTGGTTGGACTCTTCTCTGGGGTGGAGTATGTGCGGTAGGTCGTGCATCCTCTATCGCCTCCAAAGTGCGATATCGGTCGATCAGAAATGAATTCATCTCGGACCATTGAGGTATCTCTGCCTTATCGTTGAGCGATTGTTCCCATAATGACAGCGTGAGCTTAGGCAACTTATAGGAGCACAAGAAAATGAGTAGACAATCCCAATTCTCGGTGCTCACCCTGGACAAGTCGAGAGCCGTTAAACACCCCTGGATTGTGCCCTGAAGCTCTTTAAGGGCGGCTCCGGACTCTTGTGTTGCTGAGGGGAGATTGAAAAGAATTTTCAATTGACTATTGACTAATAGTCTCTTATTCTCAAATCTCTCCGTCAGGCTCGCCCACGCTGACTGAAAGCCGTCATTCGTGAGCGGGGACTTGGAGACAATTGCCCTAGCTTCGCCGCTGGTTTCGGAATTTAGATGGAACAATTTTTCCACCTGCGTCAATCTTGGATTGTTAATATAAACCGCTGGAAACAAGTCTCGGAAAGTAGGCCAGCGTAGGTAATCCCCACTGAAAACTTCAGTGTCGCATGGCGGGAGACTGCAACCCCTGGACATGGAGAAGTTGGAGGCTGAGCAACCCAGCTTGTCTATTTAAGGCCGTGGCTCTTTCTATTTTTGCACTTAAATGAGCCGCACATCGCTCGTAAACGGAGTACGAGTAATCATATGTAGCTTGAATAGCCACCAGGTCACTGCTGCTGCAAGCGCCTTGGTTGAGAGCTTTGGAACATAACTCGTACTCGCGTTCTACCTTTTCCCATAAAGTCTAATCGTCGGACTTGGAGAGTGAACAGTGACACGTCACTGTCCGCTGCGTCATTGATCTTCACTTCAAACTGGCCTAGTCGGTCAGTTATAGAAACGAAGTCGTTCAGTGCCATTTCGCTTGAGTTCTGCATTTCTTGCGTAGTCGAACGGGTAATTTTTGGGGTAATATCTCTTTTTGGAATCGGACTCACAGTCTTGCGGACGGTTTGCTGGTACTCTCGACTTTGAGTTTCCCGAAAACTGCTCTAGGTGAGGTTAAAGGTCGCTTTGACTCCTTAACGGACGGTGCTGTGAGTCGTTTGTGGCTGTTTTGATCACCACCGATACTAGGCTCTTCACAGAGCCAAAAATTGTAATAACCAGGTGAAATGTGATCAAATACAAATAATTCGAATCAGCCCAGCGAAAACGGAATAAGAACGATGGAATCGAGATATCAGAATAAAATGGAATGACCGAAATGGTGTTCACTATTGAGTCCAACGAAATTGGAATATTTTGTTAAATTAATTATTTTACTAATAATTTACTAAATTGATGCTTATTTAGTTTCTTTTACTTGAGAAAAATCTAATTATTTCTTTATTGAAACACCAGAGAAAAGGATTAATTCTCTTTTGACAAGGCGGCCGTGTAGTGGAAACGGATCGCGCAAAAAAAATGATGCTTATTGCTTATTAATTGTTGAGCTCAAGAAGAAGCACGTTTATTCTAAACGCAGCTCAATGGAAAGGTTTTTTTTTAACATAGAATTATTTGTATAAATTGTTATTTTAAGAAAAATCGCACGGATATTCGATTTATTACGCAACTTGGAAACGTCTTAACTTATAATTATGATTTATAAATTTTTATAAGAATAAGAAAAAGTAATGCATATGTTTGTATTTTATTAAGTAAACGCAGCTCAGTGGCAAAGTGGAAACATACAAAATATATAAAAATTTCTCAGAATCAGTTTATCGAAAACCGATCTTGATACTTTACAACCCTGATGTTTGTTTACCTTTTGCACTTGCCAATTAATTTGTAAAAAGAAATATATAAATTTCTCTTGAAGCTGCTGTGGAGGAAAAATGACAAACGATACACATATAATATGATGTGCGTGTGTGTGTATACATGCAGGTGAATTTGCACAGTGTGGTTTTAATTAAATAAATACCAATCAGAATTGTGTGTTTTTTTTTATATTTAGGTATGTGATTATTTGGTGAAGGTTAGAATGGAGAAGCGCATACACTTGTTGTTCAATGGAGCGAAAGCCTATGTGTGCAGATATGTCTTGATGTACTTGCGTACATCAATATGGCGATCGGTTAAATTTTTGGGTATGCATTTGTACATATATGTATATACATATGTACAGACACCAATATGGCGACCCATTTTTTTTAGAGCCACTTTCTGTTTTATTTCTTTTAATATTTGTCACTTTTTGATGCCCTTATGGCCACGAACAATATTTTATTTGCTTTTTTTTTTTTTTTTTGGAATCTAAATACAATTGCCCCTCGCTTTAACCTCGGAGAATGTGAAGCGAAAAAAAAATATGTTCAGACACACAAATATGAATAAATCGGACTGGAGTTGCCGGAAATTTGGCAATGGACGAGTTGAGGTAGGTGCACTGCTACTTATCTTGTTTGAATTTGTAGCTGTTCCTGGAACCTTTTGTTGCAGATCCACCATTGCTTGCTGGGGCGAACTGGATATGCTAGATGTTGAAGAAGATCCGGCTCGAAGGACCAAATGATGTAGTAGGGCGTCCGCAGGGCTTCCAGATGAACTTTACGAAATGAAGTATCGTTGGGGAGCGTTTCTGCTCTGCACAATTTTATTAATTAGGTTTGAAAAAAAACACGTTTTATTTGCTTAAGGGTTATTTTTCCTCTCGTCTGTATTTTCAGAGTACATTACAATGTATTAGTGTAAGTGAGGTGAATTCCATGTTCCATGTACTGGTTCCGGAGTTACATGGCGGTTGGATGGCGACTGCCGGATACACTTCTTGTGTGAACAGTTGTCCTAAGTCAATATTTCCATTATTAGTATATAATAAAATAAAAAAAAAAAGTATATAATAATAAAATAAATAAAAAATAAATCTCCAATATCAATTCTTGCTATAATTTTCTTACCATGTTTAGAGAAACATAGCATATCTTTTCTATGCAAGGTCACTACTTTACGTACTTCATTATTATTAATGACTTCGTATACGTTGGGCTGAGAAGCTGTTTCAGTAGATTGCCTTGGCATCTCTACTTTATTGTTTTCTGCGCAGAATTTTTGTCTACTTTGATACCTGGTAGTGACTTTCAGGATTTTATTTTGTATTTCTTTTAGTTCAGATATTGTTATCCGTGACAATGCATCGGCTACAAAATTATCTTTGCCTCTTAGGTACTCTACTGTAAAATTATACTCCTCTAATTCATGTCTCATACGCGTTAATTTAGAACTGGGGTTTGTCATTGAAAACAAAAATGTTAGTGGTCTATGGTCTGTTTTTACTATGAAATGAGTTCCGTCTAAATTCGGTGATTGCCCAATAAATAGCTGTTAATTCTTGTTCCGTCGTACTCTTGTTACTTTCTCCTTTGGTAAATGCTCTCGATGCGTAAGCTACTGGAAGTTGAGTTCCATTGTGGGCTTGTGTTAGCACTGCACCACAGGCTTGCTTACTAGCATCTGTGATTATACAAAATTCTTTTGTAAAATCTGGATATTGTAACAGAGTAGGCTTTATTAATTGAACTTTAAGATATTCAAATGCATTTTGACATTCACCAGGTTGAATTTCCTGGTTCGGAATTAGAATGCTATCTTCATTTGAAGTTAGCTCGATTTTCCGGACAACTTCGGATCTGGCAGGTAACACTATTGTATTATTACCGGAGCTGTAAGTTATGGGAACATAGATGGGATAATTTAGATTATCTGGTCTTATTATGAGCAGATCTTTTTTAGATGTAAAATCTAATTGACAATTATATTTTTTAATAAAATCTATGCCTAGAATTCCATCACACGGTACAGAAAAAGTTGAATCGACAATATGAAAGTTGTGTAATTCCACATATATATATATATTTAGTTGTTTGTATTTCTATAGATGTTAGTCCTTTGGATTGAATCAATGCTTGATTGATTCTGTAAAGGAGCTACTGGCCGGGGTATGAATCTCAGTCTTACCAGGTCCAGCGACTTACAAGACATTTATAAATCCGCTGGGATGGTGGGCTAAAGGGGGGGGTGAGGGTTTCGACACAAATATACCTCGCACTACCACTGTCCTACCTACCATACCAGGCCGCAGCCTCGTGCTACCTCTTCTAGCGGGCCGGAGCCTCGTACCACCCCCACTATCGGGCTTTGGCCACGTACCAACTACACTGTCGGGCCTTAGCCACGCACCAACTACACTGTCGGGCCTTAGCCACGCACCAACTACACTGTCGGGCCTTAGCCACGCACCGACTACACTGTCGGGCCTTAGCCACGCACCAACTACACTACCGGGAGTCTTGGCCACGCACCAGCTACACTGTTCCCCCCCTAGGTTAGGGTGAACATCGGCTAACTCCGATGTTTAGCGCAAAGGTAACCGACCGAGATTACAAAGATCAGCATTTAAGTTAATTATTGAGGTTTTTATTCACTTTATTCATAACTTTCACCTATTCTACCCTAACGCACTTCCTAGTCTAAGGCCCTGTCGCACTGTCTTGGAGCCCTAGCGCTCCGCTATGCACTGCACGTTATTCGCTCACACTCCTTTTTTTGGCACGTCTACTCACCATGATCGGTATTTCCAAAGTGCCGGCTCGCCCGCTAGCGAGCCATGCGCTTGCCTCGGCCGCTCAACTTCGCCGCGAGCTTTCGCAACTTCGCTTTGGAGCTTTCGCTCTTCGCCGCCGAATTGAAGCTGCGCTCTCGCAGGCAGTGTTGAGCAGCCGATCAGCAACGCACAGTTGCAGCGGCGGCCGGCGGTTAAATTCAAACTATCCACGGCTGCTTGCCCCTAACTATGCACTTATTCCAATAATACACAGACTATGCGGTTAATGGCTCCTTGCCTTTCAACTTAATTATAATATCCGCGGCTTCTTGCCTCTTATAAATCTATCGCCTTATGCTATTACATTTGAATCTTACAAACTATAAAAAACGTCTAATAATACTGCCGATGGCTCCTTGCCATGGCCTTGGCGATCCTTGCCGTGAGTTCATAACTGTGGGGAGGCTAATCCTAGTAGCCGCCTCACACCCCCTTTACTTCGAGCAGGTAACGGTAACGTCGCCTCTGGCGTTTAGCGTCACGCTGTAGTCCTCCTTTCCATCAGACACGTGGAAGCGCGTGCGTCGGCATCGGAAGCGGCGGACCCGCGCCTCCCTTGCGATGAGTTCCACCACGCCTGAGGATAACGGTGTCCCGCGGGGAAACACCCTCCAACCCGAAGGGGTGGAATCTGCCATGGGTTTCCTGGCGGGGCTCTCGACAACGTCCGTCTCGGCATCGATGTCGGGGTCCTCGTCGAGCACCGACTCCAAGCTGGTATCCCATCCGTCGATTCCATCGAATAGGTCCACAATGTCCCACAACTCGCTGTCGGTGGGGGTCTTCGGGACACTTGGGGAAGGAGCCTCGATTGCAACACCCGACTTGGAGGTGTCGCCATCGCATCTTCGTCCTCGGACCATGCTTCGCCCATGCCCGCCTGGCGAGTGGCAAAAGATGCCTTTGCGAATGGCGTCTCGCTCTCTTGGCCGAACCACGCTTCCTCCAATTCCCTCCGAGAAGTGGTGTTTGGTGTTTCGGCGCGTGTTACAGGCACGAGTGTGGGCATTGCTTCCTCGCGGCCGAACCATGCCTCCTCCAAATCCTCTTGAGAGCCGGAAAAGGGCTCCCCGGTCCAGGTCATGGGCGCAAGTGGGGGTGTCGCCTCCTCGTTTCCGCATCGCCGCTCTTCCACGACCATCTGGCAGACTGAGATTGGGGTCAGCCAGGGTTCGGAGTGTCCTTCCTGACGACTGCTCATGGATCCGCAGCTGTGGTTATCCTTCCCAGGCTGGGAAGGACCCTCCTGGCGTTCGCGGGGCGCCCTTCCCCGCTTCGAGGGCCCAGGACGGGGCGCCCTAACCTCCTCGGGGACCTTCGGCAGGTAGCGCAACGTCACCCGGCGGAATTGGCTCTCGGGGTCTACCTCCAACCGATGGGTAGAGAAACGGCGGCGGAATACCGGTTCGTCGTCCTCGTCTTCCGTCAGCGGCTCATAAGCCGACATGGGCTTCGGTTGCGTCGGGTTCCTTTCCGCGGTGGGGTCCGGGCTACGGCTGATCCAGTCCGCTTCCGTGCGGGCCACTGGGACGTCGCTTGCTGCCTCCGTCGGGGACGCTCCTGTCCCTGGGGCCGACGGGGAACTTCCCTCCCCCTTTGCGTTCGTCACCGTGGATCTCGGCACCGATGGCCCAGGCCTGCCTGCCTCGAGCGATGGGACCCCGGAGTCACCTGATCATATAAAGCAGCCGGCAACCGCGGCTCCCTTCCCTGCATCAGGAAAGCGGGACTGAATCCGGTCGAATCCGACACGCTTGTATTGACCGCCAGCGATATCTCGGGCAAGAATTCGTCCCACGAACTCTGGTGGCCCTCGATAAATTGCGCTATCATGGTCTTCACGGTCCTGTTGGTCCTCTCGGTAGGATTTTCTTGCGGACAGTAAGGGGCGGTGTACTGGATCTCTACACCCAAGGACCCCAAAAAAGCCTTGAAACTCCGGCTCGTGAACTGTACCCCGTTGTCACACACGAACTTCTTGGGCACCCCGAATCGGCTCAAAATCCTCTCCCGGAACGCCGTTTGTAGGTGTGCCGCCGTGGCTCTCCTGAGAGGGACCAGCTCCACCCATTTCGAGAAAGCATCATGGAACACCAGTAACATGGTGTTGCCATGTTTCGATCGTGGGAGGGGCCCGACGAAATCCGCACAAAGTATTGCCATCGGCTCTGCCACCTGCCTCGTCAGCATGCGTCCAGCCGGTTTGAGTTGCTCACTCTTGAACTTTTTGGAAGGTTTCGCAACACTTCACGTACTTGGCGGCGTCTCGGAACATACCCGGCCAGTAGTACCTTTGGGCTAGCATCGACACAGTTTTCCTCACGCCTTGATGTCCGGCCGTGGGGGCATCATGGCATTCCGCCAATACCCTCTGCCGTTGACCACTGGCCACACATAGCTTCCAGGGAATGTAATCTTCGTCGTCCGTCCGGTGGCCCAAATGTCGATATAGCTGTCCATTTTCTTCTGCGTAGTCCGGGAACTTGGCTGGCTCTTCGGCGATCCTGGCACGCATACTCGCGACCCATTTGCAGGGCGGCTCGGCCACCACTGGTTGCTGACAGGTCTCTAGCTTGCCTCGTCGGTAGTGAACGTCGAATTGGAATTGTTGCAGTTCCAATGTTCATCGCGCGATCCTTCCTGACGGGCTCTCGATAGAATTAAGCCACTTTAGGGCCAAATGGTCCGTTATCACGTCGAACCGGTACCCTTTTAGGTAGCAACGCAGCTTCCGTATCGACCAAACGATTAAGAGCGCTGTTAGCGGCTGTACCTGAGTCGCGAAGTTGGGAACGAAGCGCCTGTACCATGACGCCATCCCAAGACACTGCCGCAACTCCTTACAATTTGTCGGGGCCCTCAGGTTACGTATCGCCTCCACCTTCTCTGGATCGGTACGTATTCCTTCCCCACAAATGACGTGTCCTAGGTAGACCAACCTCTCCCTGAAAAAACTGCACTTCTTCCTGTTCAGCCTGAGATTAGCCGCCCTTAACCGGCGGAACACCTCCCTCAAGTTCTCTACATGTTGTTCCTTAGTCGCTCCTATTACCACGATGTCGTCTAGGTAGGCGAATGCATGAGGCTCCATCTCCGGCCCTATGACCGTGTCTAAAGCTCGCTGGAAGGTCGCACACGCGGAGTGTAAACCAAATGGCATCACCCGCCACTGGAAAAGACCTCTTCCGGGGACCGTGAACGCCGTACATTCCCGACTATCGGCTGCCATCGGTATCTGCCAGTACCCGTGCTTCAAATCCAGAGTGGAGATGAACCTGGCGTGACGCAACCGCTCAAGGATGTGATAAATCCTGGGAACAGGATAAACGTCTGGGACGGAGTGCGCGTTGAGTTGTCGATAGTCGATACACATGCGCCACTCGCCAGTCTTCTTCTTGACTAAGACGATTGGGGCGCAGTGTGGACTACGCGACGGCTCGATGGCACCTGCCTGCATCAGCTCGTCCACCTGTTCATCAATCACCCTTTGCATGGCCGGATTCTTCGGGTAATATCTCTGTTTTAATGGCTTATCATCCTTAAGCCTGATCCTGTGCTCCGCGATGTGCGAGACTCCCTGCAGATCCTCGAAGAGTGTCAGTTCCGACTCCAGGAACTCCTTAAGTTCCGGATCCTAGTCCGCTGGCCACTCTGCCTCTTCTACGCCGGGCTTGCTCTGAGACTCGCCTCCTCCAGGTACCATTCCGACTCCAAATAGAGCTCCTTGATCGCTCGACTCTGGCTGCCGCTCCTGATTCCCTGTGCCCGTGTGGATTTGAGCCGTGCCGCTTGCATGACCAGCGTAGATCTGCCTTTGCAGGTCTACGCGCCGCCTTTTGGGCTCCTCAAGCTCTCGGCCCGACCCCGAATGAGACTCATCTTTTACTTCCTTCTTCTTTCCCTTTTCTGACAGTTGCCGAGCCGGCACTCCCGTTCCCTGACGTGCGAGGCCTTCCTTCGACTTCTCTCCACTCTGCTGCCGAGCAGGTCCTCCCTTCTCATGACCTGGGAGGCCTCCCTTCGACTCCTCTCCACTCTGTTGCCGAGCAGGTGCTCCCTTTTCATGACCAGGGAGGCCTTCCTTCGACTCCTCTCCACTCTGTTGCCGAGCAGGTGCTCCCTTTTCATGACCAGGGAGGCCTTCCTTCGACTCCTCTCCACTCTGTTGCCGAGCAGGTGCTTCCTTTTCATGACCTGGGAGGCCTTCCTTCGACTTCTCTCCCTTCTGTTGCCGAGCAGGTGCTCCCTTTTCATGACCTGGGAGGCCTTCCTTCGACTCCTCTCCACTCTGTTGCCGAGCAGGTGCTCCCTTTTCATGACCTGGGAGGCCTTCCTTCGACTTCTCTCCATTCTGCTGCCGAGCAGGCACTCCCGCTCCTTGACGCGTGAGGCCTTCTTTCGACTCTTTCCCGGTTCCAGGTTCCGCGGCCGGAGACGTCACGTGCGAGTGGCCCCTGTATCGATAGTGGCGGGCATCGTCCGCCCGCCAATCTCCACCGTGGCGACGATCCGGCCACCCTCCACCTTAAGCGGGTGTACTACTGCCGAGTCCCGTGTGTGTCGGCGTCGACCCGACCCTGACCTGGGTGACGCCGTTGCCCGTTTCCCGCCTCCGTGCGGCGACAACAATCCTGGCTACTTCTGCCCCGGTGCCCACATACCCAACAAAACAAAACGGGCGCATTAGGACATTCCCTGGCGAAATGCCCCTCCCGTGCGCACCTGCGGCATGCTCGTCGCGGATCGTACCCGGTCCCGGCCTCTTGGTTCATCATCTGGTGGGCCACTTCCGCAGGGGCCGTTGCCGGCGGGGCGGAGATTTGTCTATCCACACCGATCGCCCCGGATCCGATGGGAGTAGACCGGAATGGGTTAAGGTGTCCCCCAGAGGGCTGTACCGTCCTTCCCCACTCCGCGCTACTTGAGCTCGTGGCCACCTGACTCCCTGCTCTGCTTCCGGAGTATTCCGCTCGCTGTCTCATCACCGTTTCGTACTCCACAGCGAGTTGAGTCAGCTGGGACAAAGTGGAAAAATCTTGCCGTCGTACGTAAAGCCGGTATTCGGGTGCGGCATTCTCATATATCCGGTGCAACTCTTGCGCCGGCTCATATCTGGCATGGTGCATCAAAGCCCTCAGTTCTATTAGGTATTCCTTAAATTCTTCCCCCACACGCTGCCGGCGGGATCGGATTTCGTCTTCCAACCTCTCTAAGTAGCGTGGTGGTAGAAAGAATTCTAAGAAACCCCTCCTAAACACCGACCATGGCACATCCCTCAGTCCACTACTCAGGAACCTACGAGCAGCCCGGTCACAGAATACCTCGCTCATGGCCCGAGGCAATCGATCGAGGGCTATGCCGTACGTAATGGCACGCTCCTCTAGGTCCTCTAGGAACCCAAGGGGGTCGGAACGGCCATCGTACCTCATGCCCCACTTTCGGACTTGTTCTGGAACGTTCGAGAGAGGCTTGGCCTCCGACTGAGAATATGGCCGGGGAATATGAGGGCCATTATTGGAGTCGTAAGGGGTTCGCCCTAGCTCCACGTCGACCGCCGTCGTCCGGCGAGCTCCGCTGCTCCTAATCTCGCGAGTTTCCCCTGCACCCGTGACGGCTAAACTAGGGATCGGGACCTGAAGACGCTCGTACAGCTGCGAACTCCTCAGGTCTGGTTCCGATTTTTGACGCGGCCGTCCGCCAACGTCGGGTAGAATGCCCCAGGGAGACGGCTCCAATGTTTTGGCGGTCTGAGACTCTAGCTCGGCCAGCCGAGCCCAAATCTCGGGTGTATGGCCGCCATCCTGCACGAAAGTGGAGAGCCGCTTACGCAGCTCCTCCACGCGGCCCTCCTTTTCCAGCCTGAACTCATGGGCGATTGCCACCAGTTCCTCTTTGCGTCGCTGGTGGATCCAGCGCACGCCTACTATTCTGAGTTTTTGCTACTCACTCTGGGTTCAACTTTAATTCTTTTAGACTCTCGCTCGAGTTTTGTGCTTGGCTTGGGCAATTCTCGTTCCGTAGGTTTATTTTTTTCCACTTTTGTCTTTGCTGTCCTTTTTATGTGCACTTAAATCTCTTTTAAACTTTTGAGCATCGTTCACTTTAGTCTTTGTTAGTCTTGGCCTTTGTTTCTTATTATTTCTTTTATATATTTCTTGTATTCACTTCGCAAAAAAAATGTATAAAAAAAAATTAACTCACTTAATGTTCCTTTAATTTTTTAGTCTTTGTTCATTATTCTTTTATTATTATTATTACTATTATTTCTTTTTTTTTTTTTTTTTTTTGTTATTTATTTATTTTATTCCTTTTATTATTATTATTATTTATTTATTGTTTGGTTTTATATTATTCCTTTATTGTTATTTATTACTTTCACTGCACACCCGTCGTCATCGCCTTCGCCGACTGTACTCACGAATTCAGTTTTCACCGCGCGTCAACTGAATTCGTCCCACTGTACAAGCGCGACGCCTTAACGGCCCTTCGACGCCGACGTCGACTGCGGCGCGCGTTTGTGCACACGTGTGCAAGCATGGTCTCGATGTCGCCCGTCTGGCGCGCGCGCGCTGTACTTTTCGGCCGGCCGTTATCTCTCCTTTTTTTTTTGTTGCTGAGCTTGACTTCTGTGCACTTTTCTGGTTGCCTAAATTTTGCAGGTGTTCATCTCGTCGCCTAACATAGGGTATGAAATGCACTTGTCGGGGTATACACGACTACTTTATACCCTAGACTCGCATTTTACCCGCCTACTATATCTTCTTTTCCCTTGCTCTCTACCGGAGTATATACACTTCAAGGTATGCTCGACTCAAAATACCTTGTACGCAAAAAAATGTTTTTTTTTTCGTAAACACCTATTTGGGCATACTTGCGGGGCTTTAATCCGCAACTATGCCACGCCCCTAAACGCCTCAGGTCCCTGCTCGGACGCCACTTGTAAAGGAGCTACTGGCCGGGGTATGAATCTCAGTCTTACCAGGTCCAGCGACTTACAAGACATTTATAAATCCGCTGGGACGGAGGGCTAAAGGGGGGGGTGAGGGTTTCGACACAAATATACCTCGCACTACCACTGTCCTACCTACCATACCAGGCCGCAGCCTACCTCTTCTAGCGGGCCGGAGCCTCGTACCACCCCCACTATCGGGCTTTGGCCACGTACCAACTACACTGTCGGGCCTTAGCCACGCACCAACTACACTGTCGGGCCTTAGCCACGCACCAACTACACTGTCGGGCCTTAGCCACGCACCGACTACACTGTCGGGCCTTAGCCGCGCACCAACTACACTACCGGGAGTCTTGGCCACGCACCAGCTACACTGTTCCCCCCCTAGGTTAGGGTGAACATCGGCTAACTCCGATGTTTAGCGCAAAGGTAACCGACCGAGATTACAAAGATCTGCATTTAAGTTAATTATTGAGGTTTTTATTCACTTTATTCATAACTTTCACCTATTCTACCCTAACGCACTTCCTAGTCTAAGGCCCTGTCGCACTGTCTTGGAGCCCTAGCGCTCCGCTATGCACTGCACGTTATTCGCTCACACTCCTTTTTTTGGCACGTCTACTCACCATGATCGGTATTTCCAAAGTGCCGGCTCGCCCGCTAGCGAGCCATGCGCTTGCCTCGGCCGCTCAACTTCGCCGCGAGCTTTCGCAACTTCGCTTCGGAGCTTTCGCTCTTCGCCGCCGAATTGAAGCTGCGCTCTCGCAGGCAGTGTTGAGCAGCCGATCAGCAACGCACGGTTGCAGCGGCGGCCGGCGGTTAAATTCAAACTATCCACGGCTGCTTGCCCCTAACTATGCACTTATTCCAATAATACACAGACTATGCGGTTAATGGCTCCTTGCCTTTCAACTTAATTATAATATCCGCGGATTCTTGCCTCTTATAAATCTATCGCCTTATGCTATTACATTTGAATCTTACAAACTATAAAAAAACGTCTAATAATACTGCCGATGGCTCCTTGCCATGGCCTTGGCGATCCTTGCCGTGAGTTCATAACTGGGGGGAGGCTAATCCTAGTAGCCGCCTCACAATTCCCTGAATATTAACTTTATTGTTTATGTTTATATCATTGAAAGTGTCGGAATATTCTTTAATCAAAGATATATCTGCACCAGTGTCTATCAATAATATTAGTTTCTTGCCTGTAGCTACATTTGTGAATGTAACGAATATATTTACACTAAGATTAATCGAATGAACCTTTTTACTATCTATTGCTGTGTACCTAAGGGCTGTTGGGAGTTTCCCGAAGTATTGGGCTACTCTCACATTATTGTTATTGTTATTGTTGTGGCCTCCGTTTGAGTTACCACGGCCTCTAGAGTTTCCTCTATATTGGCCTCTCTGTCTATTGTTGCCATTATTATTATTATTATTATAATATCTATTGCCACTATTTTGGTAATTTCCGCGGTTGTTTCCGCGGTTATTGCCTCGGTTGGATATATTTCTCTGATGCTGCGCAGCATATAGGACAGTGTTTGGATGTCCTATCGAGTCTGTGCAGCTATCGACAAATACAGTTGTAACATCACTCATGTTATCGAAATTTCGTGATTTCATTACAGACCTGACTTCGTCAATTGTGCTGTTTGTTATAATAGATTTTACAGCCACTTGTAGGCTTAATTCTTCGGCATATTCTTGTGATACACCGTTTACCATATGTGCTGCTTGCAAAGCCTTTGACAACTGTTCAACTTCTTGAATATATTGACTTGCTGTCTTTTGCTTTTGCTGCAGGTTAAACAATTTAGCGGATAATGCTTTTGCTGATTCGCATTTTATGCCGCTTTTAAGTTTGTCTATTATAGCCATAATTGTTTGTTCTGTATTGATTAGGTTTCGAACATGGCCCTTGAGTCTAGTTTTTATTAGGCTTACTGCTGTAGTTTCATGTGTTCCTTTTAGTGAATCCACTAAATTAAGAGCATCAATGAAACTTTGTAAATTCTCAGACTTTCCACTCAGGTATGAGTGAAGAGGCTAGTTTAAGGAATTCTACTTGTGTCATGGCCATGTTTGGAGTTTTCTCTTCAATTATAAACTCTTGTTCGGACTCAGATAGCTCGGGTAATGTGCTTACCGCTGGTATAGTAAGATCGTGTAGATCTTCTTTTTTTATATATTGGTCTGAACCACTTGCGATTTCAGAATCGATTAATGTCTCTATGTCTGTGTTTGTATCTTCTTCTACTAAAACTGGGGTATTTAAAATCGAAGGTATTGTTATGTCTAGTGCATACTTTGTTTTAATGCTTTTTAGGTTTGTTTTCAACCTATTTAAAAATCTTGATACATACGACCAATGTTGGGTATTTAATTTTCCTTTATTGTCGTGTATCAGTGATCGTGCTTGGTTAAAACATGCAACTAGTGTTGTTGCATGTCTTCTTATAGTCTCATTAGAAATATTCCTATTTTGTGCTAAACACTTGTATGATTTGTCGAATTTTTCTTTAATATTAATTAATTCGGCATTAATCTTTTGCATTCCATTTCATTTTTAAAAAAAAATTCTTGGTTGGTCTATATCATTTTTGAATGTTTACAGGAAATAAGAATAAAATCTTACTTTGCAGACAGATTTATAAAATAACCAATAAAATATGCAAAAACATATATAAATTTAAAAAGCAAAAAGCCATATATTTTAGTTTGTTTGTTTTCTCAATAATGTTTTTAAGCAATTACTGTTACTAATTACGAGTAATTTTATTTTAAATTTTATCCAGGTCGTTTGCCTGGCTCTGTTATCGCTTCTTAATGCATCTGTTGTGGTACTTATATAATTTGTATAATAGATGCGCTAGTATTATAATAAAAACGAGAAAGAAGGGCTATCTTCGGCATGCCGAAGATCTAATACCCTTGCAGACCCAACCTTTTAATGCCGAGAAAATGGTTAAGGCCGAGTTTGGTCAAGGTATATTGATAAACAAAAAAAAAGGCTTTTAATCAAAAAACCGATGTAAATAAGATTTAGCAAAAATGAAGGAAGCATAGTGAAATCTTTAAATGCCGTGTTTAATCGCAAAATCATGAAAAACAAAAAATTCTCCATACAAAAACTTAATAATATGATATAGTGGTCCGATCTTAATAGGATTTTGCATATATATGAGGAGCATAGTAAAACTAATAAATGCCGAGTTTGGTTAAGATATCTTGAAAAACAAAATGTTTTTTCATACAAAAACTTAATTTTCGATCGATCGTTCCTATGGCAGCTATATGATATAGTGGTCCGATCTTAATAGGATTTTGCATATATATGAGGAGCTTAGTAAAACTAATAAATGCCGAGTTTGGTCAAGATATCTTGACAAACAAAATGTTTTTTCATACAAAAACTTAATTTTCGACCGATCGTTCCTATGGAGGCTATATGACATAGTAGTCCGATCTTAATAGAATTTTGCATATATATGAGGAGCATAGTAAAACTAATAAATGTCGAGTTTGGTCAAGATATCTTGATAAACAAAAGGTTTTTTCATACAAAAACTTAATTTTCTACCGATCGTTCCTATGGCAGCTATATGATATAGTAGTCCGATCTTAATAGGATTTTGCATATATATGAGGAGCATAGTAAAACTAATAAATGCCGAGTTTGGTCAAGATATCTTGAAAAACAAAATGTTTTTTCAGACAAAAACTTAATTTTCGACCGATCGTTCCTATGGCAGCTATATGATATAGTGGTCTGATCTTAATAGGATTTTGCATATATATGAGGAGCATAGTAAAACTAATAAATGCCGAGTTTGGTCAAGATATCTTGACAAACAAAATGTTTTTTCATACAAAAACTTAATTTTCGACCGATCGTTCCTATGGCGGCTATATGACATAGTAGTCCGATCTTAATAGAATTTTGCATATATATGAGGAGCATAGTAAAACTAATAAATGTCGAGTTTGGTCAAGATATCTTGATAAACAAAAGGTTTTTTCATACAAAAACTTAATTTTCGACCGATCGTTCCTATGGCAGCTATATGATATAGTAGTCCGATCTTAATAGGATTTTGCATATATATGAGGAGCTTAGTAAAACTAATAAATGCCGAGTTTGGTCAAGATATCTTGAAAAACAAAATGTTTTTTCATACAAAAACTTAATTTTCGACCGATCGTTCCTATGGCAGCTATATGATATAGTGGTCCGATCTTAATAGGATTTTGCATATATATGAGGAGCATAGTAAAACCAATAAATGCCGAGTTTGGTTAAGATATCTTGAAAAACAAAATGTTTTTTCATACAAAAACTTAATTTTCAATCGATCGTTCCTATGGCAGCTATATGATATAGTGGTCCGATCTTAATAGGATTTTGCATATATATGAGGAGCTTAGTAAAACTAATAAATGCCGAGTTTGGTCAAGATATTTTGACAAACAAAATGTTTTTTTCATACAAAAACTTAATTTTCGACCGATCGTTCCTATGGCAGCTATATGACATAGTAGTCCGATCTTAATAGAATTTTGCATATATATGAGGAGCATAGTAAAACTAATAAATGTCGAGTTTGGTCAAGATATCTTGATAAACAAAAGGTTTTTTCATACAAAAACTTAATTTTCGACCGATCGTTCCTATGTCAGCTATATGATATAGTGGTCCGATCTTAATAGGATTTTTGCATATATATGAGGAGCTTAGTAAAACTAATAAATGCCGAGTTTGGTCAAGATATCTTGAAAAACAAAATGTTTTTTCATACAAAAACTTAATTTTCGACCGATCGTTCCTATGGCAGCTATATGATATAGTGGTCCGATCTTAATAGGATTTCGCCTATATATGAGGAGCATAGTAAAACTAATAAATGCCGAGTTTGGTTAAGATATCTTGAAAAACAAAATGTTTTTTCATACAAAAACTTAATTTTCGATCGATCGTTCCTATGGCAGCTATATGATATAGTGGTCCGATCTTAATAGGATTTTGCATATATATGAGGAGCTTAGTTAAACTAATAAATGCCGAGTTTGGTCAAGATATCTTGACAAACAAAATGTTTTTTTCATACAAAAACTTAATTTTCGACCGATCGTTCCTATGGCGGCTATATGACATAGTAGTCCGATCTTAATAGAATTTTGCATATATATGAGGAGCATAGTAAAACTAATAAATGTCGAGTTTGGTCAAGATATCTTGACAAACAAAATGTTTTTTCATACAAAAACTTAATTTTCGACCGATCGTTCCTATGGCGGCTATATGATATAGTGGTCTGATCTTAATAGAATTTTGCATATATATGAGGAGCATAGTAAACCTAATAAATGTCGAGTTTGGTCAAGATATCTTGATAAACAAAAGGTTTTTTCATACAAAAACTTAATTTTCGACCGATCGTTCCTATGGCAGCTATATGATATAGTGGTCCGATCTTAATAGGATTTTGCATATATATGAGGAGCATAGTAAAACTAATAAATGTCGAGTTTGGTCAAGATATCTTGACAAACAAAATGTTTTTTCATACAAAAACTTAATTTTCGACCGATCGTTCCTATGGCGGCTATATGATATAGTGGTCCGATCTTTAATAGAATTTTGCATATATATGAGGAGCATAGTAAAACTAATAAATGTCGAGTTTGGTCAAGATATCTTGATAAACAAAAGGTTTTTTCATACAAAAACTTAATTTTCGACCGATCGTTCCTATGGCAGCTATATGATATAGTGGTCCGATCCAGCTGGTTTTGACATATGTGCTGCGTGCAACAGAAATAGGGGCTTCTGCAAAGTTTCATTAAGATGGCTTTAAAACTGAGGGACTAGTTCGCATAGAAACAGACAGACGGACAGACGGACATGGCTATATCGACTCGGCTGTTGATGCTGATCAAGAATATATATACTTTATGGGGTCGGAGATGTCTCCTTCTATGCGTTACACATTTCACGACAAAATTATAATACCCTCTGCAAGGGTATAAAAAAAAGGCTTTTAATCAAAAACCGATGTAAATAAGATTTAGCAAAAATGAAGGAAGCATAGTGAAATCTTTAAATGCCGTGTTTAATCGCAAAATCATGAAAAACAAAAAATTCTGCATACAAAAACTTAATAATATGATATAGTGGTCCGATCTTAATAGGATTTTGCATATATATGAGGAGCATAGTAAAACTAATAAATGCCGAGTTTGGTTAAGATATCTTGAAAAACAAAATGTTTTTTCATACAAAAACTTAATTTTCGATCGATCGTTCCTATGGCAGCTATATGATATAGTGGTCCGATCTTAATAGGATTTTGCATATATATGAAGAGCTTAGTAAAACTAATAAATGCCGAGTTTGGTCAAGATATCTTGACAAACAGAATGTTTTTTCATACAAAAACTTAATTTTCGACCGATCGTTCCTATGGCGGCTATATGACATAGTAGTCCGATCTTAATAGAATTTTGCATATATATGAGGAGCATAGTAAAACTAATAAATGTCGAGTTTGGTCAAGATATCTTGATAAACAAAAGGTTTTTTCATACAAAAACTTAATTTTCGACCGATCGTTCCTATGGCAGCTATATGATATAGTTTTCCGATCTTAATAGGATTTTGCATATATATGAGGAGCTAAGTAAAACTAATAAATGCCGAGTTTGGTCAAGACATCTTGACAAACAAAATGTTTTTTCATACAAAAACTTAATTTTCGACCGATCGTTCCTATTGCGGCTATATGATATAGTGGTCCGATCTTAATAGAATTTTGCATATATATGAGGAGCATAGTAAAACTAATAAATGTCGAGTTTGGTCAAGATATCTTGATAAACAAAAGGTTTTTTCATACAAAAACTTAATTTTCGACCGATCGTTCCTATGGCAGCTATATGATATAGTGGTCCGATCCAGCTGGTTTTGACATATGTGCTGCGTGCAACAGAAATAGGGACTTCTGCAAAGTTTCATTAAGATAGCTTTAAAACTGAGGGACTAGTTCGCATAGAAACAGACAGACGGACAGACGGACAGACGGACATGGCTATATCGACTCGGCTGTTGATGCTGATCAAGAATATATATACTTTATGGGGTCGGAGATGTGTCCTTCTATGCGTTACACATTTCACGACAAAATTATAATACCCTCTGCAAGGGTATAATTATAACAATAAGTATTGTTATTAGTTTAAGGTCGGTGTTTTCGACTTCAACTTTGTTTATTACATTAGCTGTCGAGTCTACCGTTTTTACGTCAACAATGCCCATGTTTGCTGAATTTTCAAAATTTTCTACTAATTTACTTATTTCATTAGTTTCTATTGACATATATAAAATTGTTTGTTTGTTTATATTGTTTGGAATTGTAAAAAGTTAGTTTACATGTTTTTTGCCTAGTATTTGCGTGGCTTTACAGGCCGCACTCTAATTGTGCAGATGTTATTCCGCTCAATTTTACAATTTTAAATTTTAAAATTTAATTTTATGCATCGCAGTGCATTAAAAAAAATGTTATTGGTGGGCGTTCTTGGAAACGCTGTCGGTTCACTGATCCGGACTAGCTTGTTGCGCTAGTCGAGGCCGGTGCTGGCTACACAGGCTGCTTCTGTGTTGGGGCACCGGTGCAGGCTGCACAGGTGTAGTCGCAATACGGTGAGTATAAGGGTCCCTCGCAGTCACTCGGGCATGTCCTCCTTAGCGTTGGTATTCCCTTTGCTTGGGGTGGTTTACTTTTGATTAGTATTTTACTAATATTTGGGATTGCAGTGTAGGTGGTTGTGTGCATAGGCTCTTGTGGCAGGCTCATTTTCTTTTCTATTAGCAACGATTTTATGTGTTCAAGCTCTGAGTGTAATTTCACAATTATTTAAAAGTTTGAGCAGTTTTGCCTTTCGGATTCTCAGGCGTTTTACTACGCCGCCTTTTCTGCCACACATACCACTCTACTTACTGCGTTCAATTTTTATACCCTGGCAGAGGGTATTATAATTTTGTCGTGAAATGTGTAACGCATAGAAGAAGACATCTCCGACCCCATAAAGTATATATATTCTTGATCAGCATCGACAGCCGAGTCGATATAGCCATGTCCGTCTGTCCGTCTGTCCGTCTGTCTGTTTCTATGCGAACTAGTCTCTCAGTTTTAAAGCTATCTTAATGAAACTTTGCAGAAGTCCCTTCTTCTGTTGCACGCAGCACATATGTCAAAACCAGCTGGATCGGACCACTATAGCATATAGCTGCCATAGGAACGATCGGTCGAAAATTAAGTTTTTGTATAAAAAAACATTTTGTTTTTCAAGATATCTTGACCAAACTCGGCATTTATTAGTTTTACTATGCTCCTCATATATATGTAAAATCGTATTAAGATCGGACCACTATATCATATAGCTGCCAAAGGAACGATCGGTTGAAAATGTAGTTCTTGTATGAAAAAACATTTTATTTTCAAGATATCTTGACCAAACTCGGCATTTATTAGTTTTACTATGCTCCTCATATATATGCAAAATCCTATTAAGATCGGACCACTATATCATATAGCTGCCATAGGAACGATCGGTCGAAAATTTAGTTCTTGTATGAAAAAATTTTGTTTATCAAGATATCTTGACCAAACTCGGCATTTATTAGTTTTACTAAGCTCCTCATATATATCCAAAATCCTATTAAGATCAGACCACTATATCATATAGCTGCCATAGGAACGATCGGTCGAAAATTAAGTTTTTGTATGAAAAAACATTTTGTTTTTCAAGATATCTTGACCAAACTCGGTATTTATTAGTATTACTATACTCCTCATATATAGGCGAAATCCTATTAAGATCGGACCACTATATCATATAGTTGCCATAGGAACGATCGGTCGAAAATTAAGTTTTTGTATGAAAATGCATTTTGTTTTTCAAGATATCTTGACCGAACTCGGTATTTATTACTATTACTATACTCCTCATATATATGCAAAATCCTATTATGATCGGACCACTATATCATATTATTAAGTTTTTGTATGGAGAATTTTTTGTTTTTCATGATTTTGCGATTAAACACTGCATTCAAAGATTTCACTATGCTCCCTTCATTTTTGCAAAATCTTATTTACATCGGTTGTTGATTAAAAGCCTTTTTTTTGTTTATCATTATACCTTGACCAAACTCGGCGTTAACCATTTTCTCGGCATTAAAAGGTTGGGTCTGCAAGGGTATTAGATCTTCGGCATGCCGAAGATAGCCCTTCTTTCTCGTTAATCTTAAAATTTCTTCTTCTTGGTGTTGTCCAGCGCAGCAACTGTTGCAGACTCAGACGCAGAACTGTTGCAGAATTTTAAAATTTCTTTTTCTTGATGTTGTCCAGCGCAGCAACTGTTGCAGACTCAGACCGAGTCACGGTCGCCTTGTAATGTCGATGGGCACGAGTTAAAATGAATGCACGTCTTCGTTGTTTGAGTTTGGTTTTCTGAATAATTTATTCAATATATTTTTATCGTACGCTTAGCCTATGCACATAAGTGCTTAGGCTAAAGCCGCGTAGCTGCTGCATATATGTATTTGTCTTGAGAGTATCAGAGAGCGAGAGAGTTTTATGTGCATATATATATATATGTTATTGGCGGTCAGCGTGGGAATGCTGACTTAGCGTAGTTCATAAGTGGGTGATCATATTTCACGCTCACTTGAATTGGTTTTGTTTATATAATGCAACAAAGTGTTGCTGTTATATTTATGCTGAGTTCTTGGTACAGTGTACCCTCGATATATGCACATACTACACTTAATTTATTGACAACCCTAGCTTTATTGAAGGCTGGGGCGAGTTTGCTGCTAAACTCATTGCTTGCATTACTTTGTCTACGTACGTAAACAATATCGCCTTCATTAAGTTTTATCGTTCGGCTGCGCAAATTTTAGGTTTTTGCGTTAGCTGCATGAGCTTTAGAGATGTCACTTTTATCTTTCGCGCGCACTAGTTGCAAAGATCAGGTGTTTTTAATGAAGTGTCATTCCTAACTAAGTTTAATTTTCTTAGAAGTTCGTAGTCTTTACCGTTCATAATTCTGGCCAAAGCACAAAAAGTATGGCGGCAATCCTGTACTACGATGCAGACTAGACAACAGTGATCTTCTAATTTCATTTAGATACTTGTCCCAGCTTTTGTGATACTTTTATACATATGCGCGCATAGCTGCCAATATGGAACGGTTCAATCGCTCGCTTGCATTCGCCTGTGGAGAATAATTTGCCGACATTTGCAGATGTGTCACTTTTCCAAGCGAGTTAAAAACGCATCGAAGTAGACATGTTTGAATTGGGACCCAATTTCTGTTAAAATGGATTCGGGTACTCCGAATGAGTAAAATATATGATTCTCCAAGAAAACACGGGCGCAAGAAATGAAACTTCGCGCGGTGGTCGACAATGACTAAAAGTCACGAATTTGCGTTATTTGCCGATTCCCAGGTGAGCTGAATCCACCGGATTATGGGCTCGATATAAGACCTGATTTCTCAAGTTGACTGGAACACAAAGCTTCCAAGAGTCTGACATAGCTCTGTCATTATCTATTGCGTGTTCAGTTCGCTTATATACAAATTTATCGACAGCCTTAAGTTCAAATCTAGATATTCCTGAGAAGTAAATTCTTTGGACGATACGTTAATAATTGGTCCAAAATTCATAAGTTCGCAAATGTCGGCTTCGTACCTCCAAGACAGGGTATCGGAAATTAAATGACGAAAAAGAAGTCATTCGATTCTTCTGTAATTATGGTTTTTAGGCGAGACACAAGTCTCTCGACTTGGAACTGACAATCCTCGAAAGTTTCCTTGCCGCCTTGACATCTACTGCCAATTGCCTCCCAGATACCCATATCTGTTTCAATTTCATCAAATTTCTTTCTAAACTCTCTACAAAACTCGTCCCAAGTAAACTAAGGGGCAAGCGCGATGAAACCTCCAATACTACTCAACGGCTTTCCCGCCGAAGAATAGGTGTAAGTGTAAGTGTAAGCATAGAAGCTAGTAGTCCCCGTTTAAATTCTGTTGAGCTAGCGCTCGAAGTCTGCATCAAATGTGATTCGCCAACTCTGAACTATGTTTGAAATTTTGTCTGGCAGGACCGAAGCGTTGATTGATATAACCGGAACTTAGGGATGTATTCTGGTTCCGGTCTGCTATAAAAACTGGTTGACCGGGTGGAGTAAATAGTCTTTCTCGATCCGAGCGATGTCTATTATTTTCAACCTGAAGTGTCGATGACTGTCCCTGAATTAATGCTGTCAGGTCCTGCATGAGCTATTGCTGTTTAACTAGAATAGCTGCCTGAATAATTTGGTTTATATCTTCCACAGTTTGTGCTTTAGGGGCCTCGTGAGACGCGCTAGCCTCATTCGCACAAATGTTTGGCAGCGGCGGGAGATGGTTTCGCTGTTGGGATTTGGTCACCATACCGCGGCGCTGTACTGTGTTACTTATTCTGCTAGTTCTGCCTCTACCTCGATTGACGGTACTTCTTTTTTCCGATGCTCCCTTATGCGTAGCAATGTCAACTAACTGATCTGCAGCGGATAATTCAGCTTGTAAGTTGTTGTTTGATAAAGCCAGCTGATTAAATGTACAGAGCCGTTTGACAGTTTGGGCAGTGGATAGATTCTCTTAAACATTCGGTAATACATGGGTAATGAAACTAATGTTTACATGGCGAAACTGCGGTTAAATCAGCTTCACTTAAGGGTTGGTCGCAAATATTGCAATTGCATCTTGTTCGCTCAATATATCTGTCAGGTTCTAACTACTGTGACGAACTGCCATTTTGGAAACTTTAAAATGAATTGTTATTAGTAAGTTCGTACTGTTATCTCACATAGCGTCGTCAATACTGAAATATAATGATACTTGTAACTGCTGAGATCGGGTTCGTATTTAGAGGTCAACTATTCATAAGCTGCTTTTCCGCAATAATACGCGGCCTAATCTTGCAATCGTTACCCCAGAATCGAGATGCGTATTTTTGTCTGTGAATCTATTCACTCTGGTCGATCTATTCGTAATAGGTATCGTTACTCCTAGGGACGATGATTCATTCATTCCAACGGGAATCATAGCTGGGAATGGTCAGTGACTTCCCGAAGGTAACCTGAAAGCAACGATTTTATTAGGGGTAGAGAAAGTTCGTTAGAGAAAACGAGATGTAAACTATTATAATTTTTACATAGCACACGAAGAGGATTGTGCATAGCGTAGTCTGTTGTGCACGTAGATAGGAATAAGGAGCGATAAGTTCTGGTTGGTCTAGCCGGAACAGAGAATTTAATACGCCCTAGCAGAAAAGGAGAATCTATATCGCCAACAATCAACTTATGTAGAAAGACAACACCGAGAATTGTCCTACGGTTGATTAACGACGTAAGATTAAAAAGAAGCAGCCTGCTGGAGTAAAATGGCAACCGAAGATTAGGGTCCCAATTTAAACCTCTCAAGGCAAAAAGCAGAAAATGCTACTGAAAAGATTCAATACGATCCTGACTATTGTTATACTGCGGGGACCAGATGCAAGAGCAGAATTCACGGATAGGGCGAACGAGAGATATGTACAGAAGTTTCATTATAAAAGGATCGTTAAACTCTTTAGACCATCGTTTAATGAATCCAAGTACACCTTTTGCCTCATTAACGATGGTATCTATATGCGGATTGAAGCTAAGTTTAGAATCAACGAGAAAGAAGGGCTATCTTCGGCATGCCGAAGATCTAATACCCTTGCAGACCCAACCTTTTAATGCCGAGAAAATGGTTAAGGCCGAGTTTGGTCAAGGTATATTGATAAACAAAAAATATATTAATCAAAAACCGATGTAAATAAGATTTTGCAAAAATGAAGGGAGCATAGTGAAATCTTTAAATGCCGTGTTTAATAGAAAAATCATGAAAAACAAGAATTCTCCATACTAAATTAATTTTCGACCGATCGTTCCTATGGCAGCTATATGATATAGTGGTCCGAGCTTAATAGGATTTTGCATATATATGAGGAGCATAGTGAAACTAATAAATGCCGAGTTTGGTCAAGATATCTTGAAAAACAAAATGTTTTTCATACAAGATCCTACTTTTCGACAAATCGTTCCTATGGCAGCTATATGATATAGTGGTCCGATCTTAATATGCAACTTTGGTGTTCGGCCAATCAATTGCATCTGAATTGTTCAAATCTGAATTGTCAGCTATACAATTGACAATACTCCAGTGCAACGTATACTAACAGTTAAGGATCTAGGCGTTCTTTTTATACCCTTGCAGAGGGTATTATAATTTTGTCGTGAAATGTGTAACGCATAGAAGGAGACATCTCCGACCCCATAAAGTATATATATTCTTGATCAGCATCAACAGCCGAGTCGATATAGCCATGCCCGTCTGTCCGTCTGTCTGTTTCTATGCGAACTAGTCTCTCAGTTTTAAAGCTATCTTAATGAAACTTTGCAGAAGTCCCTTTTTCTGTTGCACGCAGCACATATGTCAAAACCAGCTGGATCGGACCACTATATCATATAGCTGCCATAGGAACGATCGATCGAAAATTAGGTTTTTGTATAAAAAAACATTTTGTTTTTCAAGTTATCTTAACCAAACTCGGCATTTATTAGTTTTACTATGCTCCTCATATATATGCAAAATCGTATTAAGATCGGACCACTATATCATATAGCTGCCATAGGAACGATCGGTCGAAAATGTAGTTCTTGAATGAAAAAACATTTTGTTTTTCAAGATATCTTGACCATCCTCGGCATTTATTAGTTTTACTATGCTCCTCATATATATGCAAAATCCTATTAAGATCGGACCACTATATCATATAGCTGCCATAGGAACGATCGGTCAAAAATTTAGTTCTTGTATGAAAAAAATTTTGTTTATCAAGATATCTTGACCAAACTCGGCATTTATTAGTTTTACTAAGCTCCTCATATATATCCAAAATCCTATTAAGATCAGACCACTATATCATATAGCTGCCATAGGAACGATCGGTCGAAAATTAAGTTTTTGTATGAAAAAACATTTTGTTTTTCAAGATATCTTGACCAAACTCGGTATTTATTAGTATTACTATACTCCTCGTATATAGGCGAAATCCTATTAAGATCGGACCACTATATCATATAGCTGCCATAGGAAGGATCTGTCGAAAAGTAGGATCTTGTATGAAAAAAAATGTTGTTTATCAAGATATCTTGTCAAACTCGGCATTTATTAGTTTTACTATGCTCCTCATATATAGGCAAAATCCTATTAAGATCGGACCACTATATCATATAGCTGCCATAGGAACGATCGGTCGAAAATTAAGTTTTTGTACGAAAAAACATTTTGTTTTTCAAGATATCTTGACCGAACTCGGTATTTATTACTATTACTATACTCCTCATATATAGGCGAAATCCTATTAAGATCGGACCACTATATCATATAGCTGCCATAGGAACGATTTGTCGAAAAGTAGAATCTTGTATGAAAAAAATTTTGTTTTTCAAGATAACTTGACCAAACTCGGCATTTATTAGTTTAACTATGCTCCTCATATATATGCAATATCCTATTAAGATCGGACCACTATATCATATTATTAAGTTTTTGTATGGAGCATTTTTTGTTTTTAATGATTTTGCGATTAAACACGGCGTTTAAAGATTTCACTATGCTCCCTTCATTTTTGCAAAATCTTATTTACATCGGTTTTTGATTAAAAGCCTTTTTTTGTTTATCAATATACCTTGACCAAACTCGGACTTAACCATTTTCTCGGCATTAAAAGGTTGGGTCTGCAAGGGTATTTTCGGCATGCCGAAAATAGCCCTTCTTTCTCGTTTGAAATATTTTAGGAATAGCGAACAGTTTTGCAGTGTAAGAAGATTTTAAAGAATTTATAGCTTAAAAGCGAGAGGAAGGGGAAATAAGAGGAGGAGTTATAGAACTAGAGGAAGTAATAGTATAAGGGTAAGAATTATTATTAGGACTGACTGAAGAGTAAGTTGATTGGAATTGGAAAAAAAAATTAGCAAAGAGGTTAGCAGAATCAGAGTCATTCCTAGCTTTTTTCATCCCGAGAGAAACAAAAGATGGCAAACTTGAAGATTTCCGCTTCAAGTTTACAAAATTGTAAAACTGTCTCGGATTTCTCGCAAATTGCCTTTTGCAACGAGTTAGATAATTCTTATAGCATTGAGAATTCAGAAGAAAGAATTTCGACTTGGCTATGGAATATTTAGCCAAGTCTGTACACGAACCAGACTTATTAAACTTTTTAAAATATTTTGATTTTAGATTTTTCAGCACAGTATGACTTTATAGATTGCATGAATAATGACCAAGAGATGTTCGGCAAATTAAAATCACCCAACACCATAAATAGGTCATTATAACGCAAGTGTGAAGAAACTTCTTTAAAACAAGTAATATGTTTCATATAAACTTGAATATCAGAAGATGGAGGAACATAAGAGCATGTAATATAGATATTCCGTGTAGGAAAAGCACCTTGACTGAGACAATCTCAGCGTCAGTAGGCATACTAAAACAGAAAAGTTCAGACCACCTCGAGTCGGCCGATCATTTCTATGCGAAATAAAATTATTCGAAAAAACCTCAAAATCAGATATGTTTGAATTTAACCATGTTTCTGAAAATGCGATTATATCCGAATCGAAAGAAGTGCTGGCTAGGAAAAGATTTTTGAGCTTTGAAATAAGACCTCTGACATTCTGATAATAAATAGAGACTTGGTCTGAAGGAGAAGTTAGTTTTTTGGGGCAGAAATGGTACCTTTTATTGAAGGGACTGGAAGTATGACAGGCTGGTTACGCTTTTTATACCCTTGCAGAGGGTATTATAATTTTGTCGTGAAATGTGTAACGCATAGAAGGAGACATCTCCGACCCCATAAAGTATATATATTCTTGATCAGCATCAACAGCCGAGTCGATATAGCCATGTCCGTCTGTCCGTCTGTCTGTTTCTATGCGAACTAGTCCCTCAGTTTTAAAGCTATCTTAATGAAACTTTGCAGAAGTCCCTATTTCTGTTGCACGCAGCACATATGTCAAAACCAGCTGGATCGGACCACTATATCATATAGCTGCCATAGGAACGATCGGTCGAAAATTAAGTTTTTGTATGGATCATTTTTTGTTTTTCATGATTTTTCGATTAAACACGGCATTTAAAGATTACACTATGCTCCCTTCATTTTTGCAAAATCTTATTTACATCGGACTACTATATCATATATCTGCCATAGGAACGATCGGCCGAAAACTAGGTTTTTGATTAAAAGCCTTTTTTTGTGTTTATCAAGATACCTTGACCAAACTCGGCCTTAACCATTTTCTCGGCATTAAAAGGTTGGGTCTGCAAGGGTATTAGATCTTCGGCATGCCGAAGATAGCCCTTCTTCCTCGTTCGGCTTGAACTCGTGAACAATCATGTGAGGAGGCCAAAATTTGGGTTCACAAATGATTGAGAACATATCATGTGAAAAATTTATTTTGAATGATGATATTTCACGAGGAGCGGAGAAATTAAATTTAGTAATTGACACACTAGCAGAAGATTTGCTACCAATATAGGCTGCCAATGACTCAGAAGTGGTGTCAGACGAAAGTCAACCACAGTTAAGGTAGGAGCTGATGGGGCATCAGGTAATTCAGGATTTGGTGGGTCTAAAGGGGCACCTTGATTGTTTTTAACAATCTGGGCAAGATTGCGCGCAGGTCTACCTTTGCGGCCAGGAGCTGACTGGGCTGAGGCAGTTTGGATAACTGGGACAGTATCAGGTACGGGGACTCATGGGACTATCACAGGGGATAAAACCGGGGTAATTGTTGGGCAGTCATTCGGAGAAGGCGATAATGACAACATTGGAGATAAATCCAAGTTGCTAGGCAGGGACAAAAGAGGCGTAGGTGTCTGAACAGACGGAGAGAGCAACTGCAAAAATTGAGGTTCCAACCGATTGGACTGAAGACTCGAATTTGTATTTGCCAAGCAACTCAAAAATCGAGTCAAAATTACTCGAGAGCTGCTTAGCCACGTTGTTCAATTTTAAGAATTGATTTCACACAGAATTATACATTCTAGAGAAATCAATTTGCTTGTTAATGCATACTGGGCATGACCAACGCAAGCCGCCGCATCCCTTCTTGGCCATTGCAGCGATCTTGTCGCAATCACGCCCAGTGAGACCTGCACATTTAGCATGCATCATATTCTCACACAGCCAGCAATTAACAAATTGCGGCAGTGCAGAATCATCAGCCTGCTTGAACGTGCAAGGTTTCTTACAGCACGACATAATAAGTACCAGCTTTAAAAGGTAAGCAGCAGATTGCGAGAGCACAGAGCAAAACAAAACACAGTGCACAGAAGTAGAGCAAGTAAACGCTCAAAAAATAATTATTCGTACACAAACAAATTGTTTGGAGCGAAAAGCAACAGCAAAAAAATTGCGAGAGCGCGATGCATAAGCTGAAATATGCAGCAGCGAACACACGCACAAACAATTGTATGCACAGGGGAGCACCGAAGCAAAAGAATCAAAACAGGCAATAACAACAATACGGAACTGACGCCGCGTTCAATAAATGCAATTATTAACAGCCTTACGCTGCGACAACAGAATAACACTGCACAATTATAAAGCACAAAAAAAGTCAAATTTAGAAATAAAAAGCAGGATTAAAGCCTGTGACACACAAACACTTGCGTTCAGCGCCCTAGCTGCCACGGTCAGTGTCGGTAACCAGATACTCTTGGTATGCCGCAAGAGTTTCTTTCGTTTTCGCTTACGAATATGCTGAGTCGGCGTGCCGACTATGACTTTGTAGCGTTGTTTAGAGCTGAGCTTTTCATATAATTGTCTATTGTCCAATTATTGTATTGTAAATTCATTTCTAAATAAGCCTCTGTATTGAGTACAAGGAAAAATATATTCCACTCCGGCACTTGGCCATATAATCATTTTAATCTTTTATTGCTGAGCCACTAGGCCAGCGATAGAAAAGCTTAAGCATTCCCAACATATTCGTCCGTAACCTTAATTTCGTGGACGACATACCACCTGCGACGCCAACCGACCAAAGGTGAGGCCCGCTAGGAACAACTACAATTGCTTAAGAGTCAACATACCTCGTGACGGAAGACCACGTCAGGCAGCACACTTATTTTATATTCACATGCGCCAAACGCTCTTATTGTGCCGTCGGCGACACCGTGTATCTCGATCGGTGAAGTTGGCTCTGTATCGTGGCATCTTTATTCGTTGCAACTGAATCAAAGTAGATTTCAGTTGCTGCCACGAGTTATCCGAACTCTGAGGGACAGATTCATCCCAGTTTAGCTTCTGAAGTCAGAGCTCTTAGAGTAGGATTTTTGCCCTGATTATCAAAGGGCTTAACAGCCCAAGCGGGTAAAATAGCCGCGATGTCACCGAGAGAATGTTCTCTTTTGTCGCTCTAACCCCCATGAATAAATCGTCTAGCTTGAATTGAAAGGCATCTTCATTCGGCAACCACAACACGCCAAGTGTTTTGGTTGTGTCGTTATCGGCTTGGTTGCGTGTGTTGCGGAGAACTCAGGAGAATTCGAAAACCATTTGGTTAGTTAGAAAACTGCGCTTTGAACGACAGACTTAATTGTCTGAAGGTTCTCTACGCATGCAGGACCAGTCAGTAAATCATCGACATAAAAGTCGTGCCGGATAAGGTCAGCAGCTTTAAGGTGTGATGACTCGCTCATCTCTCTTAGCTTTGTTAAACGCATTGCCAAAAACGGGGCAGGCGCAGTGCCGTAAGTTACAGTGTTTAACATGAAGGACCTCAACGAGTCAGATGGGTTCTTTGCGCTGGACATCTCGATCCGCTTCATGCACCATGACTTGCCAATCCATCTTTTTGATGTCAGCTGTCAATGCATATTTGTGGAGGCTTAATCGAAGCAGAGTCGAATATAGCTCCTCTTGAATGGTCGGTCCAACCATTTGAATTCCAAGTACATACGCTTAAGATCGGGATCTCGAGACAAGCGTCTTTCAAGCGTCAAAAAAGACGCATGATTTAAATGGCAGTCTTACTTTAAGTCGACCTGACGGCCATATTTCCAAGTTATCTAGAAAGTGGCTCTCACATAACTTCTGTTCAACTGTTCGGACCTTTTTGGCTGACAATTCGGACCTCTTGAATCTGACCGACTGAAATTGGCTCGAAAGCATATTCCATATTTCAGAGGTGTATTTAAAAGAGATTCTCTTCCCAAAAATAAGTGGAAAAATGAGCGTGGTATTATAAATTTAGACTCATCGCTGGAGGTGGAACACACTGGGAAGCTTATATTAAAAATGAAAGAGAAAATGAATATTTTAATAGTTTTGGAAATTTACAACCTCCTCAAGAAGCTATTCATTGTTTACACAAGAAGTGAAAAAATAGAGACAGACGAATAATAACCTTATAGTGAAACAAACGCGTTTTTTCTACGAGGGAAAATATCAACTTTTAGAGGACAGAACAGACAGAACAACAGGATAAAACACCCCCTATAAGAGCAGCAGTTCGCCAAGGTCCCACCTGGAAGCCCTGCAGATGCCCTGCTACAAGCATTGGTCCTTCGAGCCGGATAGAAGTGTTCCGTCTATAAATTATCACATATAATTTAAACGGAATACCCAGTTCGCCTTAGCACGCATCAGTGGACCTGCAAAGGCAAATTCCAGGAGCAATCATAATCAAATAAGTTAAGTAGCAGTGTACTTAGCCAAACCGATCCATTGCCAAAATTTCGGCAATTCGAGTCCGATTTCATATTTGTGTTCCCACTCCATATTTTCTTACATTCATTTTCAGAGATTAAAGCGAGTTTCCTCCATAAAAATCAAACACAAATGTTAATCGGTCGCCTAGAGGCATCTAAAAATTACATAAATTAAAACCAATTGAAAAAGTGAAACCAAAAAGATCGCCATATTGGTGTCTGTCGATCGATCTCAATACTGATCTATGCAAGCACATCAATACATACCTGCACACATAGGCTTGCGATCCATCCAATATTAGAAGTGTATGCACTCCTCCACATGTAAACTCAATAAAACCATCATATACCTTAATAAAAAGCACAAATCCGATTTGATTTGCTGTCAATAAATAAAAAAACGAATCACTGTGCACTTAAAGAGAGTCCCACGCATTCATCCACCAAGCTACCCTCGCACTCATACACCACCAACGACATGAACGAAATTCGCTACTTGCGGAGTGGCCCGTTTCAAGTAAACGTCTTATATGTCGCAGTGATCGGCCCCTTTTAACGTATTTGCTTACTAAGCAGCAGCAACTTTGTAGGGGGAGGAAATGGCCAGTACTTTTCCACTGCGTGTTTTTAGGTTTAAATTTACATTCTTAGTTTGTAAGAATTCAGTTTTTGAATTTATCTCAAGCAGCTTTGACTGCAAATATATTTGCTCCGGCCAAAGCCGTTAAATATTGCTGAGCCACAAAGCAAGTAATAAAGGCGAATAGTTTTCCTCCAACATAATCAGCATAATCATCGCACAGGACTTGAGGATCTTCTGACGAGGAAGACGCACCTTTCCTCCTGCCGAGGACAACACTCCATTACTGGCGCTCAACCAAAAAAGTACTAAGCATGTAAGTGAGCTTTGCAAATTATTGACTTCAAGATAGACAAAACTAATACAAAGTATAAAAATACATTATCCAAAACAAAATCAAAATATAAAAAAATATACTTTGCAAGTCGTTGTCAAATTACTCTACATTAAGTGCTTCGTGTCATTCGTTCTGAATGGTTCTGAAATATTTATGCTCTTTATAGAAAAATCAGTCTCGGGAATTTTAATTTGTTCTGATCGCTGTGCGCAAGCAGCTTAATACCCAATACAAGTGTTCCAGTTTGTGTCCGTGAATTGGTCATATAGAGAAATAAAACAGGAAATTGACAGTGAGGATAGCGACGTTAGTTCTCAAACAGGCTTTCACCCACTACCCCAAAATAACACACAGGCTCAATCAATGCAGGACTCTTTGAACAAGAGCGCCGTTTAAAAGAACAGTTTACACTATTACAGAATTAAATTCAGTGAAAAACCAAGTGAATGCGCTAAAGTAACTGCATCACAGGTCAAGGCTCTTAAAAAAGTGACAATCAACCCAAACATTAATTGCGAGGTGAGATTAGATATAGGAAAGTCTGCCATAAGTGCGTATGAAATTTTTAGACGCTACGATGGTAGCGAAAAACACTACGAAGCTGTAGCTATCATGAGAAATAAAGTGTGCGGTGCCGCAAGAGCGATCCTAACTTCGCACAACACTGTGTTAAATATCGACGCAATAATTGTTAGGCTAGACTGTACGTATGCGAACAAAATGTCCCTACGTGCACTCAGAGAACAACTAGAAATGGTTAGACAGGGCGACTTAAGCCTAATAGAATATTACGATGAGGTCGAGAAGAAATTAACTCTTGTCCCATGATGAGCAAACCGCCACCATATTAAACGAAAACGTCAGAGATGACGCATTACACGCATTCATGGTGGGTATTAAAAGATCCTTGAAAGTGTTGGTCCTTCCGTCACAATCCAAAGACTTGCCCTCGGCATTAGCGCTAGCTCGCGAAGCCGAGAATAGCATCGAAAGGAGCATGCTCGCTGCTTCCTCTGCTAAAACTATCGAAGATAGAGCACAGTTCTGCGAAAGCAACAATCCAGTCAACCACCAACAAGATAGGCAAGGAAACGAAAGTGAAAGAAATCCGCATTATATAGGAAAACAAAGCCAGGGTAAGCCGCTAGAAAGCGAGCAAAGCCTAAAGAGTAACGAAAAAGAGACCAAGCAAAACCAGGTACAGCCCATGGAAGTGGACCCTTCGTTATCGAACCTTAGGTGACCAACTAACTGGGGAAAAGCCCAGAACGCGAATTTTGGCGAAGCCCAAAAAAAACAGAATGGGTCAGAACGTATATGGACAAAGGCGCCAGCGACTCAATAATGTGACTCATCAAATTCTGATGAACAGTATGCAAATGCAGCCACTACTGCAGTCACAGAACTCGCCAACGATTCTGATGCAGCTGATGGCAACGACATGTTGCATTTTTTAGGGAACGCTCCCAACTGCCGTTCATCGAACGACAGTTGGCTGGTAAAAAATTAAAAATACTCATTGACCCGTAAAGGAGCTACAAAACGTAATGCCAGTTAGCACCCCATTCGCTGTGAACTCCATACATAGATCCAGCGAAATAAAAAATAAATGTTCAATGAAAATCTTTGGACAAACTGCCCCTTTCTTCATTCTAGACACCCTTAATACCTTTGATGCCATCATAGGCTTCGATCTGCTAACGCGGGCGGGTGCTACATTGAACATGAAAAATAATAACATAACCTACAGCAATATGTCCGAGCCATTGAAATACCATTCATGCGACAACGTGAACTTCACACGTGTCAATGACATACCTGTCCCAGGGAACATTAGGGATGACTTCAGGCGAATGCCAAAGAAAAGAATAAGAGCATTTTCGACCTCTAACGAGGCGTTGCCATTTTTTTTTTTTTTTACTTGTCATTGACTTCAGGAAGCTAAATGAGCGTACTGTTGCCGACCGTTACCCGATGCCAAGTATCCCAATGATTCTAGCGCATTTGGGTAAGGCTAAATTTTTCATAACTCTTGATCTGAAATTCGGATATCATCAGATATACCTCGCAGAAAAGGATCGAGAGAAGACTTCCTTCTCAGTAAATGGGGGGAAATATGGTTTGAGAATGCTGGAAGTATCTTCCAAAGAGCAATCGATGAGAGAACAAATCGGAAAACGTTGTTACGTTTATATTGACGTCTTTTTTTCCGCAAACGAACAAGACCATATCAAACACATAGACGAAATCCTTCAACGCTCATACGAAGCGAACATGAGAGTGTCTAAAGAAAAAACAACATTTTTTAAAGACAGTGTCAAGTACTTAGGTTTCATCGTAGCCCGAGGCGGCGCAAAAACTGATCCTGAAAAAGTCAAAGCGATACAAGAATACGTCGAACCGACAAATTTGTATGCGCTTCGCTCGTTCTTAGGCCTAGCTAGCTACTACAGAGAATTTGTAAAAGACTTCGCATCTATAGCAAGGCCTCTGACAAATATGCTAAAGGGCGAAAATGGCTCTGTTAGCAAACATATGTCGAAAAAGATATCCATAGAATTTCATGATACGCAACGCGACGCATTCGAACGTCTAAGAAATATTTTGGCATTTAAAAACCCTTCGACTTGGTGCTGTGCTGTCCCAAGAAGGGAGGCCGATTACTATGAAATCTCGCATATTGAAACAGTGTGAGCCTCAGTACGCAACCAATGAAAGGGAACTTTTAGCTATTGCTTGGGCTCTTGGTAAACTGCAGAATAGTTTATATGGTACTAGAGAGCTCCACATTCTACAGATCACCAACCCCTGACCCTTGCAGTATCCGAAAAAAAAACACTAAGGAAAGACCAAGAGATGGAAAGCATTCATTGAAGAACATAATGCTAAGATATATTACAAACCAGGGAAAGAAAACTATGGGGCAGATGCATTGTCGCGTCACAACATCAATGCCCTGCAAAACGAGCCCAAATCTGACGTAGCTACCATTCATAGCGAGCAACCGCTCACTTATACAATTGGAACAATTGACAAACCCATAATTGTTTCAGAAACCAAATTATTTTTAAAGATGCGCGTTATGCCTAAAATCTGAAAATCATTATGTTCGGTAGTCAAATTCGCCAAATAATACAGTTTACCGATAAGAGTGACTTAATAAAAACTATAAGTCTCACTATTGATCCCGACGTTGTAAACGCAATTCACTGCGAATTACCCACTTTAGCCGCTATACAACATGAGCTAGAATCACTATTCCCATCAACAAAATTTTGGTATTGCAAAAAAGTCGTAGAAGAACACAACCGCGCGCACAGGGCAGCGCAAGAAAATATTAAGCAAATCCTTCGGGATTATTATTTTCCTAATATGACGAAAATATCCAATTAGGTAGTGATAAATTGCAAAGTATGCACTAAGGGAAAATACGATAGGCACCCAAAGGGGAAGGAACTTGGAACCGAAAAACACTGTAAGGAAGCCACTGGCCGGGTTACAAATCTCGGTCTCGCCAGGTTCAGTCAGCCTACAAGACATTTGTTAGTTGCTGGAGTAGAGGGTTTAGGGAGAGGGGAAGTGTTACAAAATATCACTACTCTGCCTTCGGTCCGTCTGGCGGAAAGGCCTCCGCATATCCGGAACGACCGAGCCGACCTTCAGTGGTCGATGGATATGGATAGCGCAGCGGACCCTGCCAGAGTCCGTCTCGGCCCACACACAAACTACCGTTGGGAAAGTACCTTGAGCGACGTAACGAAGCCTCGTCTCTCTCGATACCCTGTACTTTAGGTTAGGAAAGGGTCTCTCGATACTACGCTTTAAGTTAGAAAGGGTTAGGTCGAGCGACGTTAATAAAAGATGACAACGCCACCATCGGTCGGTGATGCTATTTAGAGAACTGTGTTATCTAATTAGGATTTTAGCATATAATTCCATTATCTATTGTATGTATAATCTACTGAATAATGAGGAAGACACTCGTTTTGTCGACCATTAATAAATAAATAAATTAGCAACTTCTTCACGAATATTATTTTATTCACTTAATCTTATCCTTATAATTGTTCAACACCACCCTACTGTTTCCTTACGATAAAACTTAGCCGCACTGCCTGAAACCCTAGCGCTCCGCTACATATTTTTGGGGTTATGTTCCCGCTCTGTTACTTCGACACACGTCTACTTACTGTGAGGGCCTCCGAAAAAGTGCAGATACGCTCGCTAGCGAGCCTTGGCCGCTCAACTTCGCCGCGAGTTTTCGCAGTTTCGCTTCGTAGCTTTCGCTCTTCGTCGCCGTATTGAAGCTGCGCTCTTGAGAGCGGTGTTGAGTAACCGATCAGCAACGCACGGTTGCTGCGGCGGCCGGCGGTTAAGTTCAAATTCAAATCTATTCTATTCTATTCCTTATTTGAACGAGAAAGAAGGGCTATCTTCGGCATGCCGAAGATCTAATACCCTTGCAGACCCAACCTTTTAATGCCGAGAAAATGGTTAAGGCCGAGTTTGGTCAAGGTATATTGATAAACAAAAAATATATTAATCAAAAACCGATGTAAATAAGATTTTGAAAAAATTAAGGGAGCATAGTGAAATCTTTAAATGCCGTGTTTAATCGAAAAATCATGAAAAACAAAAATTCTCCATACTAAATTAATTTTCGACCGATCGTTCCTATGGCAGCTATATGATATAGTGGTCCGATCTTAATAGGATTTTGCATATATATGAGGAACTTAGTAAAACTAATAAATGCCGAGTTTGGTCAAGATATCTTGACAAACAAAATGTTTTTTCATACAAGAACTTAATTTTCGACCGATCGTTCCTATGACAGCTATATGATATAGTGGTCCGATCTTAATAGGATTTTGCATATATATGAGGAACTTAGTAAAACTAATAAATGCCGAGTTTGGTCAAGATATCTTGACAAACAAAATGTTTTTTCATACAAAAACTTAATTTTCGACCGATCGTTCCTATGGCGGCTATATGATATAGTGGTCCGATCTTAATAGAATTTTGCATATATATGAGGAGCATAGTAAAACTAATAAATGTCGAGTTTGGTCAAGATATCTTGATAAACAAAAGGTTTTTTCATACAAAAACTTAATTTTCGACCGAACAAGTTTTTAAATTGTAAAAACATGGCGAAATTAACAAAAGACATCAATTGGTACATAAGGCAACAGAGTCCTTACAAACCAATTATTAAATAAAAAAAAAAAAAAAAAAAAAAAAAAAATTTTCGACCGATCGTTCCTATGGCAGCTATATGATATAGTGGTCCGATCCAGCTGGTTTTGACATATGTGCTGCGTGCAACAGAAATAGGGACTTCTGCAAAGTTTCATTAAGATAGCTTTAAAACTGAGGGACTAGTTCCTCGGCTGTTGATGCTGATCAGGAATATATATACTTTATGGGGTCGGAGATGTCTCCTTCTATGCGTTACACATTTCACGACAAAATTATAATACCCTCTGCAAGGGTATAATAAATGTTTAATAATTCTGATGTTAGAAACGGCTCCTTGCCTTCTTTACTACTTATACTGACAAATCAATGACAATATTAATTCTAACGGCTCCTTGCCTTTCCTACTACTAATACTTATACTACTTAAAACGAACAAAACAATAAAACTACAAATCTAACGGCTCCTTGCCTTTCTTACTATTAATACTTATGCTAATTAAAATTAAAAAAACAATCAGATTGCAGATCCACCCAGGGATCGGAACATCCACCTAGGAGAGTAACCACGGCGCTCGCGGGGCGAACGCGGCACACGTAGCTGCGGATCTTTGAGCGCCTCGGGCTCCGGGCGGGACTTTTTGGGATTCGATACCGCTATCCTCTCGACACTGGGGTGCCGTTGGCTCCCACTTCGGCGACGCTTATCTCGGGTGGCTGTCTGACGACGGTGGCGGTTCCGCCGGCGTTTTCCGCCAGGACCTTCTCCTGTGTAGTATGTGCATATATCGAGGGTACACTGTACCAAGAACTCAGCATAAATATAACAGCAACACTTTGCGCCGGGCGCGTATTTGGCAGGGATTTCTAGCGTCGAAAAGAAACAACATTCGATTCGATGTACGATACGACACGATTCAATTCGCTACGTACGATTGGCTGAAATCTTTATTATCTTTCATTATTTAATGATCTACATATATTTAACAAGTTTATGAGACTTACATTCGTGCTCCGCACGCGCTTATCTTCTCTTACACTTCTGCTCAGCTGCAAGCACAAAACGAAAGTGAACCTCGACGAAAAGGCAAATTGTGCAGCTGCGTGATATCGACTTCTGTATGTACAAACTAATTCTAACGGTGCACTTCCAGCGTAAGAAGTGAGCGCCGCTTACAGAAAAATGCGATGCCCAGTAGGACTTAGTGACAATAGACATTTTCACTTCGCCCCGTAACAAAACCAATTCAAGTGAGCGTGAAATATGATCACCCACTTATGAGCTACGCTAAGTCATCACTCCCACGCTGACCGCCAATAACATATATATATATGCACATAAGACTCTCTTGCTCTCTGATAAGACGTATATATATATGCAGCCGCTCCGCTGCTAGCGTAACCGGCAGCGCAGCTACGCGGCTTTAGCCTAAGCACTTATGTACATAGGCTAAGAGTACCATAAGAATATATTGAATAAAACATTAAAAAAACTAAAGTCAAACGGCACAGACGTGCCAGTGTATTTAATGCTTAATGCTCTAACTATTGACATACCACATGGCGACCGTGACTCGGTCTGAGTCTCGCACGCATGGAAGCTGCTGATCAACATCAACTGTAACGGCAACTACAAGAGTAGCAGCAATACCAGCAGCGGATCCATCGACAACCAACAACAATTTTTGGAAAAACGGAACGAAAACTGAACGCAGTAAGTAGAGTGGTATGTGTGGCAGAAGAGGCGGCGTAGTAAAAAAAAAATCAGCCAATTGAAAATGGCACCGTGGGAAAAAATCTTTGAAAAAGTTTCAATAGATAATTTAAAAATTATGGGCAATAAAATATTGACACATTGAGAGTAGCGCTACTCAACCCGGTGACCACATTAACAAATGTTAAAGAGAAAGAAGCTATATTGTCTACACTACATGATGATCCAGTACAAGGAGGTCATACAGGCATTGCAAAAACCTTGGCCAGGGTCAAAAGACATTATTACTGGAAAGGTATGACTCGTGATATAACAGAGTACATCCAGAAATGTCAGAAATGTCAAAAAGCAAAAACAACAACAAATATTTAGACCCCTTTAACAATTACTGAAACCCCGATGAAGGCTTTTGACAGAGTGATAGTGGATACAATTGGTCCACTACCAAAATCAGAGCAAGGCAATGAATATGCAGTCACGCTCATATGTGACTTGACTAAATATTTAGTTTGTATACCTGTCGCAAATAAAAGCGCAGCAACAGTAGCAACAGCAATATTTGAATCTTATATTCTCAAGTACGGTCCAATGAAGACGTTCATTTCGGACATGGGAACGGAATATAAGAATTCAATTATAAATGATTTGTGCAAATATTTAAAAATAAAGAATATAACATCAACCGCACATCATCATCAAACTGTTGGAACAATTGAAAGAAGCCACAGAACATTTAACGAATATATACGATCCTATATATCAGTAAATAAAACTGATTGGGACGTATGGCTTCAATATTTTGTTTGTTGCTTCAATACAACCCCCTCTATGGCACATAATTATTGTCCATATGAGTTAGTATTTGGTAAGACTAATAATCTACCAAAGTATTTTAACAGCATAAATAATATAGAACCTATATATAACATAGACGACTACGCTAAAGAAAGTAGGTATAGATTAGAAGTAGCATACAAAAGAGCAAAAAATATGCTCAAATTAAATAAACAGAAAAATAAGAAATTATATGATTTAAAAACTAGGAACACAACTCTATCAATAGGAGATAAAGTTTTACTAAGAAATGAAGTAGGCCATAAGCTAGATTTTAAATACACAGGGCCCTATAGAATTGAAAAAATAGAAAATAATGATAATATAGTTATTTCCGGAAATAAGAGTAAAAAACAAACAGTTCATAAAGATAGGTTAAAAATTTTTAATTCATAACAGACACAAAAAAAAAAAATGAATTACCCAAAGTATGCAAAAATATATATATATAAAAAAAAAAAAAGAAAAATATTTTAAAATACCTTAAATACATTATAAATACATTACAATTATATTAAATCAAAAAATTTATATACAATAAATTTAAGTAAAATAACTCCACTTAGTTACGTTATTTTTCAAAAGGAGGGAGGTGTAGTATGTGCATATATCGAGGGTACACTGTACCAAGAACTCAGCATAAATATAACAGCAACACTTTGTTGCATTAAATAAACAAAACCAATTCAAGTGAGCGTGAAATATGATCACCCACTTATGAGCTACGCTAAGTCAGCATTTCCACGCTGACCGCCAATAACATACATATATATGCACATAAGACTCTCTTGCTCTCTGATAAGACATATACATATATGCAGCCGCTCCGCTGCTAGCGTAACCGGCAGCGCAGCTACGCGGCTTTAGCCTAAGCACTTATGTACATAGGCTAAGAGTACCATAAGAATATATTGAATAAAACATTCAAAAAACTAAAGTCAAACGGCACAGACGTGCCAGTGTATTTAATGCTTAATGCTCTAACTATTGACATACCACATGGCGACCGTGACTCGGTCTGAGTCTCGCACGCATGGAAGCTGCTGATCAACATCAACTGTAACGGCAACTACAAGAGTAGCAGCAATATCAGCAGCGGATCCATCGACAACCAACAACAATTTTTGTCAAAAACGGAACGAAAACTGAACGCAGTAAGTAGAGTGGTATGTGTGGCAGAAGAGGCGGCGTAGTAAAACGCCTGAGAGCCCGAAAGGCAAAACTGCTTAAACTGTTAAATGCCAACGAGAATTTGCCGTGGAGCACAAACGTGAAATTACACGCGGAGCTCGATCACATCAAATCGTTGCTAACAGAAAAGAAAAAGCAAGAGCCGATGCACACAACCACCTACACTGCAATACAAAATATAAGCAAAATACTAATCAAAACTTAACCACCCCGATCGAAGGAAATACCAACATTAAGGAAGACATGCCCAAACGACTGCGAGGGACCTTTATACAATAATTAATTGAATACACCTGTGCAGCCTGCACCGGTGCCCCAACTCAGAGTAGCAGCCTGGCAGCCAGCACCGGCCTCGTCTAGCCAAAAACCGAAGCGCTTCTAAGAGCGCCCACCGATAACAAAATTTTTTTTTTTAAAGCACTGCGTTGCATAAAATTTAATTTTAAAATTTAAAATTGAGCGGAATAACATCTGTCCAATTAGAGTGCGGCCTGTAAAGCCACACAAACACTAGGCAGGAAATTATGTAAAAAAAATATAAATTAATTAATTTCAACATTAACTAAAAATATATACAGCAGTATAAAAAAAAAAAAAAAAATTAATTAAATTACATATGTCAATAGAAACAAACAAAATAAGTAAATCTGAAGAAATATTTAAAAATTTTGACAAAATGGGCATCGTAGACGTAAAAACTGTAAACTCGACAGCTAACGTAATAAACAAAGTTGAAGTCGAAAACACCGATCTAAAACTAATAACAATACTTATTGTTATAATTTTTATTATAATACTAGCACATCTATTATACAAATTGTATAAGTACCATAATAGATGCATTGAGAAGCGATATCAAAGCCAGGCAAACGACCTGGATAAAATTTAAAATAAAATTACTAGTAATCAGCAACAAAGATTGCTTAAAAACATTATAAAAAAAAATAATTAATTAAAAATATATAACTATTTGATTGAAGATTTATATATGTTTTTGCACATTTTAATAATTTATTTTAAAATGAAATGGAATGGCAAAACATTAATGCCGAATTAATTAAAATAAAAGAAAACTTTGATAAATCATACAAGTGTTTAGCACAAAATAGGAACATTTCAAACGAGACTATAAGTAGACACGCAGCAATACTAGTTGCATGTTTTAACCACGCTCGTTCCCTAATACACGACAATAAAGAAAAGTTAAATAATTAGCATTGGTCGTATGTATCAAGATTTTTGCATAGATTAAAAACAAACCTGAATAGCATTAAATCAAAATATTCGCTAGACATAACTATACCTTCGATTTTGAATACTCCAGTATTAGTCGACGAAGAAACAAACACAGACTTAGAGACAGTAAGCGAATCTGAAATCGCAAGCGGTTCAGATAAGCATATAAAAGAAGAAGATCTAAGCGATCTTACGATACCAGCGGTAATCACACCAGTCGAACTATCTTAGTCTGAACCAGTCTATTACTGAAGTAAAAACTCTAAATATGGCCATGTCACAAGTAGAATTTCTTAAGCTAGCCTCTTCACTCATACCTGAGTTTAGTGGAAAGTCTGAGAATCTACAAAGTTTCATTGATGCTCTTAATTTAGTGGATTCACTAAAAGGAACACATGAAACTACAGCTGCCAGCCTAATAAAAACTAGACTCAAAGGCCATGTTCGAAACTTAATCAATACTGAACAAACAATAGTGTCCATAATAGACAAACTAAAAAGCGGTATAAAAGGCGAATCAGCTAAAGCATTATCCGCTTAATTGTTCAATCTGCAGCAAAAGCAAAAGACAGCAAGTCAATATATTCAAGAAGTTGAACAGTTGACAAGGGCTTTGCAATCAGCACATATGATTAACGGTGTATCGCAAGAATATGCCGAAGAACTGAGCCTACAAGTTGCTGTAAAATCAATCATAGCAAACAGCACAATTGACGAAGTTAGGTCTGTAATGAAATCATGAAATTTCAATACAATGAGTGAGATTACAACTGTGTTCGTCGATAGTTGCACAGACGCAGTAGGACACCCAAATACAGTCCTATATGCTGCGCAGCAACAAAGATATAGACCTAACCGAGGGTATAACCGCGGAAACTACCGTGGAAATTACCAAAATAATAGTAATAGAAATAATAATAATAATAATTATAATAATGATGGCAACAACAGAAATAGAGGCCAATATAGAGGAAACTCTAGAGGCCGTGGTAACTCAAACAGAGGCCACAATAATAATAATGGCAATAACAATAATGTGAGAACTGCCCATAATGCTTCGGGAAACTCACAACAGCCCTTAGGTACACAGCAATAGACAATAAAAAGGTTCATTCGATTAATCTTAGTGTAAATATATTCGTAACAGTCACAAACGTAGCTACAGGCAAGAAATTAATATTTTTGATAGATACTGGTGCAGACATATCTCTTTTAAAAGACAAATCGGACACTTTTAATGATATAAACATGGATAACAAAATAAATATTCAGGGAATCAATTAAGGATTAATTCAATCTAAAGGACTGACATCCTTAGAAATACAAACAACTAAATATATAATTCCACACAACTTCCATATTGTCGAATCAACTTTTTCTATACCGTGTGATGGAATTTTAGGAATAGATTTTATTAAAAAATATAATTGTCAACTAGATTTTACACCTTCAAAAGATCTGCTCATAATAAGACCAGACAATCTAAACTATCCTATATATGTTCTCATTAATTACAGCTCTGGTAACAATACAATAGTGTTACCAGCAATATCCGAAGTTGTCCGAAAAAATGAGTTTACTTCAAATGAAGATAGCATTTTAATTCCGAACCAGGAAATTCAACCTGGTATATATGCAGCAAACACAGTCGTAACAACTGCAAATGCATTCGTCCGTTTACTAAATATAACTAGTACCGATCAAATGATTAATATAAATAAGTTGAATTATGAACCATTAGCAAATTGTGATATATCCGAAATAAATAATGAAACTAGAACGAGCGATGTTATGTGAAAGTTAACTAAAAATTTTCCAAAACTATTTAATAAAGAATTAAAAGAACTTTGTTGTAAATACACAGACATATTCGGACTTGATACCGAATCAATAACAACCAATAATTTTTATAAGCAGAAACTAAGATTAAAAGATGATGAACATATATATATAAAAAATTATAGAATCCTCATAGTCAAAAAGACGAAATTCAAGATCAAGTTGATAAACTAATTAAATATAGAATAGTTGAACCTTCAGCCCTTAGAATACAACAGTCCACTGTTACTAGTACCAAAGAAATCCATAGATAACGAAAAGAAAAAATGGCGATTAGTAATTGACTATCGCCAAATTAATAAAAAATTACTATCCGATAAATTTCCACTTCCTAGGATCGATGATATCTTAGATCAACTAGGTAGCGCAAAATATTTCTCTTGCCTTGACTTAATGTCAGGATTCCATCAGATTGAGCTAGACGAAAACTCTAGAGATATAACATCCTTTTCAACGAGCAATGGCTCTTATCGCTTCACGCGATTGCCATTTGGTTTGAAAATAGCGCCAAATTCATTCCAAAGAATGATGACTATTGCATTCTCTGGACTTGAACCATCACAAGCATTCCTTTATATGGATGACTTAATAGTAATCGGTTGTTCTGAAAAGCACGTGCTTAACAATTTAATTAGTGTTTTTGACATGTGTAGGAAACACAACTTGAAGCTACATCCTGAAAAATGTTAATTTTTCATGCATGAAGTCACATTTTTGGGACACAAATGCACAGATAAGGGAATCTTGCCAGATGACAAAAAGTTTGATGTCATATTAAATTATCCAGTTCCACATGACTCTGATAGCTCTAGACGTTTTATAGCATTTTGTAATTACTACAGACGATTCATCAAAAATTTTGCCGATTATTCTAGGCTATAACAAGATTAAATAAAAAGAATGTTCCATTTGAATGGACTGATGAATGTCAAAATGCTTTTGAATATCTTAAAGCTCAATTAATAAAGCCTACTCTGTTACAATATCCAGATTTTACAAAAGAATTTTGTATAATCACAGATGCTAGTAAGCAAGCCTGTGGTGCAGTGCTAACACAAGCCCACAATGGAACTCAACTTCCGGTAGCTTACGCATCTAGAGCATTTACCAGAGGAGAAAGCAACAAGAGTACAAGAGTTAACAGCTATTTATTGGGCAATCACCAAATTCAGACCCTATATCTACGGAACTCATTTCATAGTAAAAACAGACCATAGACCACTAACATTTTTGTTTTCAATGACAAGCCCCAGTTCTAAATAAACGCGTTTGAGACTCGAATTAAAGTAGTATAATTTTACAGTAGAGTACCTAAGAGGCACAGATAATTTTGTAGCCGATGCATTGTCACGGATAACAATATCTGAACTAAAAGAAATACAAAATAAAATCCTGAAAGTCACTACCAGGTATCAATGTAGACAAAAATTCTGCGCAGAAAATAATAAAGTAGAGATGCCAAAACAGTCTAAAGAAACAGTTTCTCAGCCCAACGTATACGAAGTCATTAATAATGATGAAGTACGTAAAGTAGTGACCTTGCATATAAAAGATATGCTATGATTCTTTAAACATGGTACGAAAATTATAGCAAGAATTGATATTGGACATTTATATACTAATAATGGAAATATTGACTTAGGACAACTATTTCCAAGGCTCGAAAAAGAAGCCGGTATATTAAAAATCAGCCAATTGAAAATGGCACCGTGGGAAAATATCTTTGAAAAAGTTTCAATAGATAATTTAAAAATTATGGGCAATAAAATATTGACACATTGAGAGTAGCGCTACTCAACCCGGTGACCACATTAACAAATGTTAAAGAGAAAGAATCTATATTGTCTACACTACATGATGATCCAGTACAAGGAGGTCATACAGGCATTGCAAAAACCTTGGCCAGGGTCAAAAGACATTATTACTGGAAAGGTATGACTCGTGATATAACAGAGTACATCCAGAAATGTCAGAAATGTCAAAAAGCAAAAACAACAACAAATATTTAGACCCCTTTAACAATTACTGAAACCCCGATGAAGGCTTTTGACAGAGTGATAGTGGATACAATTGGTCCACTACCAAAATCAGAGCAAGGCAATGAATATGCAGTCACGCTCATATGTGACTTGACTAAATATTTAGTTTGTATACCTGTCGCAAATAAAAGCGCAGCAACAGTAGCAACAGCAATATTTGAATCTTATATTCTCAAGTACGGTCCAATGAAGACGTTCATTTCGGACATGGGAACGGAATATAAGAATTCAATTATAAATGATTTGTGCAAATATTTAAAAATAAAGAATATAACATCAACCGCACATCATCATCAAACTGTTGGAACAATTGAAAGAAGCCACAGAACATTTAACGAATATATACGATCCTATATATCAGTAAATAAAACTGATTGGGACGTATGGCTTCAATATTTTGTTTGTTGCTTCAATACAACCCCCTCTATGGCACATAATTATTGTCCATATGAGTTAGTATTTGGTAAGACTAATAATCTACCAAAGTATTTTAACAGCATAAATAATATAGAACCTATATATAACATAGACGACTACGCTAAAGAAAGTAGGTATAGATAAGAAGTAGCATACAAAAGAGCAAGAAATATGCTCGAATTAAATAAACAGAAAAATAAGAAATTATATGATTTTAAAACTAGGAACATAACTCTATCAATAGGAGATAAAGTTTTACTAAGAAATGAAGTAGGCCATAAGCTAGATTTTAAATACACAGGGCCCTATAGAATTGAAAAAATAGAAAATAATGATAATATAGTTATTTCCGGAAATAAGAGTAAAAAACAAACAGTTCATAAAGATATATAAAGATAACAGATACAAAAAAAAAAAAATTAATTACCCAAAGTATGCAAAAATATATATATATAAAAAAAAAAAAAAAAATATATATTTTAAAATACCTTAAATACATTATAAATACATTACAATTATATTAAATCAAAAATGTATATACAATAAATTTAAGTAAAATAACTCCACTTAGTTACGTTATTTTTCAAAAGGAGGGAGGTGTAGTATGTGCATATATCGAGGGTACACTGTACCAAGAACTCAGCATAAATATAACAGCAACACTTTGTTGCATTAAATAAACAAAACCAATTCAAGTGAGCGTGAAATATGATCACCCACATATGAGCTACGCTAAGTCAGCATTTCCACGCTGACCGCCAATAACATACATATATATGCACATAAGACTCTCTTGCTCTCTGATAAGACATATACATATATGCAGCCGCTCCGCTGCTAGCGTAACCGGCAGCGCAGCTACGCGGCTTTAGCCTAAGCACTTATGTACATAGGCTAAGAGTACCATAAGAATATATTGAATAAAACATTCAAACAACTAAAGTCAAACGGCACAGACGTGCCAGTGTATTTAATGCTTAATGCTCTAACTTTTGACATACCACACCTGTATTCGCTTTCTCACGCTTTGAAAGGCCAGGACGGGATGCACCACCCACCTCGGGGATCGTTGGCAGGTAGCGCCGAGGGAAGCGGCTATTCGGGTCTACCTCCAAACGATGGGTGGCGAGGCGGTGGCGGAATAACGGTCCCTCGTGATCGTCTTCCGTTACGGGTTCATGAGTCGCCGTGGGCTCCGGCGTCGGTTGGCTCCTTTTCTCTGCAGTGTCCAATTCGCGGCGGAGTTGGTCGGGTTCTTCGCCGGGTGCTGGGGTGTCGCATTCTACCCCCGACGGCGACGACTCGACTTCTGGGGCCGACGGTGGAATTCCCACTCCTGCCGACTCCATCGATCTAGACTCTAGCATTGGTGGCGTGTGCTCGCCCCTCCCAGGGAACTCGGATGCGAAGCTCTTCGAAGTTGAGAACACAAGAGACAACAGCACGGTAAAAATGATGCTTCGCTGTCTTCACTGCTGCTTCCCAAAGGCCGCCAAAATGCGGTGAATAAGGAGGTATAAATTTCCAATCAATGGAATCAGCCATGCAAAATTTATGCACTGAATCAATATGATTGCGACTTATGAATAGACGCTTGAGATCCAAAAGCTCGTTCTTGGCGCCGACAAAGTTGGTAGCGTTATCCGACCATATCTGAGATGGCCTGCCTCAAGTCGATATAAACCTCTTAAGAGCATTCAAAAATGAAGCCGTCGACGGATCCTTGACCAGCTCCTGGTGAACCGCTTTACAGACAGACGAAGACAGCCATGTAACATTTGACTGGAGCTTTATTTCGTACGTCTGGCTTATAGAAAAATGGTCCACAATAGCCAACGCCAGAGACATCAAAGGCTCGGCAAGCAGTCAAACGTTCTTTGGGAAGATCAGCCATTATATGCTCTACTAATCGAGGCTTGGCACGAAAGCATCTTCCTTCCACCGATTGGCCAATACTGTAACCGAATGTGATCATGAAGTGCCCGTGGACCAGCGTGTAAGTTCCGATTGTGAAACCATGTTATGAGTGAATCTGTGATGGTATGGTGGCGCGCGAGAATTATTGGGTGGCGAGCTTCGAAATCCAGCGAAGAGTTTTTCAAGCGCCCATCAACTCTTAGAATGTCGAATTCATCCAAAAAGGGGTTAAGTGATGCGATACGACTGGACGGTTTAACAGCTCTTCTCGATCGCAATGAATTGGGTCCCATGTTGTATATCACACACTGTTAGTCCAGGATGCCTGCTTCTGTGTATGAATTTATAAATATATCCGAATATGCGCTGCATTGTATCAAATGAGTTGAAGTATTTACAAGTGGCAGTTATATCAACGAAGGGAGATGACGCAATAAGGACCCTTTTTCTAAGCTCGAGTTCTGTCTCCAGTGTTGTAACGCGTACCCAGCGATACATTTTTCCAATGTCCTCTGTTAGGGCGGCCGCGAAATTACGAAAGCGAAGAAGGATGTGAATCAATGAGCTTTGAATAACAGGGCCAGCCATCAATAGTTTATTTGATGAATATCCTGATGAAGTAGCCGAGGACCCGGTAAACGACTCGCAACTTTGTCGTTGAACTGTCTTCTTTAAAGACACAGTGATGAGGGAAGATGTATTGACAAAGTCCTTTAGACTCTGGAGCGACGGGCGACATATGACCATGATCCAAGTATTCCGTTAGAAAGTTTGAATATTGAATCTTCAGGTCTGGACGATTTAGTAGTTTGCGTTCCAGGGTCAGGAACCGACGAAAGGTATGTTGTACGACGTCCCCAGCCATTCCAAACTTCGCTTGAAGGGTAAACGAACTGAGTATTGGCCACTAGGCAGTCTGATATGAGTCTTTACGAAATGTTCTTCACAAATATTTTCTTCCTTTGAAGTGGTAGGTGTAATTTCCAAGCAGGATTCTATCTCCCAAAATCGGCGCACCAATTCATCAGTACGTTCTTCAGCGCTTGACTCGAGTTTGCCCGCAGTATGCTTTGCCATTAATGTGGAACCAACCAGGCGCGGTCCGCCTCCAGCAAGTCCTCGCGTTAAGGTTTAGAAAATGACGGATCTGCAAGTTTTATGTTATCGGGAATGTTTCAATACGTCGTGTTGATAGTGAAACTGGGTAGACTATCAGTCGCTAACAGAGCTGTGAGGCATGTTGAGTATTCAGAGACTTAAGACTGTATTGTGATAGTGACCGTATTTCCTTCTGTTTCAAAACGAGAATCTCCTAGACCAGAGACAATGGCTGAGGACTTGTGCTTCTTGAGCTGAAGCTGTTGAGCAACGCGCGACGTTATAAGGTGAAGCTGAGAACCTGAATCCAAAAGGGCGCGACCTAGTATCAAAGTGCCGGAGCGATTTTTGACAAAGATCATAGCTGTAGCCAAGACAACAACATCACTTTAATCACAGAATTATTTAAATGGAGCAGGGAATGATGTTTCGCCGCGCATGTCCGACAGGATCCAGAGCTGCATGATTGCAATTGATGGCCTTTCTTTAGGCGATTCAAGCATAATGCAAGTCGTTTTGCCTCCCTAAGCCGAGACAGGGGTAAATTTCCAAACAACAGAACAATTATATATACTATGACCAGGGCTGTCACAAGAAACGCATCCAGGCGCATCGTGGTTAGTGGCGTTAAAAGACGATCTACTTGTGTTAATTGCTCTAGTTTTTCCCATCTGATGGCTAGGGGCATAGCTTGCCATAGCAAAATTTACAGTTTCCATTGATCGACATCTCTGCTCCAGAAACGTAGCCATATGCTCCCACGATGGTATTAAGTTGGCGAACGACGAATCCTCTAGCCTTTCTTCCCATTTGGCTTGTGATGTTGGGTCCAGCTTTTGTAAAATAATCTGCACAATGATGCATCCAGCGATTTGTTCGGAGTTGCCCATGTTATTTAACGCGCGAATATGTGCGTTGAATTGGTCGGATAACTCCCTTAGGGACACGGCCGATCCACCTGCCACCCTCTTGAGCCCCAATATCTCAAGTATGTTTGCCTGAAAAACCGTCTATTATTAAACCTTTTCTCCAATAAATTAAGTGCTATGGCATAATTATCGTTTGTTATTTCCAATGATCGAATCGCGTCCAGCGCTGAATCCTTCAGGCACGATCGAAGATGCTGCAGCTTTTCGATGTCTGCTAGATCAGGATGATCTTCTATGACGGTTGTGAACATAGAATAAAAGCAGGGTAATATTGAGACAGGTTTCGCAATTTCACTCCGACCCGAAATTTCCATAGAAATTGCTAACTCGTCGAAGTCCTCACACAATTGGTTACCGATTTCATCAAAGTCTAGTTCTTCGAGGCTAGTGTGAGTAATATCAAATGAGGTCTGAAGCCGCTCGATTTGCTTCAGCCTAACACTAAGACCGCCCTCATCAATTGCACTAAGTGGCGAATTAGTTATAGCATTTCGAAGTGTTTGTAAACTGTCATAAATTGAAATGGCTTTGCGCTTCAGAAAAGTCACCCTGTTTGCAGAGTGCACTGCCCTTCGGCGAACACAAGTGTCAAGCTATGTAACGAAGCAACGGCAATAGCTTTTACATAAGTACCGCACGAATGAGCAAAGCGACCGAAAGAGTAGGCAAAGCGACGGCGATCGCTTATAAGTATGTATATAAAGTGCACAAAACGAAATGCCAGGTGGTGTCTTTTAAGATTATTGCTTTAATGTAAAGCAAATAATCTTACAACAACAAAAATCATGTCGGGGTCACCAAAATGTTGCGCTACTGAGCTTTTTCAATAGCTTTCACAAGTAGATATAATTAATGTTTTATTTCTTGTGTTCCAATTTGTTTTTATATTTCTTAAAGTTACGAAAAGTAGGCAGACCCGAATTGGTCTGTGCTTATTATTTAGGAACAATAGTTTTATATAGGCAAGCGAACCCGAATTAGTACGTGCCAATTTTAGCGAAGCGATAATTATTATTTATAATTTTGATTAATGCAAGTGGCCGATGTGTACCAAATGCATGAAGCGAACGAACTTAATCGAGGCCTTCGCATAAGTAAAGCTAGGGCAATAAAACGATCGTTACAGCGAAGAGCGGCAGCTCTATGTAAATGAATTCTTAAGAGCGAAATTTAGGCAATTGCTTTGCAGAGTGATTATTATAAGATAAAATTAAGATGCTGCTCTCATCAGTTGCGAGGTCGCTCCAGTTGTTTTGGCTGCGTAGCCAGACATTCTCCCCCCGTTGGAAGGCATGGGCTTTCCACAGATTCCCTGATGGGCAATAGGCACAGCTTATTTGCAGCTCTTCTCGTTTCTCCTGTTGCGGTGCGCAAAATGGCTACGCGAGCGACTCCATCCTTTCCCACGATTAACTCCGTGATTCTCGCCAGTGGCCACCTTAGAGGCGGCAGATTTTCATCCTTTACGAGGACTATGTCTTTGACGCATAGGCCTGGTTTCGGAGTATGCCATTTGGAGCGCTGCTGAAGCAGTATTAAGTATTCTTCACGACAGCGAGACCAAAACATTTGTTGGAGGTATTTTACGCGTTGCCAACCATCCAGACGATTGAATTGAAGGTGCGTCACATCAGGCTCAACGAACGATGACCTGGTTCCACTAATCAAGAAATGAGCTGGAGTGAGCACATCTAGATCTGCTGGATCTTCTGAAAGAGGAAACAATGGCCTGGAATTAATTATCGATGCTATATGGCAGACTAGGGTGCAAAACTCTTCGAAGTTGAGAACACAAGATCCAACAGCACGATAAAAATGATGCTTCACTGTCTTCACTGCTGCTTCCCAAAGGCCGCCAAAATGCAGTGAATAAGGAGGTATAAATTTCCAATCAATGGAATCAGCCATGCAAAATTTTTGCACTGAATCAATATGATTGCGACTTATGAAAAGACGCTTGAGATCCAAAAGCTCGTTCTTGGCGCCGACAAAGTTGGTAGCGTTATCCGACCATATCTGAGATGGCCTGCCTCAAGTCGATATAAACCTATTAAGAGCATTCAAAAATGAAGCCGTCGACAGATCCTTGACCAGCTCCTGGTGAACCGCTTTAGTTGCGAAGCAGACGAAGACAGCCATGTAACATTTGACTGGAGCTTTATTTCGTACGTCTGGCTTATAGAAAAATGGTCCACAATAGCCAACGCCAGAGACTTCAAAGGCTCGGCAAGCAGTCAAACGTTCTTTGGGCAGATCAGCCATTATATGCTCTACTAATCGAGGCTTGGCACGAAAGCATCTTCCTTCCACCGATTGGCCAATACTGTAACCGAATGTGAGCATGAAGTGCCCGTGGACCAGCGTGTAAGTTCCGATTGTGAAACCATGTTATGAGTGAATCTGTGATGGTATGGTGGCGCGCGATAATTATTGGATGGCGAGCTTCGAAATCCAGCGAAGAGTTTTTCAAGCGCCCATCAACTCTAAGAATGTCGAATTCATCCAAAAAGGGGTTAAGTGATGCGATACGTCTGGACGGTTTAACAGCTCTTCTCGATCGCAATGAATTGGGTCCCATGTTGTATATCACACACTGTTAGTCAAGGATGCCTGCTTCTGTGTATGAATTTATAAATATATCCGAATATGCGCTGCATTGTATCAAATGAGTTGAAGTATTTACAAGTGGCAGTTATATCAACGAAGGGAGATGACGCAATACGGACCCTTTTTCTAAGCTCGAGTTCTGTCTCCAGTGTGTAGTAGCCGAGTGGGAACAGTTCTTGATTGTTAGAAACTTTATTTGCTACCCTCGCACTTAGCTCACACACTTTTGCATATTCCTTTTGATGTCTGATTTGGCACGTAGGCAGATCATACGATTAAACTGAGGAGCGATCGCGAAAGCTTTTATCACCGTTACAGTTAGGTCTATAAAAGGAGCGGGCGACCGCGAGCGACAGTCTTCAGTTCAGATTGGAAGCGAAAAGACGTACTTCGTCAAGAAGATTAAACAGTGAAAAACGAAGTCTAAAGTTAAAATAAGTAATAAAAATAATAGAAAGCGTATTGAAGCAGACGTGCAAGTGGAAAAGTATTGTAAAATCTAAGTAGTGAAAGATATTGAAACAGGTGATTTTATATTAGCCTGGTATCAATGGATTGGTGTTTGACCCTTGTTTAATTTTACAGCCTCGTGGCAGGGGTGCTGCCGCAAGCGCTGGTCCGATTTTCACCAATCTCTTAATGCATATATATTGGCGCGGAGACAAGGGTAGTAAATCTACTCCAAGGAGATTTCGGAACCGTGCTCCAGTGCCACATTCGAGACTGCTCGTTGATGATCATCAAATGTGTCTGGCGTTAAGTGACTTATATAAATGGATACCAAAGTCACAAGTTTATTCAGATCCACAAGAAATTATGACTTGAAATCTGTGTTGCGTAGTGTAATTGATTATTTATTCTCCTTTGTGCTACCTTCGTCGCTCTTATTGAGCGAATGAGAATTAGAATTGACAAAGAGTAAATCGCACGAACAAGCTGAAAGATAAAAGCAACTACAATTAGTAAAACAGAAGCATCTGAACGAAATTCGAAGCACGCATCCATACATACATCACATTAAGCTTAAATTTTTGACATTGCGATCAGCGGATGTCTACCTAATCTATTCCCATTGATCGAAGCTAAAGTAAATTTAAGCAACTAAACAAACATGGAACAAAATGTATTATATTGAATTAAAAATTAGTCGATAGATATTAGAGTTAAGCAGCAGTAGTAATATTCCTTTTGACCTATGAATATATTTGGCAAGGGTAAGGTTGTCACATTTATATGCACGTCAATATTTATATATATACTTACAATTAACTTTGTTTGTACAAAGGCAACAATGATACCCATACAATAATACACCTACACACACCCACCAGCATCGACGTCATATTGGGCCCAAGTGCACGCAACGATGGAAGTATGAGTGAGTTAATATAGAGTAGTGAGGACTATTTTTTTGTATATCTGTTGTATATATATATATTTACGATTGACATTGCATTGATCTCGAACCTATTGCCAACGTGAGCGTAAGATAACAGTTTTCTTCAGTAAGTTATGTTGGAAATCTGAAGTTATTTTGTTGAACAAAAATCAGTATATTATTATTTCTAAAATCATGAATTCGAATTTGAATGTTTCGGTAAATCTTAGGGAATTGATAATTCGCTTGTAATATAACCATGTATCTTGAGATCAACGGCTTGCTTCAATTAAATGATTTTGTTATATTCTAATATGACTCGGTGAATAATTATCTTGTCTGTCGAGTACCATGCTGAATTCTGTAGAAATGCGTTAATGCGTTAGAGTCTCGCATAGGGGCAATCTACGATTTTCTGGTTGCTATGGTAGGGAGGGTAGAGACGAGGGACAACTAACACCAAGATCCCTCCATTAGGCATATTGGATCCCGAGTTTTGTGGTGTTTGTCGGAACACTTATTTACAGAATAGGGAAATAAAGTTAAATTTTATGATAGTATTTGATCTTGTTTATTTTTGAAGCGTACTTGATATTCTTCATGTCAGTGTATTGGTGTTGATAGGCAGATTGGGCGAGGAAGAACCCCGACCACGACGAGCTAAATTGAGCAAAAGCAAGAAGTACGCGCCCCCGAACCCAATGCCCCGCGACCAACGTAAGCCACTAAGTGCGAAAACGCCCTAGAGGGTTACAAATGGACGTGGACACTCCATGTAAAAGGCAGCATCGACTGCCCCCCGTATACACGTGGACGCTACATAAGAAATTGCGCACAACGTGGGGCAGAGTATGATTTGCAACTATCCTAGATAGTTTTTAGATTTCGCGGCTATATCTCCGATTACAGCTAGTTTTCAAAGTATTGGGAGTTACACTGCACAAAAAAATGCCAAAGATCGTTTAGTTTAGTTGAGATTATATTTCCCCGGAATGCTCTGGTTATCCAAACTAAATTACATATGAATTGTTTTCAAGTTATTAAAAGGGTTTTAGATAAGCGTAGTTGGAAATTATAAGAACTATTTTCGGAATTAGCGACTTCAATTCATGAATTGGATTGGTCGACCAAAATAGACTCGTAAAAGTCTAACAACGTTAAATATATTTAGTACTCCTTGTGATAGTATAAATTTGGTTTAAGCGCTCTTGAAGGTATGGAACTGCAATTGTCTGGAACTATTCGGAAATTGACCTATTTATCATGAGAAGCTTGATTCCAAATCAGCAATAGAAATCATTACATATAATAGACGACAACAAAGGAAACCCAATTTCGCCTAAATATTTCAACAGTATTTAGCATTAGGGAAAAGGACAGACAGCTTTAGATATATAAAAAAAAAAAAAAAAAAAAAAAAATATTTAGAAAAGAATTAATTTGTTCCTGATTTTGAATAGCGTTCAGCGCATGTAACATTTTAATGGCAGTACAAAGACGTACAGAAAATATTGCAGCTGCCATAGAGCAGATAGATCCCTTTTGTGGAATCTGCAACGAGGTGATGACTTCGTCACAATTGTTTGCTAATACTCCATGTAAGCACCGATTTCACAAAACATGTTTGATAGAGTTCTTACAAAACACTTCAGCATGCCCTACATGTGCAGCCGATTGTACAACTCTTGCGTTAAGCTTTTCTAACAACACTTTGGCAGCAGAGTTGAACCTAACTGATTCAATGCCTGGCATGACAGAACAAGAAGCAAATAAGCTAAATTCATTAAATAGGAGAGGCATGGGGAATAGACAAAGAGGAGCTACTCCTAAGAGAGGGATGACGACTAGATCCACAAATAGAGCACCGACCCTTGATCAGACACAAAGCTGTCTCTTGGCTCTCAAGTCGACATGGCTAATTATATTCAGAATATGATGAACGTTCAGCAAACTCAGTTGATGGACCATATTACGTCATATTTATCTAAAACTATTGAGACCTCTATTCGAAATCAACTCGCAAATTTGCAGATTTCAAATAGTGCTCCACCATTTTCTAATGGGATAGATACTAATCCAACCCCACCAATACCTAGAGAACATGGACCAGAAACATTGATTCATAGATTGAGTGAAGCGGATGCTAGAATTAACAGAGAGAGAAGCAGCCAAAGCTTTAGTGTGAATCCGGAAAAAGTATCAGGAATCATTCAGAACTGGCGAATTAAATTCGATGGCACTAAGCAAGGCATGCGTATGGATGAATTTCTTTACCGAGTGCGATCCTTAACCAAACAAAATTTGGGTAACGACTACCATCTTCTTAATGACCATTTATACTTACTTTTTTAATGGTAAGGCCAGCGATTGGTTTTGGAAGTTCCATCGCGCCAATACAAACTTTAATTGGGAAACATTTTGTCAAGAGTTCCGTAGAAGATTTGGAGACTCTGACACCGATTTAGAAATTTGGGAAATGATTGGGAAAAGACGACAGGGTGAGAGTGAGTCTTTTGATGACTATCAGTTTGCAATAGAAGACCTAGTTGACAGATTGCAACAAGGAATCTTAGAAAAGCAGATAGTAGACCTTCTGATTCGCAATTCCAAACCCAGTCTGCACCATGAACTTCTCCACGTTAGCATTCAGAATAGATCGCAACTTAGAGTTGAAGTGAGAAAACACGAGCAATTTTATGGTGACATAAAATCTTTTAAAGGAAGAACATTAAGGTCATATGTTTCGGAAGTATCAGGCGAAGCCAATGGTAATTTGCCGCTTGTTCCATCGGAAGCTGAAATTCAAGAAATAAAACGTATTAAGACAGATCCAGTCTGCTGGAACTGCGATAAAATCGGACATAAATTTGACAATTGCCTGGAGATTCGTCGTATTTTTGTTATGGCTGCGGAGCCAAAGAAGTTTTCAAACCATGCTGTTCAAAATGCAACCCCTCGGGAAACTGGCAGCGGGATGTACAACACAACACCAAATAGATACATCCCCAGCAAATACTCAGGTCGTGTCGGAAAAATCGACCCAAGTTACAAATAAAGATAGGGACAAAACCGATAGTAAAACGATAGCAGAGCGAGAAAAGCATTCAAGTAGTTATTCTAAACATTTTTCAGATTTACCTTTTCATATCAGACTACAGAATTATAGTTCGGCACGTAAGCGAATTTTTGGTGATTTAGATTCTTTTAGATTAATAACTAAGCCCAAGCGTTCTACAAAACGATTACGTACGTTTTGGAAATTAGTACGTAAAAATCGTAGGAATATAATAGCATCTATTTTTCTAAGTTCGGATGAACGACTATACACTTCTGTTCAACTCGAAGGGAATGAGTATATAGGACTTTTGGATTCAGGAGCTACTATTAGTTGCGCAGGTGGATCAGCAGCTCAACAATTACTTAAAAATAGTAAGACTAAGAGATGCACCGGATCTATTCGCACAGCAAATGGCACCGCTAGCAGAATTGTTGGTAAATTACAGACGCAGATCACTTATCGACAGTTAACTAGAAGTATCGAGTTATTTATTATCCCAGAACTTAAACAGGATATATATTTAGGTATTAATTTTTGGCGGGAGTTTGGCTTGTTAGGGACAATTACTAGGCAAGCAGAGATATCAGAATTAGATGTTGGAGCACCAGCAGAACAAAGGGAGCTTCCCAAATTTCATCTTCTAACTAAAGAGGAACAGGGCCGTCTCGATGTCATTATAGGAGGATTTCCCTCGTATGCTAAAGAAGGCTTAGGCAGAACTAATTTGATTAGTCACTCCATTAATATAGGCCCGGCAACACCAGTTAAGCAACGCCACTGGCCAGTCTCTCCGGCCATTGAAAAACTAATGTTTGCAGAAATTGACCAAATGCTAGCTCTAGATGTAATAGAACCTTCTACCAGCCCCTGGAGTAGCAATTGCGTTCTGGTTAAACGCGGAGATAAGTGTCGCTTATGTTTAGACTCAAGACAGGTTAACAAAGTGACGGAAAAGGATGCCTATCCTTTGCCCCACATAGATGGTATTTTGAGTAGGTTACCTCCAGCTAAATTCATTACCGGATTAGACATGAAACACGCTTTCTGGCAAATACCGTTGGAGGAGAAATCACGGCAATATACTGCCTTTACAATACCCAATCGACCATTGTACCAGTACAAGGTGATGCCATTTGGTCTTTGCAACGCGCCACAAACACTTTGTCGCCTTATGTATGAAGTGATTCCTGCCCATTTGCGTACACAAGTCTTTGTTTATTTAGACGACTTATTAGTGTTATCAGATAATTTCGACTCCCACCTAATTTTGCTACAGGAGATTGCGTTATGTTTGAGGAAAGCAAATCTAACTATAAATATTAGCAAATCCAAGTTCTGCATGACAGAGATAAGATACCTCGGGTTTATCATCGGAAACGGGCAACTCAAAACGGATCCTGAGAAAATACGGGCAATCAGTGAATTCCTGTGCCGAAAACGGTCAAGCAGTTACGTCGCTTTTTGGGTCTGGCTGGATGGTATAGGCGTTTCGTAGAAAAGTACGCCGCCATCACTTATCCGTTAACAGAACTTCAAAAAAAAAAAAAGTCTCTGGATTGGAATCCGGAAGCCACCGAAGCTTTCGCAATGCTCAAATCCTATCTGACTGCCGCACCTATTTTAATAACACCCAATTTTTCGAAACCTTTTATCCTGATTTGCGATGCATGTACTTACGGCATTGGTTGTGTACTAGCGCAAATCCGAGATGATTCAGAGTTACCGATCGCTTATATGTCTGCGAAACTTACGAGAGCTCAGCGTAACTACTCAGTTACAGAACTGGAGTGTCTCGCTGTTCTCAAAGGCATTCAAAAGTTTCGAGCATATATAGAAGGTCAGGAGTTCACCGTAATTACGGATCATGCTTCTCTTAAATGGCTTATGAAGCAGAAGGATTTGTCAGGACGACTAGCTAGATGGTCTATGAAGCTGCAGGGATTCAAATTCGATATCCAGCACCGAAGTGGTTCCCAAAACGTCGTTGCTGATACACTCTCTAGAACTTACGAAGAAGAAGTAGCAGAATTCGATGACCATGGCCCTATAATAGATTTGACTTCAACTTGTTTTAAGGCACCAGAATATCTAGCTTTAATTGCGTATATAAAAGAGAACCAAGCTAGGTTGCCGGACCTAAAGTTGATGGATGATTATGTGTACAAGAGAACACAGTTTGCCACTGGCATAGAATCGCAAGAGAAGGACTCATGGAAACTGTGGGTACCTGCAAGTTTAGTCACAGAAGTATTACGCGATGCGCACGAACCACCTAGCTCAGCACACTGCGGCATGGGGAAAACTGTAGAGAAAATAAAAAGGTACTTGTTTTGGCCAGGTATGGCGAGCCAGATACGTACACACATTGCTAACTGTAGCACTTGTAGATCTACCAAGAGCCCAAATATAGTAGTTAAGCCACCAATGGGTAAGCCAGTGACCTCAGATAGGCCATTTCAAAGATTATATGTCGACCTGTTGGGACCGTATCCTCGTACAAAGAGGTAACATAGGGTTGTTGATCGTGGTAGATCACAACACAAAGTTTCATTTTCTTTGCCCTCTGAAGAAATTTACAACACAGAAAATTACAGAGTGTCTCGAGAATTCGATTTTCTACACTTTTGGTGTACCCGAATCTATTCTTACCGACAATGGATCGCAATTCCGATCAAGTTTCTTTAAAGCATTGTTAACTCGCTTTGGAGTTGAGCATAAATGTACTGCAATATACTCGCCGCAAGCTAATGCAAGTGAAAGATTGAACCGGTCAGTCTTGGCTGCAATCTGAGCTTATCTCGGTAAAAGACCACACTAATTGGGATGTGCAGCTTAATGCAATAAGTGCATCATTAAGAGCTACATTACACCGAAGCACAGGCTTTCCACCTATTTCCTTGTTTTTGGACAAAATATGATCCTGAACGGAAAAGATTACACTCTGCTCAGAAACCTAAATCTATTAAGCGATGATGTTTACATTAGCCGCACAAACACCATGCAATTAGCACGGGAGAAGGCCAAAGAAAATATATATAAGGCGCACGAAGCTAATGCAAGAATTTATAATCTTCGTTGCCGAAGGGTGCAGTTAAAAGCAGGCGATTCAGTTTATGCACGAAACTTTGCTCAGAGTAACGCGAGCAAAAAGTTCAGCTCGAAACTAGCAAGAGTATTTCTGCCAGCTAAAGTTCATAAGAAACTAAGCCCGTTTTATTATCAATTAGTCGATAGTAATAACAAATTGTTAGGAGTTTATCATCTGAAAGACATTCAAATAAAAGTAATTATACCACCTAGTCTATTTTTCAAATAAAAGCTCTTCGTAATATCTTGTTCATTTATTTGCGTTGTAGTAGCCGAGTGGGAACAGTTCTTGATTGTTAGAAACTTTATGTGCTACCCTCGCACTTAGCTCACACTTTTGCATATTCCTTTTGATGTCTGATTTGGCACGTAGGCAGATCATACGATAATGCAGTTAAACTGAGGAGCGATCGCGAAAGCTTTTTATCACCGTTACAGTTAGGTCTATAAAAGGAGCGGGCGACCGCGAGCGACAGTCTTCAGTTCAGATTGGAAGCGAAAAGACGTACTTCGTCAAGAAGATTAAACAGTGAAAAACGAAGTCTAAGTTAAAATAAGTAATAAAAAGAATAGAAAGCGTATTGAAGCAGACGTGCAAGTGGAAAAGTATTGTAAAATCTAAGTAGTGAAAGATATTGAAACAGGTGATTTTATATTAGCCTGGTATCAATGGATTGGTGTTTGACCCTTGTTTAATTTTACAGCCTCGTGGCAGGGTGCTGCCACAAGCGCTGGTCCGATTTTCACCAATCTCTTAATGCATATATTGGCGCGGAGACAAGGGTAGTAAATCTACTCCAAGGAGATTTCGGAACCGTGCTCCAGTGCCACATTCGAGACTGCTCGTTGATGATCATCAAATGTGTCTGGCGTTAAGTGACTTATATAAATGGATACCAAAGTCACAAGTTTATTCAGATCCACAAGAAATTATGACTTGAAATCTGTGTTGCGTAGTGTAATTGATTATTTATTCTCCTTTGTGCTACCTTCGTCGCTTTTATTGAGCGAATGAGAATTAGAATTGACAAAGAGTAAAGCGCACGAACAAGCTGAAAGATAAAAGCAACTACAATTAGTAAAACAGAAGCATCTGAACGAAATCGAAGCACGCATCCATACATACATCACATTAAGCTTAAATTTTTGACATTGCGATCAGCGGATGTCTACCTAATCTATTCCCATTGATCGAAGCTAAAGTAAATTTAAGCAACTAAACAAACATGGAACAAAATGTATTATATTGAATTAAAAAATTAGTCGATAGATATTAGAGTTATTTACGATTGACATTGCATTGATCTCGAACCTATTGCCAAAGTGAGCGTAAGATAACAGTTTTCTTCAGTAAGCTATGTTGGAAATCTGAAGTTATTTTGTTGAACAAAAATCAGTATATTATTATTTCAAAATCATGAATTCGAATTTGAATGTTTCGGTAAATTTTAAGGAATTGATAATTCGCTTGTAATATAACCATGTATCTTGAGATCAACGGCTTGCTTCAATTAAATGATTTTGTTATATTCTAATATGACTCGGTGAATAATTATCTTGTCTGTCGAGTACCATGCTGAATTCTGTAGAAATGCGTTAATGCGTTAGAGTCTCGCATAGGGGCAATCTACGATTTTCTGGTTGCTATGGTAGGGAGGGTAGAGACGAGGGACAACTAACACCAAGATCCCTCCATTAGGCATATTGGATCCCGAGTTTTGTGGTGTTTGTCGAAACACTTATTTACAGAATAGGGAAATAAAGTTAAATTTTATGATAGTATTTGATCTTGTTTATTTTGAAGCGTACTTGATATTCTTCATGTCCAGTGTATTGGTGTTGATAGGCAGATTGGGCGAGGAAGAACCCGACCACGACGAGCTAAATTGAGCAACAAGAAGTACGCGCCCCCGAACCCAATGCCCGCACATAACCCCGTAACACAAGGGCGAAAACGCCCTAGAGGGTTA